>BGKB01000102.1:162050-234875 GCA_003116975.1 Aurantiochytrium sp. KH105
GTGCGCGACGACCGTTACACAAAAATGTTTGGACCCTCCCGTTTTCATCACTGTGGCCTATGGACAGATTGGTGTCTCATCACCGTCACGTTGTACTCTTGAGCAAAAATTGAAATACGGAAAAAGGGTTGTTCGGCCCATGGGAACCGCAGCCGCAGCCAGGAGTGACAGCTCTTGGCTTTCATTGCCCCTTGCGCGTCGGAATGACGAGCATCTGGTAGCGGTTACACATACTCATGATGCCTTGGCGCAGTGAGAGATTTTTTGAATCTAAGATACGATTCCCAACGATGACGTCCAGCATAGTGTGTGGCCTCTTTGTACCTGGTGCGCCCAACCTGCCCCCCTCCCCCTCCCCTGTTTCCAGTCTTGTCATTTGCAGCGCCCGTCTAATATAAGCCAACAGGAGCTGCATCCACCCAGCGGCCCCTCTGCAATTCCTTGTCGAGATAAGCAGCAGAACAAGAAGCCATCGTGACTTACGAAAACTTGACGCGAGTATCTCACCCCGTCCCGAGCTTCGCAAGCAGGGAAGCCTAACAAATTGCCCGGGTCTACAGTGTTGTCAAGATGGACGTCCTCGACCGAGACGGCTTTGAGAGCGATGACGACGCTTCAGAGGTCGAAAACATCATTTCCGAGCTTAGGGCTTCTTGCAATCAGGCTGCTCAGCGGGCTGCTCGTCGTGCTGCCCGTCGTGCTGCCCGTGGTGATGAAAATGGGTCCGACTCCCTTGCCGCGGGCGAGTTTGCAACCAGCAGCGATGATGGCTATAGCGACGGCAGCAAGACCTCTTGGTCGAACAGTGGCGCCAGCGTTGCCATCGACGCCAGCAGCGATCCCGAGGATGACGGCAAGAATGACCTCGACAGCGAAAACGTAGACAGCAGCATCGCGAAGGATGACGAGGACGAAGACGATGAGGACAAGACAAGCGAGGTCGACTGCCCGCACTCTGATGAAGAGATGCCACATGCTGTCTCAGAACCTCGCGGGCACGATGAGAAGCAGCTGTTGATCGAGCTGCAGAGTGAGCTTGCAGGCAAGGATGCAACGATTCATAATCTCAAGATCAAGCTTCAGGAGTGTGCGCGCCAGCTCGATCGTGTGCAGGAAGATCTCGCTAGGCTCCAGAAGGCAGAGCGAGCAAGCACGTCGCGCGCGCGAAGAGCCGAGCAGGCGCGTGGTGAGAGCAAGCTTGAGGCCGAGCAATGTCACAAGAACCTTGTGAGCATGCGCGAAGAGCTTGTCAGCCTGAACGCACAGCACGTCCGCCTTCGTGGAGCTCTCAATTTGTCGGAGAAAACGGCGCAGCTGCAGCGCGCAAAGAATGGTAAACTCCAACAGCAGCTCCAAGCATTGCAGCAGCAGCATGTTGAGCTTGGCTCCGTCGATGGCCTCGGAGCCGTACTGCAGCGCCAGAACGATCGGACGGTCGCGCGCTTGGAGCACATCCTCGATAATAAGTTCATCCGGATCGCCGAGAGTGCGCGGTACAATCTCTATATGCTCGGTCTGTGCGTGGCGTTCTTCGCGGGCATCGTGGCTTTTGCCTTTGCCCTCTCGAGCAAGGCGGCGCAAGCAAGCGGGTCATGTCACAATGAGAAAGCAGCGCATGGGGATACTGTTTTCGGCGGCCTATTTCTAGAGTGAATACACCAATTTTCTCACCACCACCGCACGGATACAAGCTCGATGAAATTGACAATGATCCATGAGACTCAAATAAATCAGATTTTGGACTGACATTTCTTGCCTTTATGCTTTCGATCATGGCGGCACTAGCAAGCGGGCCATGCGAAGATGGAATGCAAGTCACGAGAGGGGTGTCTTTGGTGGTCCGTTTCTCGAGCGAGAGTGAATGATACGATGTATCAACCTCCACATAAAGTCGAGCAAGCTAGAGTTATTTTTTTCTACCAGCATGAGACCATACTCTGAGCTCATTTGCTGTATACGGACAATGCTACACCTTGCTACATCACAACGCAACATGTCAACGCTAAGGACGCGCCGCATTGTGCTGCAGAGGACGCTCGCGTAGCGATCCGAGTTGTGTCGTCCACAATTGAGGGTCTGGTGATGTTGGGGACAAACAACTTTCGTCTATACATCAATGTACAGAATGCCCCCCCCCCCCCCCTCCCCTCCCCCCCCCGACACACACCTCCGCTGAAAAAAGAAAAATCCAATTGGCCGACTATCCAAACGGCCAACTCTTCTGGGTGTCGAAGCAACAGACTGCCCCAAACCGCAAACTAGCGAATGCAGGAGCGCGTCCCAACCACTTGCGCAGAACAACCCCAAAGCCATCCTGATGGTCGCTCATGCACAAAGTCGTTCACTGACGCACGTCGTCAAGAAGCAGGCCAAAAAGAAGGCCAAAAAGACGCTGCGACTAAGATTCTTTAAGTTGTTATTGGAGTGCTATAATGCAATTGTCGGCTTTGTGTTTGTGGAAACTCTTGAAACATTCAAGCGCAAAGGTCTCCTTCGCGAACTTTCTGACTTAGTCGATGCAGGTCTCAAGCGCAAAGGAGAGGGTTTCATCAAGAGTTTCTACCTTTTCCTGCACCCAGATCGTTTGATCCATTACGACGATTTTAGCAAGGAAGGCGCCGAAGGAGTTCGAGAGTGCGTGGACGACTTCTTGGAGTTTCTGAGAAGCAAAAACAGGGCCGAGTTCTGGAGCGAGGCGGAGGATAATCTCAAATCCCTCCTGGACGATTTCAGTAGGTTGCTTTGCAATGAGCTCACACGGGCGCCGACCGCTTCCATCGCCCAGACACCTTGCAGGCCCTCTACAAAGCTGCCACCTGTCGTAAAGGCAGGTGGCACAACTGGCGTGAGGCGCGGGGAATCAGCTTCCTTCGCTAAAGACAACTCCCATGACGCAGATATGCCGCTCGTTGTGCAGACCGATGATGCAATTGATGTGACATGGGTTGAAGCGGTGCCTTCTGACCCTTCCAAGCTCCTTGCTGCAGAGTCGCCTGTCGTCGAGGCCGAGGCAACACCTTGCCGCCAATTCAAGGACATCAATAAGCTGAGCGGTGGCACCGCCGCCGAGGATGTGGCTCGGCCCCTCGAGCTTGGGATCCGATTTGGGGAGCTTGGCATTGTCACTTGTCTAGATCGATGCCTTGGACCGAGCAGTGGAGCTCTCGTTGCTGTTGCGCGCTTCTCGCCGGTCGACCTTCGTCGAATCAACTACAATAAAGAGACATCGCGCGTGCACGTGGAACCCGAGCCGATTCAAGATGTTAGCGGCGTCATCTCTGCGTCATACCAGGCTATTGAGCTGCCAACAGACGATAAAAGTTCCACTCTGGGCCCTTTCTTCGTGTCGACCGATAGCTCTGTCCTTGCGACCGGGTCTTCCACAGCGCCCAAGGAGTTGGATGATAGCATGGCCCAACGAGTTCGGCAACAATGCAGCGTCGAGGCTCTCCAGACTCGCGAGCGATTTTTTGAGAGAGTAGCCGCTGTGAACCCTCACCACATCGAGAAGCTGCATATCACGGAGAAGAGCATTCTGGTGAGGATCGCGAGGAAGAAGACTCTGATGCGTTTCAAAATCGACAAAAATTCACGCAAGTGCATCTTGGACACAGTATCTGTCCTTGCCGCCAAGCTTTCGGCTACAACGACAGAGTCTTCCTTTTCAAACAGCCAACTCTGCGACAAGACGCCGACGATAGGAAAGTCTCCAGTCAAGACGATCTCGCAAGTGCCCGATACAGTGCCATATCATCTGAGATCAAGGCGCGATCCCGCCGAAAACGCTTCCCCTCGCGGCAGCAAGCGAGTTCAGAGCAATAACAAGGGCTCTTTTTCCGCGCACACGGTGGTTGTTGACGCGGATTGGACGTGTATTGGCGGCAGAAGTTCAAAACGCTGTCGAAGGTCTCAGCGCAGACGCAAGCCCTCTCAAAAGGTACTTGACATGGCCAAAAACACCTAGCAGATTCTCGCTCGCCTCCCAATCAGCAAATCCAAAGAGAATAAACAGATTTTAAAGAAGGAAATAACTGGGACCGGTAAGCTCTAAGTGGTTTCTCGTCCAAGCTGTTTTGCGGTGTCAAGCGGACAAAGGTCGCTTGGCTACACCGAGTATCGCAAGAACTTTGGTCTCGAACATGGCGGTGATAAGGGTGTGCGCCTCAAATCCCGCTTGTGTTACTTTTTTTTAATTGATATTTTTTTGTGAAAAAATTAAAATTAAAATTTTTTAATTAAAAAATTTAAGTGCCTGGGGGCCCTGGGCTTCTTCTTCTTCCCCTTCTCCTTCTTCTTCTTCTTCTTCTTCTGAACGAGGAGGACGAGGATGAGGATGACGAGGACGACGAGGACCCGAGCGGCGTCGTCGCGGGAAACAGAAAAAAGCGCCGAGGGTCGAAGGCGCCTGCTGCCGACAGCGAGTTGGGACCAGCAGAGGCTGGGAGGACCAAAGTTCTGGGGGAACTCGTCGCCGTGCGACAGCGACGCGCGAGCGCGAGCGCCGGGGCGGCCGCGCGCGCGGAAGCGGGAGGAAAGAGGCCGGACGCTGGCGCGGCGGTCGGAGGCGGGCGACCGCCAAGTTGCGGAGGCGAGCTAGCTTGAGAAGTCGACGGAGATTGTGAAGCTGGCTGCAGCGGAAGCCTGCAAAGATACGGGTCTGGCACATACCATTGAGCAGCCACGTCAACAGCGCATCAGACTCAAGGGGTGACAAAGGACCCAAGGGACGAGGACAGACTCAAGCGACGAAACAAAGGGGCTAGCACGCTGCCAGTGCGCTGGACCGCCATCCATCGAGGCTTTGTATGCCGCGGGGAACCCAAGCAGAGGAATACTGGCCAAGTCCATGGCGTATAGATGGTTCCCGTCGCTTGCCCATGTCGCAGGGAACCCAAGGAAAGGAATCTTGGAGAATCGAATCGCGTAAATCTTTGTGGATGAATTTCTCTCGATAAGGCCATACCGAAGTTGGCAGTTTTCTACTTCTTTTTTTTTTCTTACACGCTGCATGCGTACAAGCTACATGCAGGCAAGCTGCAGGCAGGCAAGCTGCATGCAGGCAAGCTGCATTGCGTTCTGGCATTCATTTTGAATGAACATCAGACCTACTTCCCGAGAGGACATCGGCCCACGTTCATCGATTTTTTTAGATGAAAAAGAAAACAATCATTGACAAAATTGAAATTGGAGCTACGATACATTCGTCAAAGGAGCTTCCCATCAGCATCAGTCGCAGCCGCTTGCGAATATGAGACACAAGCAAAGAACTATTACTACCTTCAAATACAAATGATGCGGCGACAGTAAGCCAGTCCTTCACAGAAAACATTGTAAGAACATGTTGTGTAAGCCAGTCCTTCGCAGAACATGTTGTAAGCCAGCCCTTCGCAGAGCATGTTATTAGCCAGTCATTCGCAGAACAGGCTGTCAGCCAGTCCTTCGCAGAACATGTTGCTCATCTCAACTCACAACATTGAAGACTTGCTCAGACATGCTCAACTAGTCTTTTACTACACAAAAGGTATTGGGGGGCTAGGAAAGACGTTTTACCGCCCAGATTTGACCTTTTGTGACAATTTTGTCAAGGAGACCAATACTACGTAAACGCACCATACACCCCACCGCCCGTCGAGCAGAATAGATGGCCAGGCGTGGCGAGAGCAAAGACCCGCGCGTACGCGCAAGCAAGTCCAGCCACCACGAGAGCGCCGCAAGGTTGGTTTGCAGTGGCACGAATCGCGACGAAGAGCAGACACTTCATCGCTCCACGCCCACCCTCTCTCCCTCTCTCTCCTCATCTCCAACTCCGGGAAAGAACCATGACTGAGCTCGAGAGACGCGATGGCGCGGCAGAACGCGCCGAGGAGGCGAAAAAGGCGACCCTAGAGCGTGGAGGCGTGGCGTACACATTGCTTACCCGGCGCGGGCAAGAACAGGAAAGTGCTGCCACTGCTTCTGCAACCGATGACGAAATCCTCGCAAAGGCCAAGGAAATCAAATCCGGAACCGAGCAAGAGGTCGAGTCCCTCGAAGACTTCACGGCAAGGGTGCGGACCGCCATCCGCGTCGAAGAGCAGAGTCTTACGCACAGCAAAGTTGCTCTCTGGCAGGACGGCAAAACGCTCGAGCTCGAGCTGACCTTTCCTGAAGAGAGCATCCAACCCATTTTCTCCGGCGCCTGCTGGGCAGGCACCGTGGTCTGGCCAGCTGCGCTCCTGCTCTGCGAGCATCTTAAAACGATGGCCGACACCGTCAAGGACCAGCGCGTGCTGGAACTCGGAAGCGGCCTCGGCGTTCCTGGGATGGTGTGTCAGCTTTTGGGCGCCAAAGAGGTTATTCTCACCGAGCAAGACCCGCTTCCAGAACTCTTGCGCCGTAACGTGGACGCCAACTTTGCCAATGATGCGCCAAGACCTCTTGTCGACACACTAGACTGGGAAGAGCCAGAAGAGTCATCTACTAATGCCCAGGAACCTTTCGACCTGATTCTCATCTCGGACTGCGTCTACCAGGAGCTGTACGGCGATTCATGGCGTGCCCTTGCTGACTGCATCAAGGCGCTCAGTCGTCCAAAGCGTGCTACGCTCACGCTCAATGCGCTCGAACGGCGAAAAGCAGATGGTGTGGACGAGTTCCTTGCATACTGTAGCGAGATCGGCGTTTGCCACAAACGAATTCAGATGCTGATGGGGCCCGAAAATGAGCAGCTTGAACTTTACGAAATGTGGACCGAGTGATGGGGCCAGTCGGTTCACTCTTTGTAATCCAAAAATTTAATTCTTGCGTTGTGCACGCTTTCTGTTCGTAATGATATTGGTTAAACCGTGATTTGGGTCGTGATTGTCCGCTCGCTTTCTCGGCAAATTGTACATGATTTCAAACCAAAAGACGAAAGGGGTTTGCAGCATTTGCATCGTATTATTTTTTGGAAAATGGCCGAAGAAACACTTTTCAAAAAAGTGAACTCTCGCAGAACGTTATCCAGCAACAACTTCAACCTTGAACCCGAGTCCCTCTCAAAGTATCACAAACAAAACAACATCGAAATTTTGGATTTTTGTAAAAATAACTGTTTTCCCCTTTCATTCAGGGTTATGTCGCGGACCATCTTACTCGTCAGGATTAATGATGTATTCCACGTTAGCTTTGACCTCAAAACAGTCATCAAACTCGTCCACGGCAAAGATAGGGTGCGAGGCCTTGCGCTTCCCTGGAACGTGGTACGCGTGGTCGATGATTTCCTCGAGCCAATCTTCCACAGCGGCGGCCTTATTGATTTGTTGCTGGGACATTTGTGGCTGCGCCGGTGTGCTAGGACGCTTCGTGTGAGACCGAAAGAACCTATGAGAACGACGCTTCGATTTGACGGGCTTCACGACACCCAAGGGAAAGTCGGGCATCGCATCTTTCTTGCCGAGTTTTAACACCTTGCTCTTCTTCTTTTCAAGGGCCGCAGCGAGCTTTTGCAAATCCTTCTCGCGCACCTGAACGTTCCAGCGCCCATAGATGCGCCGGTCTTTTTCATCCTGCCATGCACACTGCACGATAAAGACGGAGCTGTCCAACTCGGTATCTGAGAACTCTGTATTGACCTTGTCACCCATGCGCAAGAAGAAGCTCCCTTGGCGGTAGGGCAACGGCTGACTGAGCCAGTCCTCCTTGCCGGGCCGGCCTTCGAGGTCATCGCCCTCGTCCTCGTCGTCCAAGCTCTCATCTTCATACTCGGTCACGTCGGATTGTCTTGTGTCTGGGCGGTCAAGCGCAGAAGACATGTCTTTCATCATGTTGGCAAGTTGCTCGGGAGTAATGACGCCCGCAGTCACAAGTTTCTTGAGCTGCTCCACATGCACGGTGACCGAGGCCATTGGGGAAGCGATCTCATTTTCATTGATATGCACCACCGCTCCCGTAGTTGTTGCTTGTCTGCGAAGTGCCGCAGGTTGGTCTGCGCCGCCTTGGCCCAAACGCTCGACTTTATGATTAAGTTCCTCCTCGGCAGCCTGCGTGCGGTGCTCGTTCATCTTGGTCAGATTCTCGTGGTACTCCGTGGCCCTGCGTCTCATGTCTTTGTACGTGGGGCTCTCCTGGACCGCCTTTCGGGTTTCAGGAGGCAGATATTCGGGACCACGATGAATCAACGCATGAACGCCGCTGCTCACAGCCGTATGTACGCCATGCGTTATGGCCTGCAGGGACGAACCCACTGTGTCGCCCATGCTGGTCAACCACTTAGAGGACTCCTCCTTGAGGCGTTCATTGCGCTGCCGACGCGCCTCGTACTTGCTGGCCAGCTCCTTGTACTGGCGCTCAAAGTCCTCTTGGATTGCTGCGCGTCGCACTTCGTCGACTGTCTCGCCATCCCGTTCGAGGCGCTCCACTTCACGAGCTGTGGCCTTTTGTGCGTCCTCGTAGATCTCGCGCGCGACGCGTGAAATACGCTCCTCCTCCGTCTCGTTTTCGGGATCAAAGTGGTCTTCTTCCTCAGCCAGCATGTGCGAGTCATCATCATCATGGTCGTCATCAGGGTCGGCCTCATCATCCGAATCGTTCGCTGAAAAGCGCTGCGTGTAAACGCGAGTTGGCGCGACCACACGTTTCGAGGATGTCACGCTGCCATGGCGAGAGACTCCTGCGAGGGACCGCATGCTTCCAAGCGCCATGGGACCCCGGGGACCGTCGCCATCGTCGTCGTCGTCATCCAGACCCTCCTCATCGCGACGTTTTGCTTCGGCCTCGCGTTCAGCCTCTTGCTCGGCGACGAGGGTCTTGTGGCGCTCGAGTTGCGCTTGGATCTTGGCTGCCTCTTCTGCCTCGCGGGCGGCGAGCTCCTCTTCGCGTTTGCGGCGCTCCTCTTCCTCCCGGGCAAGACGCTCTTCTTCTTCACGCTGACGGCGCTCCTCCTCCTCGGCCTCCTCCTTGCTGCGGCGAAGACGACGCAATGTCTTTCGCGCAACACTGCTGCGATACGCGCATTGGAGCACGATTGAAGCCGCCTTGCGGTCGAGGTACCTGCGAAGAAAGTACTGTGTGGCAATATAGCGCACCGCCGCGCGGCGAAATGTGAGACGCGTGTAGTAGAGGCGGAAACGCTTCACAACGGCAGCCTTCTTGTCCATAACTGCGGGGTCATTCGAAGAGGTCCAGAGCGCGGCTTCCTGTAGGACTTTATCGAGACTCGAAATCTCACCGGCCTTGAAGAATACCTTGGTGTGGCCCAGCTTAAAGGTGGCAGGGTTGATCTCAAAGGCCCAGAAGAGGGCCATGACGAACTTTTTGCCATCGATCTGCCCTTTGCTCTTGAGAAACCGCTGCGTCGCATCCGACGGGAGCACGGACATGTAGCTTTCCACGAGCGCGGAATACGCCAGACGAGTGGGCAAGCCGCTGCGCAGCACTACGGCGGTCTGCGGAATGCTCAGGTGCTTGAGCTGATGGCCGACATAGGCGCGGTCAAACCACGTGCGGCTTTTACCGCGCTTCATCTCGCTATTCGGCTTGACGCAGCGAATGAACGAGCACGCGGTCTTGTCGAGCGTATCCGCGAGGTCCATGATTTGCGTGCGGAAGCCTCGCACAATGGAACGCACCGCACGTCGGCCGTGGCCGGCGTGGGCGGCTTCCGCGGCGCGCGCAGCGAACTCAGGGGCCAAAATGGACGACGTTGAGCCAGCGAAGAGGTCGTTCGCCTCATTGGGAAGGGCGTCGTTATTCTTGACGATAAAGTTCTCCACTGTGTATACCACAGCGCCGGCATAATGAACGATGCGGAACTTTTCGTGGGCATACTTGGGATGTATGCGAGGCTTGTTGTAGTTGGGGTGAGAGGAAAACTTTTTGTTGTACGTCTTGAGCAGCATGGAGTCGCTGGGATCAATGCCGCGACCCTGGTCGTCGAGATCCATGAGGATTGAGTTCTTGTTCTCGCGCGAGTAATCATCCGTGCCCGGGTGAAGACGTTTGCCGGCAAGGAGCTCCATGGCGCCCTCGTTGCCAGGCGGCATGCTCATGGTATGGTCAAGAACGAGGCCCTCGCGCTCGTACAATTGGAGTTCAGCCTCGAAAACCTTTTTGTTGAACGTAGACTGCAAGCTCTCGTTCGTAAAGTTGATGAGCAACTGTTCAAAGCCGTTCCGTTTAAAGGACTCAAAGCCAAAGATATCGAGCACGCCGATAAATGGCAGCTCCTCGGGATCTACGCCCCCGGAAGTCTCATCGAGCGCCTCGTTGATCTTGGTCACAATGTGGTCGAACAGGACGCTGTAAATTCCCTTGGCAACAGCATCGCGCGCAAAGGATGCGCCATTTGCATTTCGGTGAACGACAATCGTTCCATCGCGCGTCGAGAGCATGCGCTCGATGAGAAGTCGCTCGAGCGCCTCGGCGTCGACTCCGAGCATCTCTGCCGCGCTACTGAGCGGATCGTAGCTGCCGCCGGCGGCCACCACGTTGGCTACATCGCCCTCTTCCTCCTCGTGGTCCTCAAAGGCTACATTGCCAAGGTGGAGGACGCCGGCGAGCGTCCGCCAGATGGCCTCGCGTTCTGCGTCGTCGAAACCAAGGGCGTCGAGAGCATCGGTGAGTTCGCCAAAACGCTTGTCATCGGCCTTGTGTAGCTCCTTCTTGTAAGATGCTGGGTCGACACCGCTCGCCGTGACGGCGGAGAGATAGCGGAAACCAAACTTGGCGGCGCGATCGAGCCCAAGACTGGAAAGAGTGGCGCCATCCATGCCGGACAGGAGAAGGTAGAAGCAGTGATAGTTACGCTCACCCTCTTCGTGCATGGTCACGCGCGAGCGTTCGAGCAAATAGGTTTGCACAGAGGCAGCGCCAATGTGCCAACGCGCAGGCTCGCCGCGCGGGGAGTCGAGCTGCTCGAAATGGAGCTTCATGAACTTGCCAAAGCGAGAGGAGTTGCCGTTGCGCAGGGTCGAGGCGTTGCCAAAGGCCTCGGTAATGGGGTTTGACTCGAGCAGACGGCGGTCGATCTCGCTCATGCTCGTTTTTTCTTGCGTATTGAGGGTGCGCTTGACGAGGTGGCGCAGCACCATCTTGCTGGACTCGGTCTTACCGGCACCACTTTCACCGGATGTGACGACGCTCTGATTTACAATAGCGTCATCGTCGGCCATTTGGCGTTTGCGCTGATCCGCCGCAAAGGACATTTGCTGAAAGGCAAACTCGGCAATGGCAAACGGGTGCGGTGACCGCGTAGCCTTGCGCGTGCCGAGCGCTCCGGGCGGGTCCGGGATGCGCTTGAGCGGGTTCACGGCCACCAGCACGTTGCCCATAAAAGTGTACGGCTCATCCTCGTAGGATCGCTGCTCCAGGTTGTACAGGATGCCTGGCTCGTTGATGTGATGGAGAGAGGTCATATCGGCCTCGACGGTCTTGTTGGCGGGCCAAAGTCCCCGCGCGCGCAGATCAACTTGCTCGACATTGCGCTTCTTATCGAGCTTGATGGTGGCAAAGATGCCAGACTGCACGAGCACCGTACACGGCAGCCAGTCGTGGTCCACGGCTGGGTCACTTACCCAGGCCGCCTCGTTGGGTTCGAACGAATGCAAGGTGAGGCTGCTCTGATTCTTTTTCTTAGCCTCCTCATCTTTGCGCGTCTGACGCCGCGAGCTTAAGCGCTTCAGGCTTTTGCGCATTTTGCCAACAACCTATGTTTTGAGCAATGTGGTTCTGTTCTGCCTCACGAGCACCAAGCAGAAGCGAGAGAGAGACACAGACACAAAGGCACACCCCTTTTTGCAAATACGCAAGCAGGTCAGTGAGTGAGGGAGGGAGGGAGGGAGTGAACGAGCCAGTGAGCGAGCCAGCCTCGATTGGGCCACGCACGCTCGCTCGCTCGCTCGCACCAGAAGGTACTTCTCCTTCTTGTTCTTCTACGCCGCGTGGACGGTCGTATGCGGCGTCCGGCACGTCACTTTGCTTCGCTTCGCTTCGCCTCGCCCGCTACTTGCCCGCCCGGTACGGCGCGGCAGGCAGGTAGGCAGGTAGGCAGGCTTGTCGGAGTCGTACTGCCCGAGCGCGCGGCGCCGGCTCGTCCACGGCCCGAGCGGCCTGTGGCTGATCAAGGAGTATAGATCGATCAACCTCCGGGTCTCGTCGCGGCTTGGGCGAGCCTCGCGAGGCCGCGAACGAACCGCGCGCGCTCGCGGACTGCAGCTGCTGCTGCGCCTTGCCTTCTCCGTCGCGTGTGCGCACACGGAGGTGGCGGCGGCGGCGAGGCGCGCTCGCTTTCCTTCTTTGCTGGTTTGCTTTGCGTGCACGCGCTGCTCAATTAATGCAAGCGGTCAATCAATCAATCGACAGACGGAAAGCCTCACAAGCTCTCTGCCCTCCTGGCGCGCGACGAGGAAGGCCTCGTCGGTCTGGCAGTAAAGAACAGGCAGGACAAGACAGGACGAGACAAGGCTGGCCGAGCCTTGGACGCCTCGCAGTTGCCCTCGCGCGCTGGCCGCTGCTCTGCTCTGCGCTGCCCTGTTTTGCTTTGGTGTGCGCTTGCTTATCTTTCTTTCTTTCTTTCTTTCTTTCTTTCTCTTGCTTTGCTTTGCTTACATCACTCGCTCGCGCGCGCGTGCACGCAGCGGCACCATTCAGGAACCACTGCAGCACTCGTGCGGGCCATTTACGGAACCTCCGCGGAACTCCGCCCACGTGCGGAGGGCGCGTTCGCGCACCCTCGTTCCCGCGTACACATCTTTATCGAGGACGCGGTGTGCACCGTCGGGAGCGAGCTGGGCCTGGCGGCGCGCGAGCGTGCGAGCGATGAACGCTCGCCTCGATGCGATGTACTGCTACTAGTACCCGGCCTGCCAGGAGCAAGCTGCAGCCGGCTGAGTCTCGGAGGCGAGGCCGCAGCCGCAGCCGCTGCCGCCGCCGCTGCCGCCGCGCGAGCTGCGAGAAGACAGCCTCGCTCGTGTCGGCGCGGTGTGCCGCGTAATAAGTCTTCCCGCGACGCGAGCCCAGACCGCAGAGGACTCGCTCGCAGCCTCAAGCCAGCTGCGAGAGAGAGCTGCTGCTGCTCCGCGGCGCGTTGAAGTTCAGGTCGCGGCGGGCGCCGTGACCGGCCGGCTGCCCTGCAGCGCGGTATAGAGAGTGGCAGCAGAGCCGGTCGCTGTCGGCGGCGAGGAGGGCGTCAGCGAGCAAGTTGTCAGCGACGGCGACGGCGAGGAGGACCTCGTGGACCCGCTCCCGGAGGCCGAGAGCAGAGCGGCTTCCGGGAGGATAAGATTGACGGAGCAGGAGCAGGTGCGGACGACAGATCCGAACTGCAGAGCAGCAGCAGCAGCAGCAGCCGCAGCGGCAGCAGAAGCTGTAGCAGGCCCAGGCAAAGGCGCAACCTCGGAAGCCGACCGAGCTCGCGCGACAGAGCGGAAACCTCGAGGGCGAAGCACGAGCACGACCACGAGCACGAGCACGAGCTCGAGAACGAGCAGTTGCAGAGCCACAGAAGAACAGGGGGAGGAGAGTAGTATGGCGACGATGACTCTTGCCCGGAACCGACGCGGGTCGCGTAGCGGCAGCGGCGGCGCTGCTGCAAGAACGGTGGGCCTCGCGCGCGCCACGCTTGTGCTGGCGGCACTCGCGAGCCAAACAGTCTCGGGCGCACAGGTGGTGCCCGCCCAGGAGACGGCGAGCAAGAGCATCAGCCTCACCCCGCGAATCGTGGGCGGTGAGGTGATTGACCCCGTGAGCGAGCCGTGGATCGCCGCGCTCGTCTTGACCGAGAGCGGGGCGTCGAGCTCGACGTTGTGCGGATCCTCGTACATCGGCTCGGCAGGGGGCTACCAGTATGTCTTGACGGCGGCGCACTGTATTCCAGATGGGAGCTTCTCGGCGCGCGCCATCTTCCTCAGCAACGATCTCAACTCCGCTAGTGATAGTGATCAGTACAGCCTCACCCAGGGCGTCGGCGTGCGTACGCACCCAGACTTTACCACCGCGAGCGACAACTCTCTGCGGAACGATCTCGCACTCATTTGGTTCGAGGATTCCAACAGCAAGCTTTCGTCAGCTCAAGTCACGCTGGCCTCGAGCGATTTCCCTCGCCTCAGCAACGGCGCGAACGTCACCGTGTCTGGATACGGCGCACTCGAGTACGGTGGTCCGAATGACGACTTGCAGCTCCGGCAGGCAGACCTCGACATTGTCGGCACGTCAAAATGCGCCCAAAACTATAATGGCGTTTTCTCCATCGATGCCGATGTGCAAATCTGCGCCGCCGCGCCGGGCGAAGACAGTTGCCAAGGTGACTCGGGCGGCCCTCTTATGTACACCGACACTGCTGGGCCTATTCAGATCGGCCTGGTGTCCTTTGGCTACGAGTGTGCCGTGCAGGGCTATCCAGGAGTGTACACACGACTTTCCACATTTGAGAACTGGATCAACTCCACTGTCCTCGACACGTCTGGTGCATCGTCGTCGACACTCACCTTTTCAAATGGCGCAAACGTCTTCGCCAGTGAAGAGACGGAGCAGCCATCTGCGGCAACGATGCAGGGGCTGCCTTCTCTCCTTTTGGCCATTGTAAGTTTTTTCCTTTTTGGCAGCATATCAGCATAGCCAGATTCATCCACAGTCAAACATAGGTAATTTATCTTTTCCGTCTTTTTGCAGCAACGTGCAGTCTCATCTGATTGGGGTCTGGAGAAAAGCTTTCAAATGAAAGCAAAGCAATAAGCAGTACTATCTCCCCCACTCTGCCTGCCTGAGGTTAAAACTATAAAATTAACTATCCCGTGACGGGGCAACAAGCCGAGGCGCATCAATCGCGGTGTATACAGCTCAATTTTTGGTCTTAGATTTGACCTTTTTCTGGCCAAAAACATTCAGGTCTGAAAGAGCTTCCTTGAGACCTTGTGGAATGGTTTCGAGTCTGTTGTTTGCAAGATTGACTCGGCACGGCGCTAACTCAGCGAGCTCTGCGGGGATTTCTGACAATTCGTTTCCATTGAGCAGGAGCACTTCGAGCGCCTTGAGCTGCGGCACAAGTGGTCCAGGAAGAAACGCCGTGAGCTGATTAGAGCTCAGGCTCAGGGAAGTCAGCGATTGAAGTGAAGCAAGCTCCTCCGGCAGGCTTTGTAGTTTGTTTCCACGCAACACCAGCGTCTCGAGGGCGCCGAGAGTTCCGATCATCGAGGGAAGCGCAGTCAACTCATTATTATCAAGCGACAACTCGCGGAGCTTAGGCCAGCACCCATGCGCTTCGCACGCCTCTGCAAATCGTTCGATACGGTTTCCAGACAGACGCAGAACCTCGAGATTGCGCAGCGAGGCAAGCTCGCTTGGGACCTCGACAAAGGCATTGTCATCTGCGACAACCTCCTCGAGGCTCGTGAGCTCCGCAAAACCTTCGCTCAGGCTCGTTAGTTTGTTGTTGCCAATGTCGATGGATCGTAGCGACCCGCATCTCTTGAGAGCCTCGATTCCCCCCAGCGAGACGAGATTGTTTCCGTACAGCGAGAGATTCACTAGATTCGCCATGGCATCGACGCTCTGTGATCGGCACAGCACAGATCGAATGCTGCCCATGGGAAACTCCTGTGTGCATTGAGCGTCAGACACGATGATAATAATAGTCAATAGTCAGTACAATGCGATCCGTCGTGAGACTGAGATTCCAGGCCTACTTGTATTGTTTCACAAATCTTGCGAGCTTGCACGTACCGCAGACCGTCGAGCCAGAAACATATCTCGCCTTTCGTCTTCCTCATCCTGCAGGATCTCCTTGATTTTGCGCGTGTCCTGCTCAATCATCGCATTTTTTTGGCCGCCGTTAGCCTTCCTTCTTTCACATGTCAAACATTCCTCTCCCTTCGCCGCTCGCCCTCGTCGAAGACACACACACGTACCCGCTTGACAAACATCGTTCCTCACACGGAGGTCTCAGACGGTGGTCCCTTCGTCTTCGCCGCTGCGCCTCGTCCTTCTTCCCCTCCCTCTCTCGCTCGCCCTAGCAAGCAGTTCTGCTGCTCGTGCTCGCTGTCGCTCTCGTGCTGCTGCTGCTGCTGCTGCAGCTGCTTGCTCGCCCAAGCTCACTAACCACCGCGGAGGCCCCCATTCCCATGCCCTTAAATTTTCCAAGTAAATCAGGGTCTTTCCGAGCACCTGAACCCTCGGGTTGCTCGCAGGCCGCGGAAAGGCGCGCGAACGTGCGGCTGAGGTGGCCGACTTGTGCAAGCACCAGCAGCAGCTGCAGCTGCTGCAGCTGCATGCTGGAAACTCCTCCCGCGGCGAGCAAATAGTCTGCTACTGGTCGCACAAACAAACAAGCGAACAAACAAATAGGCGACACGACCGAGGAGCGGCCAGCGCCACTGCGGATTCTCGCAACGAGCGGCGGCGGGCGAGGAGAGGACAGCCTAAAGTCCTAGCACAGCGAGCACGCTCGTGTAATAAGCGCAGCGGGAGCACTGCACAACAGCACGGCTACAAAACAAAGTATAGTTTTGTAGCACAAGAAAAAGAAAGCGTCGAAATAGACTATAAACTAGACTAAAAGAAAGCAAGGGCGGAGACGAGAGAGAGACAACGGGAGACGACGAGAGGAGCCGCGACCAGAAGATTATTGGCGAGTGCGCCGCGTGCGTGCGTGCGTGCGAGCGGGCGGGCGGGCGAGCGAGCGACGCGGCCTCGCGACGGAGCGCAGCGGGACGCGCGAGCGCAGCGCGTAGCGATCGAGGATCCGCGCGCTGTCGAGGACGGGGAGGTCGCGGAGAAAAGGAGAGGAAAGCGAGAGAGCTAGCTAGCTTGGCGAGAAGATGGCGACGACCAAGGACGAAGAGGGCGCCGGCGAGAACGGCAGCGCCTCGTTCGAGCATGTCTCGGACAGATTTTCGTTCCCGACGATGGAGCGGGAAGTCCTGGAGTTCTGGGAGGAGTCCGACGCCTTTCAAAAGAGCATGCAAATGGCGATCGAGGAGGGACGCCCGGAGTACACCTTTTACGATGGCCCGCCCTTTGCCACCGGCATGCCCCACTACGGTCACATTCTGGCAGGCACGATCAAGGATATTGTGACCCGGTACGCGAGCCTGACGGGCTACCACGTCTCGCGCAGGTTCGGCTGGGATTGCCACGGTCTTCCCGTCGAATACGAAATCGACAAAAAGCTCGGCATCACCGGAAGTGACGATGTTGCCAAGATGGGCATCGCCAAGTACAATGCCGAGTGCCGTAGCATCGTCACGCGGTACTGCAGCGAGTGGGAACGCATTGTGAAGCGTATGGGTCGCTGGATCGATTTCCAGAACGACTACAAAACCATGGAGCCCTGGTATATGGAGTCTGTGTGGTGGGTCTTCAAGACCATCTTCGAAAAGGACCTCGTCTACAAGGGCTTCCGCGTCATGCCCTACTCGACGGGCTGCACCACCCCTCTGAGCAACTTTGAGGCCACCTCCAACTACAAGGACGTCTCTGACCCGGCCGTTGTTGTCGCCTTCCCGCTCAAGGAGGACCCCGAGGTCGCCTTTGTTGCCTGGACCACCACCCCTTGGACTCTGCCCAGCAACATGGCGCTCTGTGTCAACCCTGAATTCACCTACGTGCAGATCAAGGACCTGGCTTCCGGCAAGCAGTACATTCTTGCCAAGGACCGCCTGTCCCAGCTCTACCCCAAGATGCTCAAGCAAAAGGCCAAGTACAAGGGCGGCGAGTGGGAGATCGTCAAGGAGTTCCTTGGCAAGGATCTCGAGGGCAAGGAGTACGAACCTCTCTTTCCCTACTTTGCCGACTGGGAAAAGGCATTCCGCGTTCTCGTCGACGGCTACGTCACGGACGATAGCGGTACGGGTATTGTGCACAACGCCCCTGGTTTTGGTGAGGACGATTACCGCGTTTGCATGGAGCAGGGCGTTATTGTCGCCGGCGGCGACCTTCCCTGCCCCGTCGATGCTGACGGCCGCTTCACCAAGGAGATTACCGATTTTGTGGGTCGCTACGTAAAGGAGGCCGACAACGACATTTGCGCCGCTGTCAAGGCTGCGGGTCGTCTGGTCAACAAGAACTCCATCATGCACTCGTACCCCTTTTGCTGGCGCTCCGACACCCCTCTCATCTATCGCGCCGTGCCCAGCTGGTTCGTTCGCCTCGACCCGATCAAGGAGAACCTCCTGCAGAACAACCTCGAAACCTACTGGGTCCCTGCTACCGTCAAGGAAAAGCGCTTCCACAACTGGCTTGTCCAGGCGCGTGACTGGAACATCTCGCGCAACCGGTACTGGGGTACGCCGTTGCCCATCTGGATGAGCGACGACGAGGAGGAGATCGTTGTGATTGGCTCCATTGAGGAGCTTCAGGAGCTTTCTGGACGCGAGGTCACCGATTTGCATCGTGAAAGCATCGATGACATCACCATTCCCAGCAAACAGGGCAAGGGTGTCTTGCGCCGCATTCCCGAGGTTTTCGACTGCTGGTTCGAGTCCGGTTCCATGCCTTACGCCCAGCTGCACTACCCGTTTGAGAACAAGGAGCGTTTCGAAAAGGGTTTTCCTGCCGATTTCATCGCCGAGGGTCTTGACCAAACTCGCGGTTGGTTCTACACGCTCATGGTGCTGTCCACGGCACTCTTTAGCCGCCCGGCCATGAAGAACCTCATTGTCAACGGTCTCGTCCTTGCCGAGGATGGCAAGAAGATGAGCAAGCGCCTCAAGAACTACCCGGATCCCATGAACGTGGTCGAGTCGTATGGCGCCGACGCTCTGCGCCTCTACCTCATCAACTCGCCGGTCGTGCGTGCCGAGCCTCTCCGCTTCTCCGAGGATGGCGTTCTTCAGAACGTCAAGGAGATCTTCAACCCGTGGTACAATGCCTACCGGTTTTTGACGCAGAATGTGGCGCGTGCTGAGCGCGATAACAGCGGCTGGACCTTTGACCGCAGCATCGCCTTTGAAACCGCGCGTGGATCTCAAAACATTATGGACCGCTGGATCCAGGCTTCGCTCAACGGCCTCATCAAGTTTGTGCGCCAGGAGATGGAGGCCTACCGCCTCTACACGGTGGTGCCCCGCCTGGTCGACTTTATCGACAACCTCACCAACATGTACGTGCGCCTCAACCGCTCGCGTCTCAAGGGCGGCATGGCCGATTCCAACGAGGACGACACCAAGGTTGGCTTGTACTGCCTCTACACGGTCCTGCTTTCGCTTTCCAAGCTCATGGCCCCCTTTACTCCCTTTTTCGCGGAGTTCCTCTACCGTCGTCTGGCTCGCCCCGATGACGAACGCAAGGCAAGCGTGCATTACCTCAGCATTCCCGAGGTGGATGAATCGCTCATTGACGAGAAAATGGTCATGCGTATGCGTCACCTTCGCGAGATCATCACGGCAGGCCGTCTTGCGCGCGGCAACGAGCTTCCGCTCAAGCGCCCGCTGCGCGAACTTATCATCGCCAACAAGGACCAGGAGACGCTCGACGACATTCTCACGCTCAAGGAGTACATTGAGATCGAGCTCAACGTTCGCAAGGTTTCCGTGACGACCGACGAGCAGCAGTTCTGCAAGCTCAGCGCCAAGGCTAACGGAGCCCTCCTTGGTGTGATCCTCGGCAAGAAGTTTGGCCCTATCAACAAGGCTGTCCAGAAGCTCTCGCACGAAGAGCTCGCTGCCTTTCAGGAGTCCGGCAAAATGACTGTCGAGGATGTCGAGCTCACCACCGACCAGGTCTTTCTCAACCGCGTTGTTGTCGCGGACGAGTCCAAGTACAAGGCCAAGGTCACTCCCTCCAACGTTGTTGTGGTCCTCGACACCTTCTTTGACAAGTCTCTGCTGTACGGCCAGGTTGCTCGCGAAGTCACTAGCCGTGTGCAGAAGCTCCGCAAGGCTGCTGGCGTCAAGCTCGAGGACGTCCTCGACGTCTACTACGGTGTCGAGGGCGACGCCGACGCTGTGCAAATCGTGCATGAATCCATTCAGGCTGAGAGCGAGTACGTCACTTCGGTCATTCGCCAGCGCTTGCATCCGGTGTCTGTCTGCCCCAGCTACGCCCCTGTGTTGGCTACCAACACGGACGAGGTCAACGACACGCAGTTTACCGTGATTCTCTGCAACCCGTGCCCCATTGTAGCCAAGCCTGACGCGCTCGCCAAGTCTCTTGGCGTCGATGCCGCCGTGGCCCAATCTCTCACAAGCTGCATTGCCTCGATGGACTACGAATGGCTCAAGAAGGAGGCCAGCTCCTCGCTCGAGCTCACGCTCGATGGCAAGCTCTACAAGCTTGAGGCCGGAACCCATTACTTTCTCTCCGTCGACCAGGTCCCCTAAATCGATAAGCAGCCGATATTTTCAATGATCGATCTTGATCTTGATCTTGATCTTGATCTTGATCTTGATCTTGATCTTGATCTTGAGGTAGGCCAAAGACTTTTCCGAAAGAAAAATGAAAAGTCACCAAGACAGCCAAAGTTTGCTCGACATTTTTCCCCCTTTATTTGGTGGGTAGCGGGCAAAGACGTGATCAAGTTGCATGTGTTGTTATTATTTATGCACATGGCCAGATCGCTCGGGCAGTCTCGATTGCTCGAGCAAGAATGTGTTCGTGATTCACAAAAGTCTTTGTCTTTTGCCGAGAACTGATTTGCCCACAGGAGAAGACGCCGACGATGTGGATTCTGCTTGGCCCTCGAGCGCTAAAAATTGTCGTAGCGTTCCCAACGCGTCGGGAAAGCGCACTTGCAGCTGGTCTTGCAAAGCACGTAACGCCTGCGCGGCAGCGCTGCGAGAGTCGGCGCTTGCTTGCTTGGCATGCGACCTAAAATACAGTTTCATCAAATCAGTAAGTAGACCATTCGTCGGTTGACCTTGACTTTGCACCGCTTGGTTGCCAACAGCATCTTTTACAGCCAACCTTTCGTGAACCACGAGAATATCTACAACGATGTGTTGTTGCTGAGGCTGCGCACTTTTCCGGATGCCAATCATGCGCCGCATTTCCACGGTCTGGCCCGAAACGTTGCGCTCTTCAATCACGCCTACTTTGCGCTGCACACGCAGCGAACCTGACGTCTCCAGAGCGAAAAATTCCGGCACCTGCGAAAGTACCTCAGTAAGCGAGACTGAATTATTGCCCACACTAACAAGAACTCGTTCATACATGCCTTGCCAAATCTCAGGAACCTCCACATGCAATACGTCAAACTCTTTGCTCACTGGATGTGAGGGATGCGAGGAAGCGCTTTCACGCTGCGACGTCGGCATGGGAAAGGCCTTGGGATGATCGTCTCTTTCCTCTGGCTGACGAGGACAATCTACTGGTTGGCTTGGACTCATTTTTGAAACTTTGAGCTGATGAGTGCTGTTCTCTTTCTCTTCTTTCAGTTGCTGGTGCTGCTGCTGCTGCGAGTGACGGCAAAGTCTGCCATCCATAAGCGCCGCCAACATACCCATTCGCTGCAGTGAAGAAACCTCAAGCATTGCCGAAAGACTCGCTGGCGTTTCCGTGGAGTTCATCACCTCCACGCCATACGTTTTCACCAAGGCTCGAGCAACGGCAAAGGTCATTCCTGGGACGAGACATAGCTCGCGCACGCGATGTCGCTCTTCGGATGTAAAGTTGAGAAAGAAACGCGTCAACTCCCGGTGCACCGCAGGCATGACGCCAACAGGGGCCTTGGCACTAATGATATCCTTTGGCGCATTCGCAAAAGACGCTAACGTCGACGTACTTAGCGACGCATATGTGACTGCTGATATGGTGAGCGCCGTGCGACGAAGAGGGCCTTTGTTTGGCAACTTGTGAGCCAAGAGCTCCACAGTCTCGAGCCATTCGGGGTAGGGCGTCTCGTCCCTCTTCGCAGGCTTCCGCGCAGCCACAACGTGTCGAAAAGAAAAGGTAGATGTGCGGTCATCATGATCAACATTTTCCCACAAGTTCTCGCCAGCACTACGATATGTTCGTTGCGACACAGAGAGCAGCGGAGACTCTGGCTCTGAGCTTTTCGTGCTCATATGTAGCTTCGAAGTTGGCGTATCAAAGCCTGGTGCCTGCGCAGAAGGAGTACCCGCTTCGTTCGGCCCTCGAACATTACTCGCTTGAGGAGTCATTGGCTCTTGCTTTGCTGCTGGCTCTGGAGCATCTACCTGGATCAAAGGTGGCGTCTGAGGAAAAGGATTTGACTGCATCGAGTTCTGTGTTGTCGCGCAATTTGCTTTTTCTAATTCTTGCTTGAAGAGCGACTCCTGAGAGCCAGACTGAGCCGATGAAGATGACATATTCGAGGACAAAGATCGCTGAGATAAAAGAGACGGGGGCTTTTGTTTTGGATGCGGTGCATCCACGGGCACTTGACCTGCTGCAAGCTTGTTCGACGAGACGTTTGCTTCTCTTTTACTATTCAGAGGGTTGATGGTTGTGCCAGAGACGACTGGGGAGACAACCGCCGAAACAGTCTTAACTTGATGCTCGCCATCGGAGAGAACGTTGACGTTGTCGTCTTCTAAGTTGCCCTCATCATCTGAATCGCGCCCATCCTCTAAATCGCTTTCATCCAACGTTTCCACCAGCATCGTGGGCTTGAATTTCGGCGCGGCAGCGCTCGTCTTCTGCACATTGGGATATTGTGGAGCACCCTTGATACTAGTTTCCTTCACTCCGTTATCGTGCGCCCCATCTTTTGCTTCAAGAACTCTTTCGTGCTTGAAACTTTCGCTTGTTGAGGACCTTTCTTCGTTTGGCTTTTGTGTTTGATTTTCAGCTGTTTCCCCTCGATGTGAAGTTTCCAGGATCTTTGGCTTGGGGCTTCCCGCTTTGTCATTCAACACATTTGCGAGCGTCTGCGACGTAGGACTCTCAGCTGTTTCTTGGTTGGTGTGCTTGTCAGACTCTGGTCTTGGGCTTTCGGACGTGACTCGTTTGGGTTCTTCAGTTCTCCTCTGTTTGTGAGTGTCAATGGAGGAACTCTTGTCAATGGCTTGATCGAAATCTTTGTGATTCTCTTCTTTTGCTGATTCGTCGACGTCTTCGACTTGCTTGGGTCTGTCCTTTGGAACTTCTGCAGATGAAGGGGCGAGATTTAGGTGATCCTTACTGCCTTCCGGAACGTCCACCTCTGGCGCATCGTCTGCTTCCTGCGTGGCTACGGAAGCGATGCTAAAGTCTGCCTGAGCTGGTGCGATGATCGATTCGTTCGAGGCGCCGGTCACAAGATCGCTGTTTGCCTCCTCCCCCTCCTCCGCAGCCGCCGCTGCCGCGCGGTCCAGACGTCCGAAAAAACCCAGTAGCTTTTGGAGTGCAGCTTCAGCCTCGGCATCGTCGTTGTCATCATTGCGCTTGGTGTCGTTGTCAAAGTCGTCGTCACTGTCGAGGGCGCCTCTTTCTCCCATTGCAACGACGTGGTCAGTCTCGGGAACTTCGACAGCGGCACGACCGGCTTGGACCGCAAGACCGCAAGCCGGGCCTCGTTTGCAGCGACATTGTCCAAGAAAGAGAAAACTCAAGAGAGAACAACAACAGAAAGAGAAAAAGACATCGGAAAAAAGAAACTATTTGTTGCTGTTTGTTGGATGGAAAAAGGTTGTGGACTCGGACTTCGCCAGATGTCAAGCTTGGTGATGGGATGGGGTGACACTCCTTACGAGAAATCCGCAAAAGCAAGATCTCCGTCGCCGCCAAGCCTGAGCTCCGCCTCAGCACCGAAGGAGTAGGACATGTAGTTCTGTGGCGCGGACACCTTGCGCATCTCAGCGGCTTCAGCCTGAAGTTTGCGCTCGAGCATGTCTGCGCAGGTGTCGAAAATGGCACTTCCAGGTTTACTACCTGGCGCAAGATCTGCGATGCGAACGTAGCCAATAAGCTCACCGTGCTGCAGCTTGCGCTTATTTGCATCGGCCCGGTCGCGCTTAATCTTTGCCTTGCTCTTCTTGGCAGTGGGACGAGAGTCTTGCCCGTTGCTGCCGCCGCCAACTTGAGCCTCTGCTTTGCGCAGAATCTCCCACTTGTGCGCCTTTGCGTCATGCCGCGCAAAAACAAGATCATCTGCACTAGTGCCGATGAGTTTTGCCGCACATTCTGGAATGCTGGTTTCTTCATCAGGACCCATTGCGAGTTCGCGAATGCTCCGGGTGCGAGCGCCTTCAGAGCTCGGAGAAACCTCGCAGAGCCAAAGATGAACACGCTTCTTTTTGCCTTTGGTGCGAGCATAGTCCCGGCTCGGATGCAGCACGATTGGAATGGGCACGCGGGAGGGTGTCGATTTGGACCCGAGCTTAAAGGGGATTGATTTGGCAAAAATTAAAGTCGTGGGGAGGCTTTTTTCGAGCTGTGCCGAATATTCAAGCTTGCGTAATAGCATATTGCTGGCGAGGACCGCAAGGGCCATCTCGCGACATCGAGGTGGCGCCAAAGGACCATCGACAGCCGCGCACGTGAGAAGACCTCGCGCGATGGCGCCGCGCAGAGACACTTGCACCTCTCGCTCGGTCAAGCGAATCTCTGGAACAGAAAGCTCCGCTTCGCCAGTCTCCTCATTCCACAAATACACGGCGAGACTCGCAATGCCATCAACAGGAGTTTTGCCTCGTTCAACAAGCAAGACGTCTGCTCCTCGGACATCCTGCAAAACATCTTGCAGCGTGTTTGGAAGAAGGGGCAAGCACTCCGCAGGAGGACCCAGTGTTTTCCACAGGCTTGCAACAGCCTCATGCTGCTCCAGCGCGGGAGAAGCGAGCGCCGTCTGTACATCGAGATCGTGATCCAAGCACACTCCGCCCAGGTTGCGCAGCGATTTCAGAATTTCGTCTGAATTCCCGAGCTGCACGTCCTCGCGTGAAATGTAGTCCGCGACACGCGCAGTGAGAAGGGCATTTGCCTCCTCGTCTGGGAACTCGCTGATTTTAGCCTCTGCAAGAAGATCGCGCGCCTCACCAAGCCAGTTCGTCAAACGCAAGCGCCACTCGTCAGACTCAACTTTGGCATCGCCCTCGCCCTCGCCCTCTCCATTCTCCTCATCCATTGCGAGAGTTGGCAAGAGGGCGTCCAGCGCATCTTGTTTCATGGCCTCGAGAGTCATGGAATGCGCCACCGTCCAAGTCACAGGCTTGCTACGTTGAACATTCGCCGTGGTTCCCAATGAGGAGGTCGTTTGCAGAGACAGACTTGTCGGGTCGTTGTTTCGCACAAGAGTAAATTTGATCGATTCAGAAACGGAAGCTTGTGCCTGAATTGGTTCGAGAGGCAGCCATCCGTCCGCATTCGTGTCACCGCCGGCTTCGAGCATCGGCGCCCCAGCACCAGCACCAGCACCTCCATCAGCAGCAGCGGCAGTAGCAGCAGCTACTTCTTCCTGCGCTGAAAATATAGAAGTAAACTTCAAGGAAGTGTTTTGCGGCAACGCAAAGAGCATCGCATCATCCTCAATAATGCGACATGGGCTTGAATTCGTGATGAGGCACGCCTCCGCTGGGGATGTACATGAATAAACTGCTGCAAGACGAGCAAGAACTTCTCCAAGTTTGTCGTCTTCGTTTTCCGGATCAACGGTGACTTCAATTGCTCCTGAGGAGCTCACTTCCTCGCCAGGCCAAGTGTTTGCAACATAGAGTTTGATGACTCGCTTCCGACGTGCAAGTTCATCCTGCACGGCGACGGCAGATTCTGCGTAAAACACCTCGCGGTCCTTGAGATCCTCAAGTGAGACTGCTGCCGTGCCGAGGTCGACCACAGATTTCGTTTCCGCATCGTCGCCACCGTTTTCGTTGGCCTCGGGGCTCTGACTGCTTCTTTGAGCGATGAAAAGGGACGATGATTGTGCAGCAGCACCTGGAAGATTATGAAGCACATGACGTTTCATCTGCTCCATTACAGCCTCCTTGGGTCGTCCCTGTGCAAACCATAGTTTTGTAGAGTCTCGCGAAGGAACAAGTGTCAAATACACCTGTGCAGGTTCTCCGTTCGGACCAACAAGAATTGGCGTTTCTTCGGCCGCAAGTGCGCCTGCTGGACAGACGAGAATGTGCGCGGAAGGGTCTGAAATGCCTGCGAGAAAACTGTCGAGCGTCTCTTGGGGGGCACTGTCTGAAATCTCCGCCAGAGCATAGCGGCCCATATTACTATTTCCGCCAGTCTTTTCCTTTTCTTCGTCTCGACTTTGCACTTCCCTGGCTTTGCTGAGAATAAAGACTCGGCATTTCTTAACTGAGGATGAGTCGGCCTCACGGCAGCTGCTCTCAATCAGTGAAGTCCTCGCCTCCAGGACGCTCGCGCGCGCGTCAATGTCAACTTCATTGTCCGCATTCCCAAGTCCCATGCGACCCGAAATCAAATGTACAAACGGATCCTTCCACTCTGCATCATTGCCAAGAACGTGGACATGGAACTTGGTGAGATGACGCAGGTCCTCGAAGCGTTCCCAGCGTTCGCGAAGCTGGCGGTTCGACTGTTCTGTTGCAGCCTTCCAAAATGCTGGTACCATCGCAGAAAGGATCGAGTTCGTCCCGACGGAAACGGCATCTCTCCTGCCGTAGACAAGAAGATAAGCGCAGCTTCTCCCAGAAAATGTCTGCGCGAGCTCCCCAGTCGACACTTTGTGTACTTGCGTATCATTGAATTTATACCACGTTCCCCAGGAGCTGTTGCTGGTGCGCTTGGGGCGTTTCTTGCGCATAGATTTTTCCGATTTGCCATCGGAGTCGCCATTCTCATTTTCACCGGCGTCTTCAATATCTACATTTTCTTTCACGGACTCTTCTTGCCGCCGCCGTGCAGACTTGCGTCTTGGCTTTTCTACGACCTGCCATTCCCCTGCAGCAGCAGGAGGAGGAGGAGGAGGACACGGTGGCGCTTCGTCCTCCCCAGCCGTCTGCGTCTCGTCAGCAGGGTGGTGCCAGTCGCCTTCTTTCCCATTTTCCGTGTGCGAGAGTGCGTCCATGCGCTCTGGACATAGTGCGTCGACACGCAAATAGCACATGTAATGACCGCCGTAGCCTGTGCCAGCGTGCGAGATAATGCCAACCAGCGCGTATGAGGCGTCACTTTCGTCATTCATGCAGCTGTCGTCAATGTTCTTCCTTGCGCGAGACACATCATCATCTGAATCGCCAAGGTTTGTTGCCTCATCGGGCCTGTCCAATGAAGACATCTCATTCTCATCTTGATCATCGTCCCCGCCGTCTTGATCCATGCCATCTGCAAGATCACGATCTTGGCATGTGGAATTCGCGACGAGCGTGGCATCCGGGGCAAATTTGCGAGCATCGAGGCTGGTCGGAAACTCAAAACGAGTCGAGATCTTGACGCGGCGGCCAGTGTTGTAGTTGAACTTGAAACGGTTCAAATTGAGGAAAAGGTACGGGGGCAGACGCGTGAGCGTTTGCGAGAGCTCTTTTTCCGTCACATCTCCACATGCATCGCACTTGTATGCATTTGAACCGTCCAAACGTTCAGGTTCGCCGCAATACTGGGCTTGCAAAGAAGCTTCCAAATCAGAAAAGCCATCAACATTGACAAATAAAGTCATAAAGGGTGTTTCGCGCCCAGACGTGTGGCCACAATCGACGCAACGCACAGCGTTTTCTTTGGCGTGGCCGATAAAGGTATCCTTTACAAGTGTGGCTTGCGAGGTCCCGACGAGCTCTGCATGCACGCGCTCGAGTAGTTTGGTGACCAATTCGTGCACATCGTGTTGCATTACCGCCTGGGAGCCGCCCCACTCGAAAGCGCCCTGCGTCAGGGCAACGGTAGAGACATAGCGTTCCAGCGAGGTGTCAAGGCGCGCGAAAAGACCCTGAAGCTCGCGAAGTCCAGCTCGCTTCATTTGTTTGGATTTGCTGGGCTTCGGGTCGTCTTCCGTAATATCGGCCTGGTGATGACTCAAGGTGTTTTCCTTGTTGTCGCAATCTATGTCCCCTTGCGCCCTTTGCCCTGTGCTCGTCGATGCGCTGTTAGAATTTGCGGAGGGAGATTTCTCGCAGCCAAGCTCGTTTTCGGCATCGAGGGCATAGATGCCTTGCTTAAAGCGAGGCAAGAGATAAAGCGTCTGCAGCAGAGAATTGAGATAGCACGTGCCGCCCTGGTTCATGAGGCCGGCGAAGTCGGCGAGCGAAGCTCGGGCTTCATCTGGCGCCTGAGGCGGCGGGATCCGTGGACCTCTCTCCAACGATCGACTCTGCGTGAACGGAACATCTGCGTCGAACAAGCTGAACATGCTCAAGTCCGCGTCGGTGATGTGGTCCGAACCAAACGTATCTTCCCTATCTCCTCCTCTCTGGCCATTCCGCTTGCCGTTGTCGTCGTCGTCGTCGTCGTCGAAGAGCGATCCCATGAGCCAGGCCGAGTCGTCGGCCTCGAGCGTTGAAGCATCGGCCCAGCCGGACATCGTCCCCGTCTCACGAATTTAGCTGTCCACCTCGCGCGAGGCCCGCGTCTCCGTCGCCAGCCCCGCCGGCTGCCCCTCCCGCCTCGCGCAAATCGATCGATTGCTCGAACTCGATCTTGGCACGGAAATCCTTCGGAAAGCATCGAGAAAAGGGACCCCAAAACTCTCCCGATCTGGGGCTCGAACAAACCTGACCGGACCCTGACCGGGCGCGGAAAGACCGCAAAGAGACCTAAGGGCCGGGAGAGTTTCCGGGAAAGGGACCCAAACGCGGCGCGAGGCGGCGGCCGCGCCTCACTCACGCACTCACAGTCGGTCACCAAAAGCGAATTCGAATCCAATCCGGACCCTGCGCGCGCGGCGAGGCTCGCGCGAGGGCTGCACGCTCGGTCGCTCGCTCGATCGCTCGCGCGCACGCCCGCGCGCCGGAGCAGGCGGGGCTGCCGCGAGTGCCCGGCCTCCCGTCCGCGCGGCGGCAGGCTCGCGAAGCGCAGAAAGAGGCGAAGAGGCCGGCCGGCACGGTCGATCCGAGAGTCCGCACCGACGACGACGAGGACGACGACGAGGACGACGCCGACGACGACAAGGAGCGGCAGCGCAGAATCTCTCGCGCGGCGAGCGCCTGGCGCGACGCAGCGTGCGCCGGGCGACTTTCATTCCACCCCGAAAGCGCGAGCTCGACGTGCGGGGCGGAAACTGCGGCACGACGCACGAACCGAGAGAACGAGAAGAAACAAAACCTCCTCGCGGGCTCGGAAAGAGAGCGCCCCGAGACGAAAGCAGAGACGAACTCTCCGTGTGGCCCTGCTCGCGCGCGGCGAGTCGGCGGGAGTCGGGGTGTGGCGCAAGGCCTTAGACGAAAACGTGAAGCGGGGAAATCATGTCCTCCTCAAATGGCGGGGAAGACTCGGATCCGTTCAACTATGGTAACGAGGGCGGCGACGCCGGTGAAGACTGGCCTGCTGCGGATGAAGACGCGCTCGAACAAGCGCTCGATGCCGATATTCAAAGCCAATTGCAGGCCGACTTGAGTGAGGCTGATCTTAGCAATGGAGGCTTCGCTTTTGTCGAGTCGCTGCAGTCGCAGCTCGAAGCGCTCACAGCCCAACTTCAGCCGCCTCAGGCCCCTCTTCCAGGAAATGGGAGCAGTAGCGGCGGTAGCAGCAGCGGTAGCAGCAGCAGCAGTCCCGTTGTCAGCGGTGGCGGTGGTCAGCTTTTCGTCCAAGGCACAACCCTGGACCCTGGATCAAACAGTTTTCATGAAGGCAGTGCTGGCAGCAACAACAACAATGACAACAATACTGATCATAACAACGATGGCAGCAGCAACAGCAACAACAGCAACAACAACACATCTGGCGTTGCATCAGGAAACACAGAGGGCAGTGAATCGACGGGCGAGCATCAAAATGAGCAAGCGCCAGACAGCGAGGCCGTTGGCACGTTTTTGGAGTTCACAGGATCCACAGATCGAGATCGTGCTCGCCGTTACCTCGCTGCAGCTGGCGGCCAGCTTGAGCAAGCCGTCAATCTGTTCTTGTCGGGCACACCTTTGGAGATGCTTGAAGCACCTCTACGCGCCGCTCGCAGTCGGAACTTGCGCACCCGCGCACGTGGTCTTGGACCAAACTTCTTGCCCACTTTTCAAGCGAATGCACCAGGCGGTGGCAGTAGCGGTAGCGGCGCTGGCGGCGTAGAGGACCTTCAGGGCCTCAACAGCGCTGATGCGGCCGCGGCTGACGCTTCTTGGGTACTTCGCATGGCGGGCGCGCGAAACATGGGCGAGATGGAGACGACATTGCTCGGGCTAAGCGGTGCAGACCTGAGCGCCATGATTTCAGGCGGAGGCGGCAGTGGGGCATGGCAAGGGCTCTATGGTCCGCTCAGCTCCAATAAGATTATGGACGACTCCCAGCGCGCCAAGGCTCATCTCGTAGCCCTGCGCGCTGGCAACTGGGACAAAGCCCCAGAGGTTGGCGCCTCGTGTCTGCGAAGTCCAGAACTTGCGGAGATGTATCTAGAAAATGGCGTTTGCAGAGTCATTGCAGCTGGTTTGCCAATGGCCATTTGCGCGGGGGAGGATGGCTACGCGGTGCGTCTCTTGCAGCTCGTGGAGTGCATCATGCGTCTCGTTTGCGACGGTCACGCCGACTGTGTCAGCCATTGCGGCTGGTGGTTTATTCCTGCGCGGCGCTCGAGCTCGCGGAGATTGGCGCGCAACAGCTTTACAGAAATTTTTCTCGAACGCATCGTTCCCGAGGACGATGTCGAGGGCCTGCGTCAACTCTGGTTGATGGAGAACTTTGACCCGTCGTGGCGCGATCGCAAAACTGAGGCGGAAATGCTCTCCTGCACGCTTCACCAGGGATGTTCTCTCGAAATGCTAGAGGTTCTTGTTGATCCTGTGAACGGCTGTCGGGCCAATGTCAATCCCGATCCTGATCGTCTCGGTTCGCTGGCCTCACCTCTCGTGGTGGCAGGCCGCGCAACTGGTTTCTCGCGTTATTGGCAGCGCCAGCGCGCGGCAAAGTCCAATCGCGAAAGCGATAACGATGGTTCGGATCGCTCACAGTCTGATCGGTCAAGATCCTCCGAGACTGATTCCGTGCTACGCACCGGGGATTTGGCCTTAATGCGACCCTCTCGACTGGGTGAAACGCGCCCGTTTCGTCTTCGTGAGCTTGCAGGTGATGGGTTAGGTGGTTCGTCCGCGCACCCGCGCCTAGAAAGAGGAAGCGACGGCGCCGACGACAACGAGGCCAGCAGCCGCGAAGCGGAGCAGAACGACCCCGAGTTTATTGAAGCCCGCGAACAATGGAGCCGCGCAGCCGTGGAGATTCTCCTCGACTCTGGCGCCTGCGTCGATGAGGAGGTCATGGATAAACTTGACTCCATGACCAAGTCTGCGCGCGAGCTCATCACGGCTGAGCGCGCCGGCACCCGGGTTTCGACCCGATTGCAAAAGCGAGCAGACGCAGGCGGGTCAATCTCCGAAGAAGTGGTGGCGCGATGGTGGCAAAAGGACGCGCGTCGCTTTTTCCGAGCCCTCTTACGCACCATTGCGCTCACAAAGCATGCGTCTACGATGCATCGCGCGATGGAAATTCTTGGCATGATGGTGAAACGCTTTCGCCCCAAGCCACACTCTGACGCCGTGAACATCTTGGGCAAAATCGAGTATGATCGTTTGCTGCAGCTCCTGCAGTCCGTCTTTGCTCCCGAAAATGACGACACAACAAGCCTTGTTCTCATTGTCGACATGACGGAGGCTTTGCTTGAGCGTACGCAGCAGGAAGACCCGATTCCACTCGATGCTGACACAAAGGTTCTCGGCATTCACGCTCAACTCTGTCTCAGTCTCTGTCGGTATGGCATTGCGCGCCGTCTTCGTGACCTCCGTGCTCCCGGCAAGCCGCAGCTTGAGGGCGCAGCTGCAAAGGTCGTTGAGCACATTTCAACCTGCATCGTCGATGAGCTCGGTCTCACGGAGGAGACCTTGCTTGGTAAGAGCGCGGCTCTTTTAGACGTTTGCCGGCGCCTGCGAGAAGGTGACGAATCCGTACTTGAGCATTTGGTTTGGATGATGGGTCAGAGCAGGGCAAGGAGCTCACGGAAGAAGAAGAGGCGCAAGCGGCGCCTCATGTCTCGTGGACTCTTTGGCTATGATCATACTGGGTCTCTGGAAAATCTTCATGGTGCAGGTCGGGACAATGAGGACCGTGATGCAGTCGTTGTGCACGGCGTGCAAGATGAAGAAGACGATGACGCAGACCTCATGGATGAGTTTGATCTTGATGCAGATCTTTCCGATGAAGATGATGACGACAACGAGGGCGACCAAGAGGACGAAAATGACGAGTATGAGCAGGGCGAAGAGTCCCCGACAGCAGAAGACCTCCGACCCCCCGAGGCGCTTGGCGTTCCCGATTCACCCCTCATTCGTATGTACGGGGAGGAAGGTATTACCCCATTTGAGTTTGAGCAGTCCGGACTTCCGAGTGCTCTCTTGCACTTTTTAATGGCGCGTGATCTGGACGGGGAGCAGGCCACCTCCCTTACCGACTCGCAACAGCCCATTGCTGACGTGCGTCAAGCCAGGATGCATGCTCTTTTGGCAGCTATGCCGCCTCCTGTCGTCGGCAAAGACGTTGACGAAGAAGATGATCATATGGGCGCTGCCGGTGCAAAAACTGCCGCCGTCGCGGGAGCTGCTGGCCCTGGTGACGGCGGAATCTCGGACGCGCCCTCCAGCGCCGTTGCGGAGGACGACAAAAACTCAGACCACGGCGACGCTGAAGCGAACACCGGGAACGAGCGTGACCTCGTGCGTGAGACAAGTCTCACAAACCTTGGTCGTCAGGCATCCATGACACTGGAATCCGTACAAAACCTCGCGACGACAACTCTCGACACAATCGATCCTCCCGGCGTTACGAACAAGGTCGACGCAAGCACCTTTGCTGCTTCTGCTCTGTTTCGTCTTATTCGCAAGTTGCAGACTGTTCTTACTGTGCATGCTACGCACAACTTTCCAGTGCTTGCTCATGATGCTGTGGCTTCATCGGGAGGCGTGCGTGCCCTCGTGAACCCAATCAAGCTTCACCTTCGCAAGAACGCCGAGCTCGATCAAGCAAGTACCATCTACCCGCACACCCCGGAGCTTGTCGTGCAAGTGCTTCCCTTGACGCCTTTGCAAGAACTTCAGCGGCAGGTCTTGCGAGGCGTTCGTTTGGTGGAACCACGCTATGTATCGTACTGCACTCGTCTCGTCGGTCGCAAGCTCTTTCATCGTCGCAGTGTGTCCCAGACGGGGACCAATCGAGGCCCAGGCGGAAGCGACGCAAACCAGAATTATAGTTCGCTCGTCTCCCCCGATAGCGTGCGGCGAAGTCCAGCAGCTAGCGCGATGTCACCAGGTCATTTTGGCGCCGTGGGTCGTGGCGCGCGCACGCCACGCACACCAGGCACGGTGACTCCTGGGCAGGCCACTGGCGCAACAGATGGCGGCGAGGTCTACAAGGTTGCCCTTGTGCTCCGCTACGACCCTGTCACGGGGGCACATCTCCTCCAAGACATGAGTGCACGAACGTTGAATAAGAAGGCGAACAAGCGCTGGTTTATTTTGGCGCTTCGGGACTACCAGGTCCTGGAGCGTGTCTTTGATCCTCCGGCACATGGAAGCGCGAGTCTTGCCCCCGTTCTGCGGCCGCTTGGCGATGCTGTGCGTGAGCAAGAAGAGGGCGGCGGTCGCAGTCGTGTGGATTCGACTAGTTCAGCCTGCATGACCCATGGTGCCAAATTCCGCCAAGGAGATGAGGTGGCGGTTTGGTGGCGCGGATGCGACGCCTTGCGTCCCGGCTGGCGACGCGCTAGCGTTCTCGAGGTGCGCCCTGTTTGCGTGAACCGTGCTCAAGGCATTGGCCCTGAAAACGCGTTCGAGTATGATGTCTCGTATTTGGAGCCAGGTCTCTTGGACGATGGTGTTATTCGAGTGGGCGACCGCGTCAAGCTTATTGACGACGCCGCGGAACTCGAACGGCTCGCCTCCGGCCACGGTGGCTTTATGTCGGACATGCCTCGGTACTGTGGTAATGTGGGCCGTGCCGTTGCCGTCAATGGATCCGAGGTCAAGGTCGATGGTCTCGGCAATTACAAGTACAATGCCAAGGCTCTTATCAAGGTCACAACGAACGCTGATGCGTCGCGACGTGGGAGTAGCGCGGGCGACGGTGAGGGCAAAGACGCAGCTGCGCCAGAAGCTGAGTCCAATGTCCCGCAGCGTCGTCTGTGTCTTGTTGGCGGCGTCGAAGCCTTCGAGGAGCGGCATGTCTTCTCCGTTTACCTTGTCCCTGGACCCAATAGCGTTGTGGCGCGCGCTCGCCACGATGCCGAGAGCAGCGGCAGTGACGCAACGCGTGCACAGTCCCAAGCAGCGCGTGAGGAACACTCGTTCAAATTGAATGATCGCATTGAAGGTCGCTACGCTGGCAAGAGCCGGTACTACAAGGGACGCATTGCTCGTGTGAACGCGGACGGCACATATGATATTGCCTACGACGATGGCGACTCGGAGCGCGGCGTCAAGCCGAGTCTCGTGTGCCACATTGGACAAGGGCCTGGCAAGGTTGTCAGCTTTGACTTTCGCAAGGTGTTTCCCAACAGTGCGGGGCGTGCTCTTTTTGACGCTCTGCGGCGAGAGGATGCCGTGCTCCAGACCGAGTACAATTTTGTGACGCGTGGCTTTGAGCATCAACCCGATTTTTATAGCAAATTTTCGGCGCTTCTCGAAGACACGGGAGAAGGCGTCTTTGCTCAGTTCCAGACGCGTCGTCAGGCCGAGATTCTCTTTGATCGTGTGCAAGCATGCGGCAATTTGAGCCGTGTGCGTAATTCTTCGCCCTCAGTACCGGGTAGTTCCGACGGCGCGCGTCGAGATCGGGTCGTAACCGCCCGAGTTGATGTGCTTCCAGATGCACCCATTCCCGTCGTTGTGGAACGTGACATTGCCGCCGCCTTTGAGCATCTACGCAGCCGCCAGGGTGGTCGCGTCAAGCATCGGCATGAGCCGCCTCCTCGTCCTGGCCAGCGCGCGCAGGTTTCTCTTTTCCCAGATGATTTTCTCGATCCGGATACGCGCAACGAGGAGGAAGGACCTGCTGAAGCTGCGGCTCAAAAGCGTGTTGAGCCTGGGCGCTGGATCAGCGCGACGATTGTTGCGCACCGCCCCGCTCCATCGTCCGATGGCGAGGACGAGTCCAGCGATGCGCAGCGTGCCCGTCGTGAGCGCAGTACCAGCACAAGCAGCACAAATACAACGGGCGGAGCCGTCGATGGTCCCACGAGTCCTGAAGGAGAACGGGTCAAGCAGTTGTTAACCTGTGTGCTTGACGATGGTCGTGTTGTGTGGGACATTCCCGACACGCGCACCCGTCTCGCGCAACGAACCTCTCGCGTGTTTCCCTTCAAGAGCAAGGAGCGTCAGGGCGCGAACGATGATCTCACGGACCTCGACGACGATCCGAGTCTGGCGCCTGCTCCGAGCAGTAACAAGTCGCTTCGTGGGCCGGATGTGCAGGAACCCGTGCATTTGAGTCGCCAATTCACCGCATTTGGTTACAGTACCTCGTATAAACGCATTCAGTTTTCGCAGGGAGCTGACGAGGACGGTGACGAGGACTCTCTGGGCGTTGCGGTGTTTGATGACGACCTCGACGGTGACTTTGATAGCGCCGCAGACGGGACGGCAGGCGACGAAGAGGATGATGACGCAATTTTTGCTCAGGGTCCGCCACGTATCACGGTTGACTTTTTGCTCCGCAAACGTCCCAAGCGCAAAGCTGCCGAGGACGAAGAGCTTGCCGAGAGCAGCGAGGCATCCGAGGCGCTGCAAGCTGTCACCTTTGGAGACGAGAACGCAAACGAAAAGGGTCAGGCGGTACAGGTGCCGATTTTGGCTCAGCATAACATGGAGATTTCCATGTTCCAGGCGCTTTTCCAGTTGCAGAATCTTGGCGCGGCCAGTGAGCGGGATTGGGTGCACTGGGAGCAAGAATACTACCTGGAGTGGCGAGTACGTTGTCTCTTTCCCGGTGATGACGACTACGATGTATCGCAACCTCGTATTCTGCAGCGCCTTCCGTGGGGCACGCCTCGCGCCCTGGCTTATGATCTGACTTGGAACAAAGAGCTGACGTTGACTTATTTTGTCAACTCGCTGCGTTCCATCGTACCGGACCTTCGCGACTGGGCTGTCCGGAACAAGCTCTCCGATGTTGTCCGCTGCATTGATGGCCATCATGTTGGTGAGAGTGAAAGCAGTGATGAGAAGCGCGTCGAACGCATGGTCAACTGGGCGGCCATTTGCGCAGCGTATTCGCAGCTGTGCCAACGTCCGCTCATGTCGCAGAGTGATACGCCCGTGAGCCCGGCAGTGTCGCCTATTCGGTCGCCAACACTCATGCGTCGTGACTTATTGGCCATGAAGGTCATTTCTGGGTCAGGAATTGATATGGCAGAAGGTGCACGCGCTGGCAGCAGCAGTAGCAGCAGCATGCAGAGCCCTCAGGATGCTCTGCCCCTTGCTGCTCCAGTGCCTTCCGAAATGCTCCCCCACGTTAACAATGCAGCTGTGGCACATCCTGCAGAAACCTTGGCGCAAGGCACAGGCGCGGAAGAAGGAGAGATCGAAGCCGGCATGGCAGAGGTGGTGGCGTTGCTCGAAGAATGTGGCATCGATGCCAACGTTCCGGGTCTTCGCGACACGCTGATGCTTTTGCATTTGCTCTTTTCGCATCTTGTTCCCTTTGACGAGGGCGCAGACCCGCTGGCAGCTGCATTTGGTAAGTCGCTACCGTGGCGTAGTGACACGCTATCGGATCTTCTACTTGATCAGCTATCTGATCCGTTGGCCATCGCGACGCGCTGCTTTCCCCGTTGGGTGGCTCTCATGCCTCGCGAATTCTCGTTCCTCTTTCGACGCAACGTGCGCGAATTGCACTTTCGCACAACTGCATTGGGAGTGTCGCGCGCTGTTGCGTGGCTTCAAGATGAAATCACCGGTTACAACGCCAAGAAGAAACAGCTTGCGCACGTGACGCTTGAGATTTCTGCAATGTTTAAGGGCGTACCGGACATGGTTCGCTTTGAGCAATTGCAAGAGTTGAGCGATCGTCTCGAGGACGAGATTCGGGCCATTGAGCAAGAGCACTGCATTGGTCAGCTGCACCAGGACCTCGTCAAGGTCAATCGGGCTGAACTTCTTCGAGACGCCGAGCTGCTTATGAAACAACACATGCACCAGCGCTCGGAGCTCGTGGTGCAGTTCCTGGATGAGACAGGCGCCGGCGAGGGCGTGACTGTGGACTTTTACTCTAGTGTCTCGGAGCGTCTGCAGCTGCTCGACGAGAATCGTCGCATTCCCTTGTGGGCAAATCCTGCAGGTGCCGACAAGCCTGCGCGGGAGTCTTCAAAATTTGATGGAGATGATGCGGAGGAAGATGCCGCTGACGCAAGCGCGGAGAAGGAAGCCGAAGAGAACGCCGGGGGAGACTCGGCGGACCGCGAGGTTCACTTGCTCGCGCCGACGGGCCTGTTCCCGCAACCTTTATTAGCCATGGGGTCGGTGGACGGCGGCGGCGGCAATCCCTTGGCACTCCAGCCATTGTCTGTGGTCACGAATGCGCGCTTACCCGCGAGCAAGGGGGCCTCCCTCTCACGCAGTGCTGGCGCCGCAGGCACCTCGAACATGCCTGGGGACCAAGCTGACATGCCTGGTGAGGATTTGAGCAAGAGCAACGTCGTCAAGCCTGAGCAAGCACTCTCTGCCAAGGTGGAGTTGAGTGAGGGCAAGGAAGATGAGGCGACTATCAAGTTTGACGATGACGTGGACACGAATCGTGACAATATTGACGAGATTCTACGCGCGGCGCGAACACAGAACATGCGCGTGCTGCGTCGCTTCCGCTTCTTGGGCCGTATCATGGCCAAAGCTCTTCTCGATGGCATGAATGTCCCCTTGCCGCTGTCCTCCGAATTTTTTATGCTTATTCAACAGCGCCAACGTGGAATGCGCGACGCGCTTTTGCCCATTTCCGCGCTCTCTCTGTTCGAGGGCGGCGCTGGTCTGGGCGACGAAGGCACGGGAGGCGACATCGCTGCACAAAGCTCGGGCGGTTTGGTGCAGCGTCTCTACGCCTTGCATGAGGCTGGCGACAAGGGCGCCATCGAGGAGCTTCTCGAAGCTGTTGAGCTGTACTTTGTGGACCCGGCGCAGCGTCTCGGGGTCCTCGAACATTCAACTTTTGCAGGCGCGCGCTCGTCGGCAAAGTCGACGTCGACGTCTTCCGCAAGTTCGGGTTCGTTGCCGAAACCATCGAGCAGCGTGGCAGCAGACGCAGCAACCGCAGCAAATGAGGCCGGCGGCGGCGCATCACGCAACCTTTCCTCTGCATTCGAGACGCTCGATGTGCCTGGGAAGGGGGCAAGCAGCGCAGAGCTCGTGGCTTATGCTGAGCGCGCCAGCAAGCTTGGCAAGAGCCAAGGCGAGATTGACGCAGCTCTTGGCGCTGCAGGCCATGCCAAGTTGCAGCGCTGGAAAGCTATCAAGGCATCGCAAAAGACACGCGTGCAGATCAAACTTGCGCGTGCAGAACGCGACGAGAAGCGCCGTGCTGAGTTGGCGGTTGCGATTGAGCTCGTGCCGGGTGGCGCAACGCGGCGTGTCACCGCGGCCAACCTCGGAGACTATCTGCAGCTGGTCCTGACGTGGTGGCTTGGCAATGGCGTCGCCAGTCAGGCGGACTCCTTTTGCGAGGGCCTGCGCGACGTACTGGGCACAACGGGTCGCGATGCTCTTATTTTCAACTTTTCGCATTCTGAGTTGCGGCGCATGCTCTGCGGCAAGGAGGAAATTCTGTGGAAGGAGGAAGATCCTTTGCTGGGCTGCATTGTCCCCATGCAGGGTTACACACGACAGAGCCCGCCCATCCAGATGCTCGTGCGATGCCTGAAGGAGATGAACATGAGTGAACGTGCGCAATTTTTGAGCTTTGTCACCGCTCAACCTCGCGTTCCGCTCTCAGGCCTGCCTCAAATCAAGGTGTATCCGCCTCTGATGGAACGCATCCCGGGGATTGTCTTGCGTGTGCAGACAGAAGTGGACCGCGGCTTTGAGGTGGGCGACAGCGTAACCCTGTCACCCGACTACCACGCTTTTGACGATGCCGCTGACGGCCCTTTGACGCCGGGCGAGGTGGCTGTGGTTACAAATGTGGATGGACGTGTCCGTGTAGCGGATTGGTGGTACTCTACGCGTGCGCTGCGCCTTGTTCGTACTGAGGATGGCCGTCGTGCAAGTGCTATTGGCCGCGAGCATGCCGAGAGCTCAGGGGCCTCGCGCAAGAACTGGTTCCTCCCCGGTGACGAAATTGGCAGCATTAAAGCACGCGCCAAGATTGCTGAGTGGGACCCGGACACCTGGACGCTGACCTTTGACGCTTCGGTGCCGATGGACATTCGGCGCGCCTTCAAGGCCGGTCACAGCATCCAGCGCGTGTCGGCGGCGGCAAGTGAGAGCGGGGCAAGTGATGCCAATGAAGAACCAGTTCGCGAGCCGCTGTCCAAGATCCCTCCTCTCTGCGTCGATCACTTGGTGGAGCAACCGCAAGCCATTCAGATGCGCCCGTATTTGCGGCCCAAGGCCACGACGTGTGCAAAGACGTTGTACTTGCCTCGCGAGTATGACAGCTGGCAGCACATGCTCGAAACGTTCAAGAGTGGTGCCTTTCAGGACGCCAAGCTTGGTGGTATTCATGAAGATGCGCGCTCGTAGACGTATGTATACGAAATAGAAAGAACAGTAATAATAATAATAATAATAACAAAGGAAGAAAAAGTAGGCCTATCAATGCCGCTCGCTATTTCAAGCGCGCGGTCTGTTCAGCCTCGCGCGTTCCTGCATCGTTCGCAGGAGAGGCCGCGCTCTAGCAACATTCGCCATGCCACGTTTCTGTCATGAGGAGACGCGAAACGTTCTCCAAGGGACTCACGACACGTCCCGAGTCTTTCTCCTTGCCCTGCCACACCACTCGTTCATCTTTCCCCGGTGGAAGCCACCACAAGACCTTGCGCGATTTTATTGTGTACGCCTCGAAATTGCCCTCTGCGAAGCTCGTGTCACCACTCTCTTCTGCCAGTGGCCATGGCGGCAGGAGAAATCGTCTGTCCCTCGTGGCTGTCTGTCCCCTGTGTCTGTCCCAGTCACACTCGCTCTCGCTCTCAATTTTTTTTTTTTGGAGGTTCCGGGTCAGTTCCGGCAGCCCGATGTCTTCATTAACCGACACCCAATGTCAGGCCTAGTCAATCATGATTGGGCAGTGGCCACGTTAACGGGAATGATACCAGCAAGAGCGAACGATCGGGGACCGTTCACGGACCTACCAAGGCCAACGTAGCGAAGAGCTCTGGCGCAGCAAAAGCCCTCGCGCCGCGAGCGGCAAGCAAGCAAGAAAAGCAAATCCACAACTTCGAGACGACCTCGAAGGCAAGCAAGATCCCTATCGCCCCCCCTAGACGAGAAGGAGCCAGACGCACAGACTGCGCAGAGCTTCCTTGGCCTACCAGCAAAAACCACAAGCTTCGACCGCACAACAGCCGTCCATCCTCGACAACTCGCAGGATGACCACTCGGCTCGCGTCGAACAATTTTGCGATGGGCAAGAGCATCGCCAACAGGGTCCTCACGTCGGCCTCTTCATCTCTTGAGGAGCACACGAAGGCGTACGAGGCGGATCCGTCCGCATACGCTGCCGAAGTTCTGCGGCTCGCTGCCAAGGACGTCGACCTTGCATCCAACACAATTGTGCGCGCATGTGCTCTGTGCTGGCGCGGCGAGCGTCGTGACGTGGTGGATGCGCTCATGCCGAAGATGAACTTTGGCGAGATTCTCAATCTCGTGAAAATGCTCGACGTCGAGCGGCAGGTTGGCGCACTGGATCGCAAGCTGGAGCAGGTGAAGAAGCGTCGCAAGGTTGCTGTGCTACAGCAACGTCGCAATGAGCTGGAGAATGTACGTATCCACTCGGATACGCTGCAGAAGGGCTCCGCTTCGCTCTCGCTCATGAAGCGCGTGCGCAAGTGGGTCCAGGCAATCACGCCTGAGCGCCTGGAGTTCTTCATCCTGCAGTTCGACCTCTCGCCGTGGAAGGAGCTCGCAGACCTTGCGCATTTGCGACCATCCGACTTCCAGCTCGACTACTTTTTGTCCGTCTGCTTCGGAGGCACTGCGCCCGAGGGTTCCTTGGTGCACAAGCTGCAAGAAGGCGATTTGTCCAACATTTCTGCCCTTCTCGAGGCGCATCCACAGTTGGCAACGTGCTACTCTTTCATCCGAACTATGCCTTCGGGCGCAAATCTCACCATCGAGTCCCGCTTGGCGCTCGGGCGCGTGATCCCTCTCTCGGAGATCATCTGGTTCTATGAGGAACTGGACTGCCCCGGACTTGACGTCATTGTCAAGGAGCGCATGGAGAAGGGCGAGGACATTCGCGACGCCACCGGGAAGAACCGGGACAGCTTTGGCAAGCTCATGGAGCGGATGCTCTCCTTCGTTGAGACGAAGTGGCATCTTGCCTTTCTTCCCGGTCTCCAGGAGATCGCCACGAAGCGACTTCGTGAAGTAAGCATTCCTACCAATGCCCGGGTAGCGGTCCTTGGTGATGCTTCATCTTCGATGGCCATCGCAGTCAAGTCCGCCACCATCATCGGGTCGATCGTGTGCTCCGCACTCGATGGTCGACTCAACTTTTTCACAGGGGAGGAAGTGCTCCCGAGCATTCAGCCTCGATCGGTCGACGACGTTCTCTTTGTGGCGGATGAGATCCAAGCGTGCGGTTGCACCTCGCCCGCGGCGGCGCTGGAGCCATATTATCTGCGGAAGGATATGGTCGACCTTTTCATCGTTGTTACGGATGAGGGTGAAAACACACCATGCAGGGGAGGAGAGCTTTTCGCGCCACTTTTCCAGCGCTACCTGCGTGAGATCAATCCTCGTGCTACCTGCTTCTTCGTGTCTTTCCTTAGTGCGTTTGATGACGGCTACATGATGCGGTCGATGCAGGAAGCAGGCCTTGGCGAGCACGTCAAGCAGTTTCGGTTTCACGTGGATCGTCCTGACCTTTCGAAGGTGACCGCATTGCTTGCGATGCTGGCTGCCGAGGTGGAGTCATATGCTCCAGCGCCTGTCCACCGATCATGTGAGGAGGCCTCGTGTCCCATCATGTGCAAGGACGGCCCACTGCTGGTCACGGAGGAGGAGCTCGCTGCCTTGCAGCGCGTCTTCTCTGACGTGGACACCATCACGAGCACCTCGTTGCTTGAGATGTTGCCTAAGCTCCGCAATCAGCCTGCAGAGTCATCGAATAATGATGCGCAGTCTGTTTTTACAGACTGGTCCGTCGTTGACAAGTAAAAGAAAGCCCTGCGCGCCCCCACGGGCGATTGTATATAAATAACTACTGGTGCCGCTACGGTATACTAACATAAGAAATGCTCAAGTTGGGCTAGCCTATAGCTTCATACTTTCCAATTTTGTTATTTTTTAAACGTTGCGTCCAGGGCGAGCGTGCGGGCTTTTCCGAGAGCTTGCTGAAATACACGCGCATTCATTTCTTTCATTTATTCGGCTTGAAAGGCAATGTACTTGATCTCAGTGTAGTCGTCAAGACCATACTTGGAGCCTTCGCGTCCGAGGCCGGACTCTTTGACACCACCAAAGGGCGCAGCAGTGTTGGACACAAGCCCCGTGTTCACGCCAACCATGCCATTCTCAAGGAGGCGCGAAACGCGGAAAGCGCGGGACATGTTACTCGTGAAAAAGTAGGCTGCGAGGCCCGCCCGACTCACATTGGCGCGACGAAGGACCTCTTCTTCGGTATCAAACTTGATGAGAGGCGCAATGGGTCCAAAGGTTTCCTCCTGTCCAAGGCGCATCTCGTCCGTCACGTCAGTCATAACAGTGGGCTCGAAAAAGAAGCCCGGGCGATCCATGGCATTGCCGCCAAGCTTGCAGGTGGCACCCTTGTCTTTGGCGTCCTTGACGAGATCCTGCATCTTCTCGAGAGCAGGCTTGTTGATGACAGGACCAAAGTCGACATCCTTTTCGGAAAAGTGCCCGACCTTCATCTTGGAGACGCGGTCTGCGACGATTTCTGCAAATTTGTCGTAGACGCCGCTCTGCACGTAGATAAAGTTGGCAGCCACGCAAGCCTGGGAGTTCGACCGCCACTTTGCAACCATGAACTGCTCCACGGCGAGGTCAAGGTCGGCGTCGTCGAAGACAATAAAGGGAGCGTTGCCGCCAAGCTCGAGACTGACCTTCTTCACCGTGTCTGCGCATTGCGAGTAGAGCAGCTTTCCGATGCGGGTGGATCCCGTGAATGACAGCTTCCGCACGCGATGATCGCTGGTGAGAACCTTGCCAACGTCCGAGGACTTGGACGAAGTCACGACGTTGAGAACGCCTGCCGGGACCCCAGCCTCGGCCGCGATCTCAGCAATGGCGAGCGCACTGAGCGGCGTTTCTGAAGCCGGCTTGCACACCACGGTGCAGCCCGCGGCGAGCGCGGGGCCAATCTTGCGCGTGAGCATGGCGTTCGGGAAGTTCCACGGGCAAATGAGGCCGCAGACGCCGACGGGTTCGCGGTAAGTAAGGATGCGGCGACCCGGCACGGCGTCGGGCATGGTGTCACCGTACATGCGGCGCGCCTCTTCGGAGAACCACTCGAGGAAGCTTGCGCCGTACATGATCTCGCCGCGGGCATCCGCGGGGGCCTTGCCGCTTTCCATGCAGAGGAGCTCGGTCAGATCGTCAATGTGCTCCATGTGCAGCTCGTACATGCGCCTGAGGATATCGCTCCGTTCTTTGGCGAGCGTGTCGCGCCACTTGGGGAAGGCATCGTACGCGTGATCCACGGCCTTACTCACGTCGTCCTTGGTCAGATCCGCCACCTTGCAAATGTGCTCTCCAGATCCGGGGTCGGTCACGTCGAAGGTGTCTGCGCCAGAGACCCACTCCCCGTTGACGTACGCCTGGTCGCGCAGCTTGATCAGCCGTGAGCCGAGGCTGCTGCTCAGGAACCTCCTGGCGCTCCCGCGCAGGCGCGTCTCCTTGGCGTGGCGGGCCAGCATCGTCCTCGCAGCTCGTCTCTGTTCGTCTCCTTCGCCTCGCTCCCTTCGCTGCGATCGATGCCCGCGCGTCAGTCGGCCGTGCTCGCGATCAATCGGCTTTGCTCCGCCCCGCGCTCTGCCAGACCGCGCTGAGTGAGACGGCCTATTCGGCGAGGCGGACGCTGTCTCAGCCTCGCCATCTCGGCCACCTCCTCCCAGCCATCAATCATCAACCCGCCCTCGATCCTCGCGCACGAACGCCACGCGACGCCTCGCCGCGCGACGCCGGACGCGCGCGCGGGGCCGTGGCCTTTGCGCGGGCGCGGGTCGCCTCTGCGTCGAGGCGGCCCGGCCTGGACGTACCTTTTGGGGTCTGCGCCGCTGTTGAGATCTCGAGGCTCTCAGACCTATCTTTTTCGCGCCCGACCCCGAGTCCTCCTCCCTAGGTGCTTACTTGCATCAGGAGTAAGGCCCAAGGCCGAGTCCGTCCGCGCGAGAGCGGCGCAGAAGGGAGCACGGAGCGCGCGAGGCATGTTTCGGCTGGTCGGAGGTGGATTGTGCTGGTGTATGAGACGAGACGATTTGAGCGGCAGTGGATGAGGTGGCCATGGTGGATGAGGTGGACGGCAGCCTCGACGTTGACAGCGAGACGCGCAGACTCGGAGTGGTTTTTCCCGCCGCCGAATAAATTGGAGATAGCTGCACGGTAGACGCGCGGTACTTGTCGCGCCTTGCGTGATCTCTTTTCGCCTCGGGCCGCCTCGCGGCGCCTCGAAACGCCTCGAACCGCCATTGCCATTTGCCAGTCCCTGCATCATTGACGGCTGCGCGGATCTTGCAGTGCCCCCCTGCTGGTCATTCCTTTCCCCACAGACGTGTTCCATTCTCGCGTTCTCTTTCAATATAAACAGTGTCAAAGAACCAAACGAAACTTAAATAACAACGTACACAGTATTACTTCTCTATACAGCTATTTTACGATAAAAAGGAATAACTTCTTAGCGCGAGTGACGGCCTGCAGGCGGGCAAGGGAGGAACGCGCAAGTGGGCAAAGGCGGCAGCGCAAGTGCGAAAAAGGCGCGATGGCGCACTTGCCCGCGGCGCGCGCAAGTGCGCTATAGGCGCTGCAGGCGGCGCGGCGAGCTAGCCACACGCAGCGGCAGAGCAGAGCAGAGCAGAGCAGAGCAGAGCAGAGCAAGCAAGCAAGCAAGCAAGCAGGCCAGGGCAGCGTACGTGCGTGCGGGCGCGGGCGAGCGGAGGCGGCGCGGCGCGGGCGCGGGGGAGACGCAGGACGCGCGGCGCGCGGGCGCGAGCGTATGCGCGGAGCGGAGGAGGTAGAGGAGGAGGAGGAAGATGATGATGATGATGACGATGATGAAGACGACGATGGGAGCCGCCGAGACGAGCGCCCTTTCGCGGGCGCGGACGCGCGTGGGCGGAGCTGGGCGGGGCGAGGAGCAGGAGCAAGGGAGGGACGCGTAGACTGACAGCGCTTTTTTATTGGATCGATTGGGATGATGATCTTGTATGGACGGACGTGCGCAGGGACAAGCAGCAGCAGCAACAGCAGCCGCAGCAGCAGAAACACAAAAGCACGAAACCATGAGCACGCACTGGGCGAACATCCCGGCCATCGCCGTGGTTGTTCTCGGCGTCGCCGGAATTGGCTCGCTGCAGGGCGGTGTGACGTACCTGTTCCACGGCGATAAGCCGCGCCCCATCCTCCGCGATAACTTCGACTTTATGATGGAGAAGCGCGACGAGCGTCTCGAGCGCGAGGCCATGGATAGCAAAGCAAAACTAGAGGCCATGCGGCGGCTCGCCGCAGAGACAGAACAGGCAAAGTGAGCTCCTCTTTTCTGATGATCCTTTTTTTTTTTTTTAGAAATTGGACGCTCCTAAGCCTGCCTGCCTGCCTGCCTCAGAGGCTTTGATCCCGTTGCTATCTTTTTTGTTCCCCTCCTTCTTTCCTTCTCTCCTACTTACATCCCCGCACCGTACTGTCTCGCAAATTCTCCATCTCAAATATAAAAAAAAAGCCCAGCGGACAAGGCCTAGCTTGCCTTGCGGGCTCGCAGACGGTTGCTCTCTCTCTAGGGGATAAAAAAGTTATAGCAGTCCCGTATACGCGATCGTGAACAATGAACGCATTACCAATCAATACTGTGACATCAGTTTCTTTCTCTTCAAACCCTTTTCCCCTTTTCGCGCGCCACTAGACCTAATTCCTTTCACGAGCCAAGCAAGGGTCACAGATCGCTAGCTTCAAGCCTTCCTGCTCTCGAGAAGTCAGAGGATGGCACCGATTCCTCGTAGGAACTTTTTGACATTCGACGCCAGCGTCCAGTCGCAAATTGCATCAATCTTGGTCTTGACCCTGTACGAGCGCCACGCGAATTGGATCGTCGCAGCCGAGCTATTATAGGCGAAGCGACGCATGTGCGCGTACTCGCGATCGGCCTTGCCTCGCCACACACGTTGCACCGAAGTCGCAGCATTCACTTGCGTTTGAATCTCTTGCACATTATGCCCAATGCGCGCAAGCATCTCACGCGCTGCAGGATCGAGCGCCATGCGCGCAGCCCGTGCGCGCCAGAGTCTCTGTACAAGATTTACAGATCGCGCCATAGCACGATATCGTTTCGCCTCGCGAGAAGCCTTGTGGGTACGCCACTTGTTTTGGATACGGTGTGCCGACGTGATGAGATAATCGATTTCACGCTCTGCAGCTTCGGCAATATTTTGCGCCCGCTTGACCGCCTGGCGCCGCCGGACTGTGGATTGCACCTTGGTAGCAGCAGCATTGAGAAGCTGGGGGTGATGGGCGAATTCTCGCGCAAGACGAAACTGCTTGCGAAGACGATATCCGCGCCAAATTTTTTGGATTCGAGATGCAGCACTTGCTTTACGTCGACGCCACGCGGGCATGACGTCTCTAATCCTTTGTTGCAAAAGGGTAATGGCCAAGGTTTGCGCCAGCATCTCTCGCTGGCGCCACCTTCGACCGAGAAATCGACGGGCCGCGCGTTGTAATGTGCTTGCGCTGTAGCCAATGCGGTGCGCCTCAGGCGGAAAGTCGGACCAAGACTGCATCGACTCGTAGGCAAGAGATGCCGCAAAAGCTGCTCGTGCCTTGTACTCCAGGACCACTTCGATGGCTCCACTTTCCTGCGACTCTACATCGTCTGCAGAGTAGCCTTTGCCTCGACTAGCGTTTCTCTCCTTGCGCCATTTGGCCTCAAATTGGGCGCGATCGATCTCCATCTTTGACTCTGTCGCAAAGGACATGTATGCATTGCACGAAAGCGAATGAGGCGGAAGGCGCGCAAAAGGATAGCCGCCAAAGTTGACCGTCAATGCAGGGGTAAATTGCAAGACGTCCGGCGGTCGCGCAGCTGCGCCTTCTTGCGCTAAGGCATCTCCTGTGCCAGCGCGAATGCGGCCCGAGTCCTCGTCTCGTCGATCCCTCGCTTCCTTGTCGTGGTCAAGATCATCAACATGATTTTGATCGTCATCGTCATCGTCATGTTTACCATGATAATTATCATCAGCATTTGGTGGAAAAGGATCTGCTTGGGTCACCAAGGCATCGAGCGCACTGTCCGAATCGCCAGAGGCGGGCTCGTTCAGGTACTCAATATCGCTCAAAGAGCTTGCCAGCTCGAGATCTGTACGGGCCTTGGCCTTGAGCGCGAAAGCCGGGATGAGATGCTCTTCGCGAAGTCTCGCGCCCTGACGAGCCTGATCCTCTGCACTGTAGGCCCGACTGCCGACACCGAATGCCACGCCAAGGCTCGCGCCACCGACAAATGGGGTAAGAGAGCCTACATTGAGATCAATCAAGAGTCCCACCACGGTTTCATCCGAGAGATCTGCGCAAAACGAGCGACACTTACCAGCGTGCCAGAGCGTCCCGTCGCTCCGCAATCCAAAGCTCGTGTCATCGTTGCCCGGGAAACCTTTGCATTGAAGTGTGTCAAAGCTCACGCCGATCATCCATTGGTCAGTGTCCTGCTCTTCGTAGTCGAGATCTTCTGCGCTCATCGAGGAGCTCTTGCGTTCCAAAAGTCGTAAGAATGCATCCGTTTCATCTTCGGTGCTTTGCGAATTCAACTCTGAGACCGCGTCATCGTTTTCAGGAGCGCACGGTACATGTTGCGGGGCTGAGATTTCTGCATCTGCTGCTGGCTCGTTGGGCTTGTTCTGTTGCAGGGCCGAAATGCTCAGCCTTCCTCGTGGCTGCTCCACATGGAGCGAGAAGAGCCCCAACGGAATATCAGCATCATCCGCTGCGTCTGGCCCGGACGACAACGGGCTCTGATAGGAGGGTAAGCCTGCGACGCTGAGCTTGTGCGCATGAATCTCAAAGTAGAATCTTCCGTGATAGTCGACGCGGCCAGCTGCCTTGGCTAGAATTTGCTGCGCGGCGGTTTTAATGTCAAGTTCACTACGGAGTTTGGTCAAACGAGATGTCCCGCTGACGTCGATGGCAATGCCAAGCGCGTCGAGACGCGTCTGAATAAGCTCTCTCGCCCGGCGCGGCGTTTCGATGACCTGTTTGTGCAGCTTGACGTCCATATCGGATGCTTCTTGAATAGCGTCGAGGACTTTGGCAAGAAGACGAAGCACATCAATGGCGCTGGCGTGTTCCGCATTGATTTGCTCTGCTGTGACGCGCATAATCTCCCGCACCATACCTTTATCGTATCGGCGTACGCGCCAGGGACCATCTGAAGCGTGCGCATAGCCCCAAAGAAAGCGCTCTTGAGAGGGTAAGCGAAGCATCGTTGCATCTGCATGCTGAAAGATGATGCTCTGATGACGATCCAAGTGATTGAGCGAAATTTTGCGATGCAGCTTGCTCGCAGCGTCGGTCGCACGCAGACGCCCAGCTTCTACACCATGGCGATGTAGCTCTTCGAGCAGTCTGCTTTGGTTGTTTGAGATCATGTTGTCGCATGTGCTCTTCAAGAGCTCACCGAACCTGCGAAGCATTGCTTGACCTTCTTGCAACGAGGAGCTCAGTTCTGCCTCGCGCATTCTGCTTCGTTGAAAGTAGCCAGAGACAAGCTCTCGCTTTTGCTGGTAGAGTCCTTCGAGAACTTGGCGCTCATTTTGAGGACGTGAAGACTTGCTTCGCGCGGCAAGCACGCGACGCTCCGTCGGGTTGATGATGGTCGACAGCGCCTCGACACCAATCCAGCTCATGACGCCTTCGCGATCGAGTTCCTCGTTGCGGCGCTGGAGATCCTCAAGTTCGCTAATGTCGCGCAGCTTATTCTCTTCGGCCTTGGCATCGACGAGTGCCCGGGCTTCTTCGGACCACTTGCGCATCATGTGCGTTTCGTTTTTCTTGATCTCCGTTTGCTGCAGCGATTCCGTTTCGGTGGCACCCTCCAGTTCACAAATCTTTTCGAACCAGAGCGGTACATGATGTGCAGCGTCAAATTCTTGCGTAGTCCTGCGCGAGAGGCTCTTGCGAGACATGCTCTCTTTTCCCTTGGCGGGCTGGAACCTGTCGCTTTGCGCCTTGGCGATCTGTCCCATCGTTTTGTGCGAGAGCCTCTGCGCTCGTGACACCCTTCGCAGCGCGTGCGGGGCTTGCGAGTCATTATCGCGACCCCGAAGCGCCGCCGCGCTCTCATCCTCGGCGCGTACCATGTTTTCCTTTCCTTTCCCTCCGCTGGGATTGGACGGCGGCCGCCGGCCGGGCCCGCTCTCGACTTGGGGGTCTTCTTCTTCTTCAAGTCTTGGGTCACCTTTTCTTGGCTCATAAAGCCGTTGTGAGCGACACAGTGCCACAGTGCCAGTGCCAGTACCAGTGCAGTAAATCGCGGTGTCAATGACTCGAGACTTAGCGGCCAAGTCCTACCTGCCCGCGCCTTGTCGCCGAGGCCCAGGTTTTGCTGACACTGCCATGATTTTAGAGTCCATGACGCTGGCGAGCCGAGTTGTTCGGCTGCGCTGAGGGAGGGGGGTTGCGTCATGACCGTCTTTGTGTTTTTCCCAGTGCTCTTCAAAAGACACGTGCATTCACCCTGCTCTTGAAGCAAAACGATTCGCGCTAGGCCTAGTCTTTGCAGAGGCAAGTTTTCACAGTCAAGTCCGTGAGAGAGCCCAGGCTCACTGATGTCTGAAAGAACGGCAGTGCCTGGCACCGATGGTGACATAAGTCGAAGTCAAAAATCCAATGTACATTATCCCCTTGCCCTAGCGTGCCCTAGTCTATAATTACACGCGAGGATCAATCGCAATCGACTTGTCAAAGCTCGTAGCACTGGTATGCCACTCGCTCACATAGTCTTCAAAGTCGAGCTGATTTGTCCACTCGAGTAACTCGTCGAGATTGTCATCATCAAAGTCCTCCTCCTCACCGGTTCTTTCGTCGAGAAAAGACTTTTCCTCCTTCTCTTCTTGTTTATTCTCGCTCGACCCATGTACGTCACTGCTGGCGCGACCCTGAGCATACATTTTTTGCATCCACTCTCGGCGCCTGCGTTTTTGCAAAGCAAGCTTGTTTTCTTGGCGCTTTGGTTTAGAGAAATGGAAGGCAACGCGCTTGTCGCGCGTCTGCTTGGTGACCGGGTCGGCGTCAATCTCTTGCAGCTTGACATGTGAAACGCAGCGCCATCCATTATTTTCGTGCCTGGCGTACCATCCAAGACTCTCGGGATCGACTTCTGGCTGTCCCAGTTCTGCCTTACTTTCCGCCGAAAGCTCGACGGCAAATCGGGAGGTGCCGACGCGTATGTCATGCTGACCGCCAAACATGTCGCTCGACGGGTGATTGTGAAGCTCCCGCGGGAGCTGACGACGGGTGCGAGTATAGTCTCGTGGGGCAAAAGCGCCAACGTCGCAGAGTGGAGCCTGCGTGAAGACCTTGTAATAAATCTGGGGTGGAAAGGCGCGACCTCCGAAGCGAAAACGTAGAACGATGCGCGCAGCTTTGTCAAATAACTGGGCCTCGCCAGGATTAATTGAGCGAAGCAAGAGTGCTGGGTCCTGATTGTTGCGAAAGCGCAGGATGTCGAGCCGAGCGAGGAATGCCGCGCGATCGCAGAAGCGCTTCCAACAGCGCTGAATGAAGCGCGCTGCCTGGTGCAGCTCGATGGGTCTCGTATCGCGCAACATTGGATATAATTGCGCTTCGAAATGTTCTCGAAAGGCACGCTGGATTTGCAAGGCTGCTACATGATAGATGACAAAGTCTTCCGTCTCGGCAATGTCGTTGAAAGGCGGATACTGTGGTGTGACTTCCGCTCGACGCGCGAGACGATGCGCTTTGCGCGGGTCCATCCTGCAAAGTGCACCTCGCATCACTCGCTGAACCTGGACTGCAGCGAGATTGATTGCCATCATGGGAAGCTCCCACGGATGCTGAAGCAAGTAACGCTTAAAAGCCTCTGATCTTCGTTGAAACCATGGTGCCCAGACGCGCATTCTCGTCTCTTGTTGACTTGCCATGGACATGTGTAGCGAGTGCGAGGCAATCATAAGGCCTTCCCCTTTGATTGTTCCACTAGCCTCCATGGTTTTCTTGGTCATTTTGGCCAGCTTTTGAGAGACTTCGATCCCTCTATGTCAGCGCTTTAAATGTAGAAACGAAGGGAAGGGGAGACGTGCAAGATGCTGCTTGCTGCACTTGAATGCTTGGGTGGCCGCGTGGGCCAAGTCTCCTTGCTCTTTTTCGAAAGTGTCGCGAGAATAGATAGATCGTAGCGTTTGTTCGACTTCCTTGAGGTTTGTAAACACGCGATGCAGTTCGTGCCTTGGATTGCGAACAGACAGTGATCTCCGAGCTTGCAGCGGATACAGCAGCAGCAACAAAGTTAGCTTCAGCACCAGCGCCAGCAGCACCACCAATGTCAGCACCACCAAAACTAGCGTATACACAATGGCACTGAGATCTGCTCCTGCCAATTATCCTCACAATGAGTCGCTCAGTATCGTCCTCGCCCTGGATTCTAGCAAAATTTGGCTCGCTTGCCGGCAAACAAGCAAGCACGCAAGCAAGCAAGCACGCAAAGCAGCAAGCAAAGCAGCAAGCAAAGCAGCAAGCAAAGCAGCAAGCAAAGCAGCAAGCAAAGCAGCAAGCAAAGCAGCAAGCAAAGCAGCAAGCAAAGCAGCAAGCAAAGCAGCAAGCAAAGCAGCAAGCAAAGCAGCTCGAGCTTGCCGGGTTCACCTCAACGCGCCTTCGTTGTCTTGAGCAGCGACGAAACACAAGATGCCAAACATGCAGAAGAGGAGGCCCAGGCTGTCGTCCGTCTTTCGTCGAGTCCCGAAAAGGGTAAAGGTCGCAAAGCGAGCGTCTCTGGCGCTGTTCGCGACGCCGCCGGCGCCGCAGCCAGTGCCTGTACAAGTACAACGGATATCTGGGGGATGCGGCACGTGCCAGCGAGCCAATCCAACCCAGGCGAGGACGCCGAACAGGGGCCGCCGCCCGCCGTTGGCATAACGCGTCGCCGGGAGCGGCCGCGCCGGGACCTCGCGCGGGCCCGAGGGCGGCACAGTCCTGCCTCGCGGCGGAGCGGCGCGCGAGCGAGGGCGTCGCGAGGTCGCGACGCCAGACCGGAAGAGAGTCATGGCGAAGAAACGGCACAGCGGCGGCAGCGGGACGAAGATGCAAGCGCGAACGAAGACGGCGGCGGCAGCGGCGCCGAGCGCGACGGCGACGGCGACGGCGACGGCGACGGCGACATGGAGGGTGGCGGCGCTGGGCGCCTTCGCGGCGCTGGTCATTGGCGTTCTGGTTGGCTTCGCAGGGAGAAACACGGCAACGTCGACAGATATCGTACTACAAAGAATCCTGGAAGACGTGGATCGCGACGACTCGCTCACAAATGTCGTCATGGAGCTCCCACTCGTGGAGACAGATCCAATGAAGTGGGCTGAGCACGTGAGCACGGCAACGTTTGGGCGTTTCATCAACCAATCCGCCGAGCACATTTCTTTGGTGTCGTTCTTCGACCCACGTTCCGAGTCTTTTCTCGTCACACGTAAAGACCTCGACTCCGCCGCCAAAGAGCTCCACGAGGATTCAGAGCTTAGCGACAAGGTAAGCATCGGGGTCGTTAATGCCGCAGTAGACTCCTTCTTACAGGCGCATTATAGTCCCGAAATGACCTTGTCCTGGCAAGAGAACGAAGCCAATCCGGACGAGAACGGCCTCGCCGGCTTTCGTTTCGGCAAGTCCAACTACTTTCCGCTCATCACCAAAGCTTTTCAAAATGGATCTGTCATTAGCGAGTATACGGGCTCGATCTTTCCCGGCGAAATTCTCGGTTACTTGCGACGCTTGCAAGCTGCTCACGCTTTTACGCTCGGTTCGGCAGCGGAAGTCGATGCTTTCCTTGCCAAGGAACGCTTTCCTCTCGCCGTCGGATGCTTTCCGACCGATGAGGATAGCGAATGCCAAGCAGAAGTCTCCGCCTTTGATCGTTTTATCGCAAAGGAACGAGGGTTGATGTTTTATGCCAAAGTCACCGACAAAAGTGCCTGCTCGCGCATCGCAAACGATCTGGAAACGTGCGGTGTGAGAGTTCAAAGTTCAGCTGATGTCGGGGCTACATTGAATCTTCGAATGACCGACGCAAAACCCTCGTATCTCGATGCCCTTTACGACTTTGTGATCAAGCACCGTGATCCACTCTTGTTGGAACTCACGCCGGACAATAGCTGGATGATGATGCGAAACTTTGACCACATTGCGGTGTTGCTTCTGGATCCCAAACAAAAGGAAGCGGGAGGGCGCGCCTTGTCGCTCGTTGAACAGGTGGCACGGCGACCTGAGGCAAGTGGGCCAGAACGTGGCCTCAAATACACGCACGCCAACGGAAGGAACTTTGCTCCTCAATTTGGCGTTGCGATGGAAAGACTGCCTTGCTTCATTCTGTACAACGTCGCGGCCGGTAATTTTGCCGTCTTTGAAGAAGATGTCAAGCACAAAAACAGTCTTGATGTCGAGACGAAAGCGAAAGTCGCAAGTTCAATTGAGTCTTTGACTGCATGGGTCGCCAAAAAGACTCCCAAGGTGCAGCATGCCAATTCAGATCCTGCAACCGCAAAAACTGCGCATGAGGCAAACGCCTCATCAAGCAAGGGCGCCTCGCCGAGTAAGGCTGCGCATGATGCCACGGGTTCAGGGACCAGTGCGACATCGGAAAAATCGTCCGCTTCCTCAGACACGAAACCATCTCCTGCTGCAGTGGAAAATACGAGGTCCACGCGGCAAACCTGGAAAGAGCTTCGTGAGATAAAGCCAGAACTGGTGAGGTCTCATATCGACATGGGCCAAGCGATTCTAAACGTGCGCGGGCTCTATGAAGAATTTCTCGTCATGGAAGAGTCGTACCGCAGCTTCCCTCCGGCTCGTCAGCGTGCGAATGAGAACAAAGTTCTGCGATTATGTTTGGATAAAGTCTTCTCGTACCTCGCGGGCCGCTCGCATCTCAAACCGATCATGGAAGCTGTGCCAGACACCCCCGACGAATTGAAAACGCTGAGCTCGGACGCCGTGGCGCGTGAGACGCTTTGGGTCAAGATACAACGAGCTGATGCCTACATCAAGCACCTCATGTCCGTAGCAAAGACACTGACGCCACTCGCAAGCAAGGAGCTTCGCGATCTCTTTGCGGACGACTACTCGTTTCTTTACAATGAACGCCTGCGCCTGCTACGAGAGCGGAACGACGCGATGCAGCAACGTTTTCTCAAGGAAAAGGGGCGACTGCCAGTCATTGAAGACCAGCAAGTTTTGTCCATTGAGCGCCGCAGCGCCCTGGAGTTGAGCGTCGAGGATTTTGTCAACGAGTACGCCAAGAAGAGAAAGCCTGTGATCATCACAGACCTCGACTTGTTCCGGACACCATGGACCAAGGCGTATGTTGCCGAAAAATGCGGCAAGCATCGGCCTGTCTTCAAGGAAAAGTCAGCAACAACGCAAAATTGGGGTGGACTCGTGGACGTAAAAGAGCGCATTTCACTCGGCGAATTTCTCGAGACGCATACAGGGAACTCGACTCGCAAGGAATGGTACTTGCACGATTGGGGGCTTCCGCGGCATTGTCCTGATATTTTGGGCCCACCACCGTTTGAGGACTTTCGCTTTCCCAAATACTTTGCCGGTGATTACTTTCAGCGCATGCCTTTTGTCGGCTATCAACACTCGTGGCCGTCTCTATTTGTGGGTGCCAATGGGACGGAGAGCCGCATGCACATTGACTCCGGAGGCACAAACTTTTGGATGTATCTTATTGAAGGCGCCAAGGAATGGCGATTTTTTGATCGCTTCGACACGGTTGAATTATATGGAAAGCCTGGGTCCGCTCACTTTTACGTCGATGTCTTTCGGCCAGACTTCCAGAAAATGCCGCTGGCAGTAAACGCGCCAATGTATCAGGGAACGCAGCATCCAGGAGAGCTCATTTTCATCCCCGGTGGCTGTCCCCATGGTGTGCGAAATCATGATGACATTGTGGGCATCTCCATGAACTATCTCGACGTCTCCAATGAATGGTTGTACCTCTGGATGAAGCTCGCCGATCATGACTTCCGAGACTACGAGCTTTACGCAAACCCTGCGTTTCCGAGAGGACTTCACCGCGACCAGAAAGATCTTACCTTTGGGGAGTTCAAGAGCCAGCATTGGTACGCGCAGTCAGCGAACTCATTTGACATAAAGTAGGCCTCAGGCTAAGATTTCTAAAGATTTTTTGAAACAGTTCTGTTTGCGCTTTTGCGGAGTGAGCATAAGCTCTCCATATCGATCATTCGAAAACACATGCAGTAAGATAAAAAGGAGTGAGTCTATTGCCATGCAAATACTTTTACACTGGCCCCGGCTCTTGTACAATTTAAGGCAGGGTCAAAGTTGGAACCAATTGCATTGGTCTCCATTAGCTTATTTCGGAAACAGCGGAGAGTTTGCGGCTGTCGATTGTCGACTGCGGAATGTCCTCAGGTCGAATGAGATGTTCTAATGGGTTGCCGTACTGCTCAGCCAAGGTTTTCATTTCCGCATTCGTGAACATGAAAACATCACCATCGCGCGCAATTCCGTACGTCGCCTCAACCTTGGCAGCATCCTTTTGTCGCTTGATAAGTCGAGATTTTCCGTCGTGCTGTGGCGTGGTGTCAACCCGAAAGAGTGTGTCAAAGTTGCGAGCATATTGCGATGTAAGTTTCTGGTGCGCTTCTTCGTACCGCTCGCGCGCTTGCTGGTGCTCTCGCTTGAGATCCTTGAGTCGCTCGCGCTCTTGACGCTGCAGCTCCTTGCGCTTCTCGTCCGCTTCCGTTTCGAGGCTTTCCACGGGACGAACCTGCGCTACCTTGAGTTCAGGTGTGCCCCGATTCCGGAACAGAATCAGAAGCGACAGAACAAGGCAGGAAACCGCAGTGATAGCGCCAATCCATGATACCGCACGCATTTGACGTGCGCTTCGCGTCACTGCCGTGGCCAACGCCTCTCGTTGCGCAGCAGGCATGTGACGCTCGCGCGTAGAGGCATAAAATGGAAGTTTCACCGACGGCGCGAGCGGCAGCATACTGACCATGGCCTGAAGCTGAATATACATCCCTAGATCGATCGAGTAGCCAAGAGTCGCTCCCGAAATGGGCTCGAGAACGATTGTATTCATCGACTCATTGGATGCCAGACGCCATGAAATGCCCAGCACCTCGGCGCGTTCGTCCAAGGGGAGGGGCACTTCCGCTTGCGGAAAGACGTCGTAGTCAATGTCATAATCGTCAACGCTTTCATCATCTTGAGAAACGAGGTCATCATAGGTGATGTCGTCCTGCGAGGTATCTTCTTCCTCATCGCGAGTGCTCGGTGTGGCGACATCGTTTGTGCTATTGCATGTGAGGTAGCTGGGATACCCGATCCATAATGGCAAATATTCACGTTTCGGCCCGACATTGACCATGCACGTGGTTGTCAAGTCCGAGGTGCGATCAAGCTCAAAACGCTTGAGGCGGTCGTATTTTAAGGCGAAACGTAGCGCATCGATAGAAGTCCCATTGAACGAGGATAGGACGGCGCGCTGTTGAAATGTAACGGGTCGCCAGACGTCATCAATCCAGACCTGGATTTCGTTTTGCCAGGCGCTCAAGAGGGCATTTTCGGCATATGGGAAGCCATCGACATCAAGACGGGTATCCGTCCAGAGCATGTCGAGCGTTGGCGCGAATTGAAGCCATTGATCGCGTCCTTGCACGCTTGTTGTTTCACCAAAGAGTCGCGCGGTGATCTGCCCATCGATCGCTTGCATGAATCGAGCAGCCTGAAGGTACTCTGGTGTCGAGGTGCCAACAAGGTACACCCTGCTCTGAAGTGAAAGCGCCTCGCTGTCCGCGTACGTATCGGGAGCAAGGATCCAGGAACCTGGAATGACGCGAGCTTGATCGCTACTGTCGACGGCAGCAGTAAGGAATGCGGTCAAGGTTTCATTCGGCACTCCTTGCACGATGCCTGGAACCCAGGCGTGTGACAGCCACGCCAGGTCGCTGTCCGAAAGCACATCCGCAGGATAATCGCCCCTGAACAAGCCGGCAGGGAAGTCACTTCGGGAGTCTGCCTGGTTAAGGACATCAGGCATGGTCCGCATGACTCCATTGCGAAGCGCCAAACTCGTATCTGCATATCCTGTTATGAGAAACTCACGCGCCGTTCGCGTGACGAAGGGCCCCTTGCTCGACTTCCGACGCGAGGCAAGGGACTCCCATTCTGCTGAAAAGAGCCAGTATAGATACTGAGCAATATCATTGAGCTGCGTGCATGTAAAAGTGCCAAGATTTGCAGTCTCGGTCCGACAAACAGAAGTCCGCAGTGAGAGGCCTTCATAAAATGCATCGAGGAAGCCACTTTCGATGCCGGATGCAAGGCGTACGCGGTCAAGGCTTGAAAGAATGGCAAGGGACCCGGAAATTGTCCACAGCGACAGAAAGTCGTCGACAATAAGTTTGGCATTCGAGACCGTGGCCCCCACGGTCTCGCAAAAGGACTCGAGGTCAAACGCACACGCAGGGTCGCCTTGCGCAGTTGCCGCGGCATATGTTGTGACGTTCTGAAGAAGTGACCACAGCATCTGTTCTTGAGTTGATGAGAAAGCGATGTCTCCAAACACTGGCAGGCCCTCAAGGTTTTGCGCGATGCGGTTTGCGCGCTTCGTTGCGTTTGGCTCCGCGGCAACAAGTGCGGTGAATTTGTTCTGATACAAAAAGCATCCGAACGTCCAACAGTCGGTTGCATTTGCCTCAGTCATCCAGGTATCCGCCGTGGTATCCGGGAACTCGCGAATTTTCGCCTGAATGCGCTGGGCCGCAAGCCACGGAAAGAGCAATGCATCAGAATCAGTCAAGCCGACGCCCTTCTCCAAGAAGGCGACCAGCATGAAATATCCGACATTCGGAAGCGTAAGTTCAACATCGAGGGAAGCGTCTTCACCGAGGTACTCAAAGTATGGGACACGGTTCACTGTGACAGAGGTCGATGTATTGGCAACGCGAAGCTTGCGAACGCGCCGAGCAAAAGGAAAAGGACCGACTTCGCGGACAATAGGCGCAGCCCCCGATACCCTGACCTGCTCCGCATTTGTGAGGTTGTACAAGTAAATATTTTCCACGCTATCATCCGACTTACAAAGCGATGTAGCGGAAGACCCCCCTGTAAAATCCATGAATATGCCAAAGGGATCGTCGCAGGCCAGCCATGCAGCAAAGCTGTCCATCTCGTCAAGGCGCAGCCACGCATCGATTCGCGCGCGTAGTGGGTTTCCGGTAATTCGACTGAGCGCTGAAATGGAGACGAGAAAGACTACGCTAAGGAGGAAGATTGTGCCAGCCAAGAGCCTCTTTCTCAATCGAAGGGGTACGTTACGCTCCAAAAGGCGTGTGGCCTCACGCTTGGCCTCTTTGATGCGCTCGTGTTCCAGTGCAAAGACAACCCGTTCTGCCTCGCGAAGCAAGGATTTCCCTGATTCCTTGTACTCGCGCTCCAGACGCAGAATGTGCTCATTGTTAATGTCGAGATCATGTGTTTCATCCCAGAGCAAGTTGTCGACATGTGTTTCGAGCTTGCGCTGCATAACCTGTGCGAGGTATTTTCGAGCTCGAGACCTATGTTTGAGCTCTTTAAAGCCTTGCTGGACCCCTTCCTCGCGGCGTTTGCGCTCATCCAGCGCATACTGCGTGCGAAGTTCCTCGCTAACCTCTTCCGAGGTAGCGCTTCTTCCCTTGAAGGTTGGTAGAGAGCCTTTGTCGCCGCTGGGCGGTACGCCAAGCTCTCTTGCTCGAATCTCGCCATGGTCAGTGCTCACTGCGTCAGCAATATCTGCCTGCTCGGGCGGCCTGCCCTTCATGCTCAGTATTCCGAGCGAGCCTCATGCGCTTCGCAGTGGCAATCAGTTGTTCGTTCGCACGCACATGCGCGCGCTCGGGCTCTGATATTGTCTCTACTCGCACGGATGTCGCAAGCCCCACCACTCTAACAGGCGACCGACCGACCGACCGATCGATCGATTAGTCAATCAAGTGTCCCAGGCCGCCACGATACGCTAACACCTCTAATGATTGTGTGTTCTTCATACTCGTAATGACAATGATGGCTTACTGACCCTCGTAGCAACGCAGCAACAATGCACAATAAGTCTAAAGCACGGCATTCAACTCTGTAACGGTCAAAAGCACTTATTTGTTTTTAGGTATTTTCATGCATATGATCAAGACAGCACTCAATCCCGAGGCAGGACTGATCACATGATGCCGGCACTACAGAGGCAATGGCGGTGGTGGTGGATACTAAATTGTGGGCAGAAAAAAATCGAGTAGAACGAACGAAAAATGGAAGTGTTATCGGTCAGGACTTGACAAGCCCACATGTTCCATCATCTGAAAGGAAAACAGATAAAAGAGATCCTTGAAAAGTGGCAACGTCAAGACAAAGAGCCAGGCAGGAAGCCAAAGACGTCACCGATGCATCTCTCATGCTCACTTTCCGTCATGAGCTGATGCTAAGGCTAGGCTAATTTTATTTATTTATTCCCAATACAAAATAGGCTTTAGAGCGAGTCTTGTCGTGTCTGTTCAATACCAGATGTTTCAGCCTGCGAAAGTGAAGGAGAGCCTGGAAAGCTGTAACGCCAAGGCAAACAGCCTTGTATCATTCCAGAGGCGTCTCCGATGCAAACTTCTTGCTCACTTGCAGCGAGGAACCGATGGGGAAATTCTTGAAGCTTGACCAAGGAAGCGCCAACCTGCAAGGATGTCTGGCGCCCCCAGCATCGAAGACCTTGCTTCGTTTGATCCATCGGAATAGCACAACAAAAGTGGGATCCACACGATACATCTCTCACAGCGAGATTCCGTGGTGCAGAACTAACCTGGCCGTAGCTGTCCTCGCCCCAGGCTCGTAGAAATCGCGTGCCTCTTTCGATTGCGACTCCAAATTTTCCTCCTTTGGCCAAGAAAACCTGCGAAAATACTGAGTCCGATGGCGGACTGCGTAGAGGACTACCGTGTGCTGCCCAACAATGTAATCGACCGCGCGCAGAGGCCTCGATCGCACAGCATTCTTCCTTCCCGCAGCTAACCTGTCCGAAACGCGTCCGATCGTTCTCGACAGTGCGGTCCTCTGGGACTGTAGGTCGGGCCAGCATCCAGCATCGAACTCTCGAATCAGATGCTTTGACTCCGCATACTTGCTCGTGACCTAGGGATATTTGTACAAGCGCATGATCACCCAACCGCATCCGCTCATCGCCCAAAGTGTCCCAACAACGAGCAAGTCCGTTGTCAGCAAGCGCACAACATTGTTTTCCTGCGCAAGAAACTTGCACAAACCGTGTATCAGCATCTTTCATTTCTAGAGTCACCGATTGCCATCCATGAGAAGTGCGATGCCAGCACTGAAGACCATTTCTTTTATCTTCGCTGACCCCATTATTGCTGGATATCTGGCATGCCATTTCCGACGCAAGTGCTGCGGTCGCGTCGAGAGGCACTAAGGCATTCAGAGCCTCGGCACCGAAATCCACGCTGGCGGTGCCCTTTACGTGTGTCATCACGAAAAGCACGAAGATCACGCTTTCTGTGAAGAAATAGCTCATATCGATAATCCTCATCGCGACAGACCTATGGTGCCGCTGTCCTGCGCGCAAAGGCCCATACGATCGCGCTCGACCCTGAAGTATATCGCAGTTTTCGGAGACGGGATTGTCGCGTCGAGTCGGGCTATACGTGTGATCTGCACCAAGAAGCGGTCCAGCAGAGCAGCTCGTCGTGCAGCCGGACGGACAGCCCAGCCAGCTAACTAAGGCAATTTAGATCGACCAAGACGTCTTGAAAAGCTCAAGCTTCAAGGTGCAACGCGAGGAAAGAAGTTAGACGTGGCCTCCAATTTGATCATAAAGTCCAAGTTCAAGGTCAACTTCATTTCTAGTTGGGTGGGCTCTCCTCCCTCCAACGGACTGAATCGGTTATGATGTAACGTCGTAAAACCGTTTTTCGGAGGTGCTTGTTTTTCTCCGCATCGACCGCCAAGCAAGAGCAAGCAAAAGCAATCCGGAAAACACTCGCCAGCAGCATATACCGAAGGTCAACGATGATGATGCGACGCGCAGGGACCTTGACATTTGCAAGCGCACGGCGCTCGTTGAGCTCGACCTCGCGTCGACTTCCTGCAGCCCAGTTTGTTGTGGACAGAGCGTCATGGCAGTGTCACAGCGATGGCCAAAGAAGCCCTGCTGGAACCCTCGGGCTCGCTGCAGCTGCTCTCGGAGTTGCAGCTATTGCCGCCTCGGCGAGTTGTGCCCCCGCGGAGAGTCTTGGGGCTCCCAATACGCATGACGAGGGCGGAGAGGGAGGCAAAGATACAAAGGAAACTCTTAAGAAGAGGCTTTTGGAGAGACTGGCGCCGGTCCGCGAAGCGCGACACAGTTCGCCGTCGGTTCAGGTCGGCGTGGACAAAGATGGTGTCTGGCGACTATCCTTTACCATTGTGAGTCCCGCAGACTTGGGCGCGACGCTCAATGCCTTTGCAAGGTCGATTCAGGCTGGTCGTGGTGCCGATGGACCTCGTCTTTTCGTGGCCGCAAGCCCGGAGGCGAGCAGCGATGAGGACGACCAAGAGATAAGCATGGTGCTGGAGGGCGGTAACGCTAGCTTGTCGACCATTGTCTTGGAGAACGGGGCGTGCCGCCTGACCTTTTTCAAGGATACTCACTTGTCCGACGGGGAGCTCGATGCCTTTGTTGCTGCGTATGCAGTCGGGGCCTTTACGAGCGATCGCGCCGCTGCGCTGACGCCTCGACCACGTCGTGCATGGGGCGGTTTTTTGCATAGCCCAGATGCAAGCTGGGGCTTTGATTCAGATGCTGAGCGCGACCCCTTTTCGCATCCCTTTGCTTCTGCGTCGCAGCCATCGAGGTCGGGGCGTGCTGGAGGTGGTTCATCGAGCCATGGGAGGTCGTCTGCCCTCGATCGACTCGAGGCCCTGGGCGCTGTGGTGTACCGTGAACCCGACTCGGGCCAAGGCGAAGGAGGCGCGGCGCTAGACTGGAGCTGCCTTGCTGGCTATGACGAGGTGCGCCGTGACGTGGAAGACAGTGTTCTTTTGGGGCTGAAACATCCGGAAGAGTACGACACGGTCACACGAAAGACTCGAGCGCGATTTGAGAGCAATCGGCCGCGCGCGATTCTTTTTGAAGGCCCGCCAGGTACGGGGAAAACCACGACGGCACGCATCGTTGCGTCTCAGGCCAAAGTACCAATGATTTACATTCCCATTGAGTCCGTCATGTCCAAGTATTATGGTGAAAGCGAGTCGCGACTTTCGGAGATGCTCAAGCTTTGCGACGAGCTCGGGAATGCTATTGTATTTCTCGACGAGATCGATTCGCTCGCCACGTCTCGTGAGGGGGGGTCGGGCGGAGGCATGCACGAGGCAACACGGCGGCTCTTGTCAGTGCTTTTGCGCACGCTCGAAGGTTTTCAGGAGCGCACTTCGAGCATTCTGATTGCCGCGACAAATCGCAAGCAGGACTTGGATGCTGCGCTTGTGAGTCGTTTCGACATGTCGATCGCGTTTCCATTGCCCGGCGAAGGTGCTCGTAGAGAGATCTTTGGGCGCTATGCACGCCAATTAGACGCTGCAGACCTTGACAAGCTTGCCGCGGAAGCGGTTGGTTTCTCAGGACGTGACATCAAAGATGTATGCAAGCATGCGGAGCGGCGCTGGGTCTCGCAATGCTTACGTCAACGCAAGGATTCAGCAATGGGTGGCGAGCTAGAAATCGCTGCGCCGCCCATGCAAGTTTACGTCGAAGCTCTCAAGGTCCGGCAACAACAGATTCGCCGCGACGCCCCGTTTCCCTTGGTGCTTGGGAAGCCCCCCGGGGGATTCTAGAAAGTTTTCTGCTAGAGAAGGAGTGAGGCTGTCTCCCCAAAATGTTTGGCATGACAGGACTGAAAGTTAGATTGTTTGATTTGCACGCGGCACACTGCAGCTGTTTGTTACTTTGGTTTACTTTGGATTGCTTTGGGTTGCTTTGGTTTGCTTTGGTGTTTGCCTATGTGCTTTGGCTTGGTATGCTTTGCTTTTGTGCTTTGGTTCGATCTGGTTTGGTTTGGTTTGGTTTAGGTTTGGTTTGGTTTGGTTTGCCATTGTGCTTTCGTTTGGTTTGCCATTGTGCTTTGCTTTGCTGTACTTTGCTTTGCTTGCATGAGAGCGTAGGAAATTGTCTTGCACAAGGACGACTTTTAATTCTCAAGGGCAAGAGAGACTCTTGCATGGTCACATGGATGATCTTTGGGGATCAAAAAAGCAGGAAGGATCGTAAAATGAGATGAATAGAACTACAATGAATGAAACAGGAAAGCATTATTGTATTTTAAAATGTATTCGCATAGATGGGGTCTTTCCGTGTGGGGAGAGCTGACTTCTTGATGTTGTAGACCTCAACAGCATCCTGCCAGTCCTTCATAGTGAATGATAGAATGGACTGCTGCGGCGCGCGCGTATCATCATTGCTGCTCACCGCAAGCTCGGGCTCACCATTGGCTCCGAGCTGCATGACGCACTCATTGTTGTTCATGAGGAAGGACGATGAAAACACGTTTTCGACGGTTTGCGTGAAGGACTCTGGATTGACCACAGTCTCAAGAAAACCAGTTTTCTGGTTCGCCTTGACGATGCCAGCAATTTGCTTTTGCAAGATCTCGTGGTGGGCTTGTGCACGATGCGAAGCTTTATCCTTCTCTTCGACGACTTTCTCGGGTCTCTCGATGGGGGCTTCCGTGAGCTTTTGCCTCTTTTGTCTCGCCTTTCGTTCCCGGGGTACGACATCGAGAGCGTTGAGGAAGAACCCATTGTCGAAGATACCATTAAAGTACATGTTGGCAGTCTCCCCGAGTATATCCCATTGAAGGATGTTGGAGTCCTTGTGAATTTTATGCTTGCGCTGAAGAGCATTGATAAGGTCACCTTCTTCGATACGACGTGTGCTGCGAGCGGCATCTTTGATGGTTTGTGCAGACTTTTGTCCGAGTTCGGCAAAGACTTCAGCGTCGGCCTTGGCCAAGTTCGTCTCTTTGATCTTGCCCAAGTTGCCATCAAGGGTGTTGAGCGCCGTGCTGACGATCTCGACATCTTCCTTTCCCTCAAGCCTCTTCAGGTTTGCCGTCTTGAAAGTCGCGCCAACATCATCGATAACCTTGCGCGCAATGAGGGCCTTCTCGCGGCGCCTCCTTGCCTTGGCCTCTGCGTTGCTGGACATCCTGCTCGCTCTCGCTGTCGCTCTCGCGGTGGTTAATGTGCTTGCGCCTTGCAAGTTTCACCCCTGTAAACTCCCTGCGCTCGTGGACAGCGTCCTCAATCTGACGAGCGTCTCGCGTGCCCGCCAACTCTGTCTATGCCGGTGCGTCCTGCCTGGAGTTCCTGCCGTCCTCGTTGCCGTGCCTCGCTGCGTCCCGCGCGCGACACTCCGCGTTCTGGTTGCACTCTCACGGGGGGCAAAAACTTTGAGGCCAGCAGCTAAAACTAGAGAAGAGACTTTAAATCCAAGAAAAGAGACCTAATTTGTAGTACTGGACCCGTTCACGGTCACGGTATGGTAAGGTTGTGCGGGTCCCGAGTCTCAAAACTGAAACTGTGCTGCAACGCGATGCCTTCGTTCATGCGGTCACGGATCGTTCGTGGTCGATTGTTCCTTCATTCAATTACTGTTCTGGATGATTGTCTGAGAAGGCCAAGCGCCAAAGATGTCTCGCCATGAGACCCATTGTTATACATACACATCCGGAGGCGACTTCGAAGACATCGATTCAGAATAAAGATGTTTGCGCGCGAGAATGACGACGCGCGAGCGCTGCCAGCAGCAGCAGCGCTCTCAGCAGCGCTCTCGTTCGAAAGGGACGCTGAGGACCCTGCGCAGCAGCTTGCTGACCTTGCACGCGTCCGAAACGCGGAGCTAGACGAAGAAGGCTATGAACCGCAAATGGGCTCCGAGGACGAGGACGACGAGGACGACGAGGAGAAGAGGGAAGGCACACCCGCTGGTTTGGAGGCCGCGAGTCGTCGAGATCGCGCAACAGCAGCTGTCCCTATAGACTGGACGTCGAACAGCGTCCCACGTGCTGCAAGCTTTGCAGTCGCAACCACGTCGGGGAAAACCCCAAATATCGTTGCCCTGGAACAAAGTCCGTACTACGAGCTCGAGTTCCAAGTTCCACGCGAGACGTGGACTCGCCTCATACACGCAGTGGAGCTTCTTCGATCTGGTCATGATGCAAATGCCCTGGCCGGTGCAGAAATACTACACAAACTCCTCGACGACAGCAACGCCAACGGAGCATACTTTGACGTAATCGTGCAGCGTTCCATAAGCTGGTTGCGCAACATTGGTCCACTGACCGATCGTAGTGCAGACGACCGTGTGCGATCCTGCATTGCGCGCATTGAGAATATAGCAGGCGCCGTTCTTGAAGACCTTCTCGGCGATGACGAGGAACGGCGAAATGTCTGGATTCACGACCACTGGGATGGACGCACCCCACATCGCGAGCATCTCAAGTATCTGCAGCGTGTACGAACCAACGTGGACAAGCTTAAGAAGCGGCGCCTCATTTTGGCGCTTGGCATCGCCATGGTGCTTTTGGTATCGATGATTTCATCGTTCACGGCCTTTGTATTCGGCATCGTCTTCTTGAATATGGCACCAACGAATGCTGCGTCCTCGTGCTATGCTGTATCGTACTTTCGAGTGATTGTCGCGGTGTGGGTGGCGACCTCAACACCAGCTCTGGCCACAGCGCTCAATTTTGTTTCGTTTCATGAACGTGGCTGGACAGTTGCTAATCCCGTTAATCGCGGACCTCTTGTGCGCGTGTCGCTTCTTGTCTTTTTAAACCTTCTCGCCAGCGGCGAATTCATTCTCAAGCTGTACGAAGCGAGTGCCCGCGTTTCGTCCGGAGCGCACGCTGTTTTGTGCGACGAGGAGCTGCTCATCAACGGGCCGTACCTGCTGTTTCTCTATCTTTTCAATGTGGCTGTGTCCTTGAGTCTCCTCCTCAAGTGGGTTCCGCCAGACCTGCAAGTAAAGCAGCCGTGCGTTGTGCGCGTGTGTTGGATTCCAAGCTTTGCACGCTGGCACGCGGCAGGCTTGTGGACGTTTCGGTGTTTCAAGCCGCTCTTTTCGGATCTTGAAGCCATGCGAGACTACGCGCGTCACACATCCGCGGAAGTTGTTCTTCAAGCAGATGAAGTGCGTGAACGACGGGCTTTGAGTGACCAACACGAAAATCGCCGTCCTCCATCCCGAAAGAAGGATGTGGCTGTGCAAGAGTATCTGAACATATTGCGCATTTTAGAAGCCAACGACGCTGCGGCAGCCGCGGCAGCAGCAGCTGCCGAGGAGGCAGCAGCGCGAAGACGTACAAGTTATTTGACTGCGAGTCATCACTAGCGAGCATCATGATCAAAGACACCCTGAGCTGCGCTGCAAATGAGTCATTTCTCGAAGGCAGCCTTTTTGGGCGCGCACGCACCGTTTGTCCTTCGCAGACGAGAATCACTGACTGTGAGATGTAATTTTATTTGTCCTGTGTTATGAATAACGGCGGACAGAGAGTCCTTCTCGTTGTGTATAGGTAGTGTGGAAAGAAAAGGTTGCACCACGTAGACGCGCAAGCGGACGAGCCAGCCAGCCAGCGAGCGGGTGCCTTTCTCCATAACTCGATTGATTCGGTGCTTCGCACTGTGGTCGACATCGATCTTGTGGCTGTTGCATTGAACTTTTCTCTTTCTCTCTGTCTCTGTCACTCCCTCTCTCTCTCTCTCCCCCGTCTCTCTCTCTCTCTCTCTCTCTATCTCTCTGCGGCGAATACTGCACTTGCATCCGATCTACCCACACTTGCGAGCACGGTATACCGCACTTGCAAGAGGAAGTGCTGCACTTTCTTGCGGCGAGGTGGATCGTCGAGCAAGCAGCAGCCAGACAGACAAAGCGCGCAAGGTCGCTGGCACAGTGGAGTATATCGGGCGACAAGTGGAGTATACCCCGGTGCAAGTCGCGCAAAGCGGGCCGGGCAAAGTGCCGAGCGCCTTGACCTCGGCAAACAAACACCGCCCTGCACGACGACGCCGCCGCCGGCCGCGCCGCCACCGCGCGCAGAACCGCGCCGCGCCGCGCCGCGCCTCCGCCGCCGCCCTTGCTCGCCCTCCTCGTCGCGCGACCGCGCCCACGCCCGCCCGCGGCGAGGGGAGCCGCCTAGGCAGGCAGGCAGGGGAGCAGGCGCATCCATCCATCCATCCATCCATCCATCCGGGCGGGCAGCCTCGCCCGCGCCCTGCTCGCTCCCGCCCTCCGCCGCCGCGCGCCCGCTGCCCGCGGTCGGCCCGGCCGCCGCGCCGCGCCGCGCGGACATCCGCCGCGTGTCCGTGCCGCGAAGCGTTGCGAAGGGCGCGAAAGCAAGCGGCGCCAAGCAGGCGAAGAACGTCTTGCAGGAGGTGCTCGAGGAGGAGGAGGAGGAGGCCGTCGTCGACGACGAGCTGACGCGCGCGGCCGAACACCGGCCCCGGCCAGCCCGGCGGACCGCCAGCACTGCAGCCTGGCGCGCGCGCGAAGATCTGCTCTCGCTCCCGAGACAGACTCGCGCCGCAAAGATTGCAACGGAGGATACGGGTCGCGAGCGCGCGAGGACTGCACAATCCGGGCACCGGCAAGTAAGTGCAGACGAGGTAGGCGCACCTTGCGTTGAGCGGCAGTGAGGCTGGCGAACCTGCGTGTCTCAGACCGGCGACGGAATTGACTGCCACGATGGACGCGAACGCTGCAGCAAACAATGGCGACGCGTCAGCAAATGCAAATGCAAACACGGCGCCGCGCGGCTACGACTCGACATTACCCGCAGGCGTGGAGGCGGATTTGGAACATAGACTGCAGGAGATGCGCATGGGGGGCGACGGTCGACGCGGAAGCCATGATGGCGGCACGAGCGACGAAGATAATGACGACGAGGACGGAGCAGATGCCGTGGTGGCCGCCTTTATGACCGAAGCCGATTACGCCGAGCAAGGAGGCGGCGCAGGCGCCAATAGCGGCATAGGGGCCGACGGCGACGGGGCCGGGGGCCCATTCGACGCGCAGCGCGAAGGCAGACGCGTGATTTCCTTGTTTTTGCGAGACAGCTCTTGCTATGACCTGGTGCCCCATAGCAGCAAAGTGGTGGTCTTTGACCGGAATATTCCCATTCGTCTCTCGTATTACGCGCTCGTCGAACACGAAATCGGCGCGGCGCCTCTATGGGACCCTCTATCGCAAACCATCTCGGGCGTGATCACCACGCTTGACTTTATCGACATGCTACGGCATGGACACAAGAGTGACACTGTCGTCGAGCTTTTGGACTCCCACTCGGTGTCTTCGTGGAGGAGCCTTGTACTCCAGCTTTTTGAAGATGCGAGCATGGTCCAATGCTTGACGGAAGCAGGCATGCCAGCCGTGGAGGCAGCTCGCCTTGCGGCAGAGGAACTTCGCGAGCGCCAGGCCAAAGAAGACTTTACTTCTGCAAACGCATATTCAGACCTCGTCAGTATCGACCCAGAAAGCTCGCTGTATGATTCGTGCGCAGCGCTCAAATCGCAGAAACTTCATTGGATCCCCATCGTGGATGTCAAAGGTCAAGTCTGCGTCGGTGTGCTCACGCATCTCGCCGCGCTGCAATACCTGGTGACCGAGTTTTGCGAGGATCGACAGCTCTTTGAGCAGCCCATCCAGTCGCTGGGCATTGGCACGTTTACCACAGAGGGCACAAGTCTGCACACTGCAACACTCAACACACCAGTGCACGAGATTCTGGAGCTGTTGTCGGTGAAACAAATTTGGTGTGTGCCCATTCTCAACCGGCAGAGAAAGCCCCTTGCGGTTTACTCGCGGACCAATATCATTGACCTGGTTTCGCACAACTCCATCGAGAACAGCCTCGACATGCCGTTGGGACGGCTCATCTTTGGCGAATCGTATGGAGAGCATCTCATAGATGGAAAGCCAGACACGGGCAAGTCTTCCATGCACAGCGACAGCACGGCAAGTGGCGCCGAGTCATCGCTCGGCTTGCCCTCGGACATGGAGACGACAGCGTCGGAGAGCGAGCTTGGTATTCCTTCACGGATGCGCGCTCATACGTGTCTCGTTACTGATACACTGCAGCAGATCTTCATCAAGTTTGCCGAGGTTCGCGTGCACTCGCTCCTCTATGTGGACGATAGGGGTGATCTCGTTGGCGTCATTACGCTTTCTGATCTTCTCGGCTACTTTATTGACGACTGATTCTTGGGATGGTGGGAAGAATGCGATGCGATTTCTCTTTTTGCCTGATTCTACAAAATTCAACGGTGCAATGCATCACGCAGGCACGCGCGCACGCACGTGCGCATCCATTGCTCACAAGCATCATGCATGACATGTTAGGAAAGTCAAGCTGATCAGTTGGGACAAGAGGAGGTGGAGGGCAAGGGCGGTCGCCCGCCTCGTCGTAATGTTCTGAGCGCCCGCCTTGTTGTGATGTTGTTTTCTGCGCCCTTCATCTGTTCATTTCCGTTCTTTCAGTCACCCCTGTCTCGGATCGGCGCGACTGGAATGCCATTTTCTTCGTCTTTACCATTGTCAACATTGACGTCATTACCATCTATCATTAGGGTCTGGATTCAGGGCCGCGACGCCGTTGCTGCCGCAAGGCGTGCGCCATCGAGACGACATCGACTGCATGTGGAATACTGTGCACGCGCACCATGCGTGCGCCTGCAAGCACAGCGGCCGTAGAGGTGGCCGCAGTTGTGACATCAATGTCAAATGCCGTGTACTGACGCACAAAGCGCTTGCGCGAGGTGCCAATGAGCACAGGGTAGCCCGTCTCGACAAGCTCGTCTGTACGCGCCAGAATCTCGATATTTTGCTCGTGCGTCTTGGCAAAACCCAGACCCGGGTCAATCATTACATTCCATCGCGGTACTCCGTGCGCTTGCAGCGCGCGCGTCGCCCGCGCACACAACCAATCCTTGACGTAGGTGGTCATATCTACAGAATCATCTTCTATTTTGAGTTTTTCCATGGTGCGCGCGTCGCCGCGCGAATGCATGGTCATGAGTGGCACGCCCAAGTCACCCGCTGCACGAAGCATGTCCTCGGCCTCGTCGTCGAGCTCACCGACCTCGTCGTTAATAATGTGAGCGCCAGCGGCAATGGCCTCTCGCGCAGTGCTCACGTGGCGTGTGTCGATTGAGAGTCGTGCAGAAAAGTCCGGATGCGCACGCAACGCTTCGATCACCGGTAGGACCCGGTCTTGTTCTTCTTGTGGCGAAATGTCCAAGGCGTTGGGCCGCGTCGACTCGCCGCCGACGTCAATCACGTGTGCACCCTCCTGCTGCAAGCGCAACGCGTGCTCTACAGCCTTGTCGAGATTTACATAGCTTCCGCCGTCAGAAAAGCTGTCGGGGGTAATGTTCAGGACGCCCATGAGCAGAGGGGCGTCCGAGGCCGTTTCGGCGGCGGCCCACTGCTCCGTGTCTACGCGAATGCAGGCATCGTCCGGGGTTGTGTCGAGCATTTCCTCGGCCCGAGCGCCATTTCCGAGGACAGTGCGCCGCCCAATGGGCATGTCGCACAGCGGACGCACGACAAAGTCACGCATGTGCGCGCGAGGATGCGGCATGGCCAGCTGCCTGTAGTCTTGCGCGTCGACGGGGACAATTTGCTCTCCGTCGGCAAAGGCGATGAGGTCGAGATCAAGTTCGCGCGGGCCGAAACGTTCGCTGCTTTTGGCGTGGCCCGTCTCGATCTCCTGCAGCGCCTTCAAAAGGTCTGGGGCATCGAGGCTTGTCTGCACAGCAATCACCGCGTTGTAAAAGTCGGGCTGATTCTCGACGAGCTGTGCTTTGGACTTGTACATGTGCGAGCAATCTGTGAGGCGCCCGCACGCATCGCCGACGCGTCGCACAGCTCTCGTGAGAATGTCCAAGCTCGGGCCCTGGTTGGACCCGAGCGCCACAAGCGCCGTGCGCCGCATCGTCTCAAGGAGAGTCGAACGTCAAGTCGAGAGCTCTCAGTTCTTGCCAACAGATGACTGACGGGTCGCGCCTTGACGCAACGAGGGTCCTTGCAGCGCTCTCTTTTCCTTTTCGCCGCGCGCACTCGCGCGTGGGCTGCCTCGACTAGGCCTAGCTAGTCGTGGTTCGATGGAGATTTATTTGCTTGCTTGGACGAGTGCTTGACCTCTATTATTAGTGGGAAAGAGAGAGAGAGAGAGACTGGAGCGCGACTTCAGCGAAGGACAGGCTCAGGGTGTCCCTTTGCCTTGGCGATCAACCGATCGATCGATCGATCGATCGATGGCCGTGCACTTGGAGAGGCTGTGAGGCGAGGTGGGCTGCGGCAAGATCACAAAAGAGACGAGTGGAGTGAAAGTTTGAGACGTCCATCGGTATCGTAGTTCTTGAATACATTGCAAGATTTCTTCAGACTGGCTGACGGACTAAATGACTGCCTGAACGGGTGATGGACGGCGAAAGAAATCCGATAAGACTGTGCGGGGCACCCTCATCAAATGCAATTCTTACATTTTCCTTCGATTTTTATATCACTAAGATTCACATCAAGTCGCGTTCCTCAAGGCTACGACTTGGCTATGTTCGTTCAAGGTCTTGTCGCCCTCCCTCATACAGTTCGTGAGGACATTTGTGATTACATACGACGGGGCCAACTCAGGGCGCAGAAGGTAGGCCGCTTGTTATTTCGCCTCAATATCATGCACGACCGAGGATACCCATCTCGACCGAAGGTCGGTCCTCGTCCCGAGAGCGCGCGTGGCGGTCCGCGCTGGCGACAAGAGCATCAAAGTCGAGAGACTCGCGCATGAAGTCATCGCTATGCAGCGGGTCGGCCTCATCCTCGTCGACGAGGTCAAAATCAATGATGCCAAGAGAAGACGTCCGCTGTGCATCGTAGGACATCTCGGCACTATGCGAGGGCTTTAGCTCCTGCAACCGCTTTCGATGGCGCAGCAACGCCAGCAAACGCAAGCCCTGCAATACATAGCGCGCCACAAGGAGCACGGTGGATAGGAGCTCGTCCATTTCCTCTGACGTTGAGACGTGGTTCGTGGTGTGCGCCATGAGCACGGTGCCGATACAGAGTACAAGAACGATGAGCTCGAACCAATTCGACCACCGTTTCCAGTATTTTCTGCCCTGCGTGAGCATGCGGCCCACGACTTCGATGCCCAAAATGAGAGTGATCAGTCCCTCGAAGAGCACAAAGGCGGCCGATTCCTGCTCGGTGCCCTTGACGGCGAGCCAAATC
>BGKB01000103.1:0-11163 GCA_003116975.1 Aurantiochytrium sp. KH105
AACATTTTAATTTTACTATAATAAAACTTAATTGTATATATAATTGCACAAAGTAAACAAAATATATCAAATAATAGAAATAATAATTGAAGCAAAAATCCTTCTTTTTAATTGTTAATTCTATATTTTGCATATAATATGTTTTAGCGCACATTTTGTATTTATTTATGTTTATTTATTGAAAAGCACAGAACAATCTAAAAATTATTTCAATATTTGGCGCATTCTACAGCTCAATGCACAATCTTTGCATCAGTAAGTGTTGGAGTGGTTGTCGGGCAACCAAGCCTTGGGATGAGTACTTGGTGCACACGAATGAGTCAACGACTCTTGTACAGTGCTGGTTTGCTAGCCTTGTCTGCAGCCAAGACAGCAATGAGCAATCAATGATCCTATTTGATCGCTTTCCAGCCACCGACGGCAGGCAGGCGCGCGCGTAGGCTCGTGGGCGTCCCCACGGCTCTACGCGCGGCGCTGCCGCCGGTGCTCACGCGCCTTCGCTTAGGCTAGCGAGCACGCAGACGGACAATCAGAAGAGAGACGTGAAAGATGTCTTGTATTTTGAGTTAGAGGTAAGGAATCAATCCAGACCAGCCATCTCGCGTGCGAGGCTGCAAAATGGGTTGCAGCAAGCTGGGTTGCGGCAAGCTGCGTTGCGGCAAGCTGGGTTGCGGCAAACTGCGTTGCGGCAAACTGCGTTGCGGCAAACTGCGTTGCGGCAAACTGCGTTGCAGTGTGGCGCGGCATGACTCTGATATAAAATTGTGCAAAATCATTAAAATTGAAATTCAAAATTTTCAATGAAATAGCAACGTTGTGTCTGTGCTGGGTCGTCAAAACTACCGACGTCAATGAATCACGCTCTCTGTGTGACAATGGCGTGGTTGATGGTGGCTCAGGAACCCAAATGTGTCGAATTTCACGAACACAACAATTTGTAAAGAGGTGAAGACAAAAAAAAAATCAAAGAATGGAGAGAGACGACGAAGTGTGCGGCTTTCTTTCTGCGCCAATGTCCTGCAGCTAGCTAGATAGATGGCGTGGCGTGCGCGCGCCTCTCTGATTTACAGACGATAGATAGGTAATCTATTTCGTGTGTGCATCCTACCTGGAGACTATCATTATATCTTGAAAGATCTTTGGGAAGTAGTGGGTAACGCGGAGAACGATGTCGAGCGAGATCTCCTTGTCTGAGTTGAGTCAACCGTTGGGTCGTGTCGGCCAGAGCAGCTGAGTGTGAGCGCGTTCCATCCACTTAACTCAAACAACCACCTGCGCCTGCGCGGGAATTTCAAAGCAGAGTCAGGACTGCTCTGCAAGGTCCAAGCAAGTTATGAAGGATATTTTGGGATCGATTCACTGTGGATAAATAAAATAAACAAGTAGGCCTAGAGGCTGGCTGTCTTCGATCAACTTTAATTAACTCGGTACTGATAGGATAATATGGACAGGGACGCGTCATAAAACGAAGACGATGCCATTCATACAACTACTTGGGAAATGGCATAACCCCAGCAGGATCCAGCGCCGCAAACCAAGGGAGCGGATGCTTTGCTCAGGCGCTCCAGAACGCAGATAACGCTGCGTAGATTGTACAACCGAGAAGAGTCTCTTCATTTCGGCATGAGCGACGCTTCTGCGCAACTTCTTGTGCTGCTTGGATCTCGGCCGAGACAGATAAGCGAACTTGTCCCGCACGCTGCATCGTACCTCGTCACCTGCCTTGACTCTCTATGCTTGCTGTCAAAAGCAATTGCTACCTTCCAATTTTGTTCGTGCTTCGTGCTTGAGGGTTTTCTTTTCAATTCTAGCGTGGTTTGCTGAGGTGAGAGCAAGCAAGAATAAGAAGGGGCGAGGAGCTTGCTGCGATTATGTTCAAGTCAGAACTTGTGAGCCCAGGCCGAGGAACCTTGACTGACGTAAGCCCCTTCTTTGTTTTTGTGTAACGCTGCGTCGGAAATGTAATAGTAGCGTGCAAGAATGGGACGACCCGAGAGGTCTTCTCCTCCCGTGAGTGCACGAGTTGATTTTAACTGAGCAGCGCAGACTTTCCCTCCATGTCTGTCTGCCGGCCCGTCGTTTTTGCTTCCATCGCGCAAGCTAATTATTGTTAGTCATCTGAAAGTAGCAAATCTCTCAGCACATTCCTGATGTGGCAAAGAGTTCTTCAGCCAGCTTGCTTGCTCCTGCTCGACAGGATCCTCCGCTCGATACGGGAAGATTTGATGTAGCACTCGCCCGCCCTTTCTTGACTCATGCTCGCCGTCCTGCACAATACCAAACAAAGCGCTCCAAAATGGTTCGAAGAGAACAGTCAATCGATCAAGGTCGTTTCTCGACGATGCCCGTCACGATGGGCCACCCATCACCTTAACACCAGGTGGTAAACTGCTGTAGCACACGCGCGCAGCGTAGGTCCAAAGTACCTATCCATCGTGCGAACCAACGCGTCGTCAATTTTTTTTTTTTAAGTTCCGAATAAAGAAAGACAATCAATGCCCATTGCTCTCTTCTTTCATTACCTCCTGGCCAACATTAGACTACAGCTCGCGCAGAACAGCTTGACGTTGACCGGGGTCTGCTGATTCTATCGAGAACAGACCACAGTCGAAATCTGAGGCAACCAACCGTGCTAGAATTACCGATCGATCAGGAAGAGGATGCTTTGTGTGCATGCTGAGCGAATCCTCAAACGAGCATGATGCAAAGACAGGACATTCGCGTCGGGTAGGTGGCCCATCTAGCATGCGTATTCACTTCGCCACTTGCCTTGTCCCAACGTTCCAACATTCTCCCAAAGAATCAACGAAGGACTTGAGCGTCATGGGGTTGCATGGATTACGTTCGACTGCATCCTGTTAGAACGCCAAGGGAAATGATATATCTTTTCTAACTCTTTTCACCACATATATCGACATCGCGCGACGCTGTGCAGGCCGAAGTTGCGAGCCGTCGCGACAGCTCCCCCTCTTAAACCCAGAGCATATGACTGGCTCTGAGGAGATTCTTGCCTCCTCATCGACTGTATCTAAAAGACCTAGTTATTGCGCGTTGCCTTTCACTTTATCCAGACTTCATGGCGAATGATGCTATCAGGCTATACCTCACCCGCGCATGAACATCAGCGAAAAGCTCAAGAGGCAGGTTTCAGCCACAGAATCTCAGGCACGTTTGATAATATATTATATATATGTCAAGGAACTTTAGACGGCTCAACAATGGGAAATAGGCGACTTACCTCGCCACCCTCCGTATCTACGGTATCCCGGTTAGCTCAGCGGTAGAGCGTTTGACTCTTAATCAAATGGTCGAGGGTTCGATCCCCTCATTGGGAAATCCACTTTTTTTGCATTTTATTTTGGTCAGTCACTCATGGTTGTTTGGTCTCTGTTTTTGACCATCAGGCCATCAAGCTCGGAGCCCAAGACCCTGATGCTGCGCTTACTTTCGCGCCTAGAAACGGCAGATGTGAGCTTTAGAAGCAGAATGCAAAGTCAAAGCGATTCGCCTCGCTCGGATGGTAAAGAAGAATTGATTTCGCGCTCTCGCGATATGGAAGAGTTTTCTGTTTCTTCGTAGAAAGAGAATTCTGCCCAGCACCAAACATCTCACTCTAAAGCAAGCGAACTTTGCGAAGTATCGAACAAGTATGAGACACCATCCTCCAATTTCATCTTCTATGTAAGTACGTTCTTGACGATGCCTGTCACGATGAGCTGCCCATCACCTTAACACCAGGTGCACGAAGCCACGCACACGCGGATTCGTCCGCCAGCATACCCAAATCATCCGAGCGCTCGAACCCAGAACGAGGTTCCGAGCCAACCACTATCAGGGTGGCCATTTGCAAGCGGGCTCTGCTTAACCGTTCGTCTCCCTTGCAACCTCGGCAAACAGTACGACATCGTCGCTCAAGCAGCATTGCCAAGATGAGCCATCGCACCAAGTATTGATTGACGTCTACACGTCCTTCTTTCTCAAATCTTTGCTTACACCGCGTACCGACGCACTTTTTAGGATAGAGAGTGCGCGCCTATTATTTTTTGAGGTGCACTGCTCATCATTCATTGCTTCGCATCAGAGACCATATCGTTAGATTTTACTATATATACGTCAGGAGACTTTGGGAGCTTCAGTAATGGGAAATAGGCGACTTACCTCGCCATCCTCCGTTTCTACGGTATCCCGGTTAGCTCAGCGGTAGAGCGTTTGACTCTTAATCAAATGGTCGAGGGTTCGATCCCCTCATTGGGAAATCATGTTTTTTTTTTTTTTTCCAACCCTCCCACCTCTCACCTTCATTAGATGTGCTTTCAGAATCATCTGTTCATTCTTCGATGAATGCCGCGGATGCCTTCTTGCGCCTACTTTTTTGGGCCAATCTTGACCGACACATTAATTTCAAACGCACGAAGGTTTTGCATTGCAATCGGATCAACTCGTTGCTTCAAGGGTTTGCGGAACTGAAGCGCAGGTATGCAGCTCATAAAGACCATTCATGTGTTCCGCGGCGATCCAGCTATGTGTCGATGAAGGCGTATACTCTTGTACCAGAGCTTCCTCAGTATTGAGATGATGGGATTGTAACTTGAGATTTGGTGGCGGAGCCTGGACATACCTCGACGGAACTCTTTTTTTATGGTCGGAAATTTGTCGACAAAGGGCATTCTTCTCTTTCTCTTTCCTTCTCGTATGCACGTGTGGCTGGCATTGCTTCGGACCCTGTCAACGGATCTTGCCGGCGCCTTTGACGCATCGCTTTTGTAACTCTGATCTTCTTCACTATTTCTGCACCTTGGCAGCTGATTTGTCATAAGTGTCCTATGTCGCGACGTGCGACATGCAAATGCCTCTTTGCGGCCTAAACCACGTCTTGCGCGAAGCAAAGGCACACGCTTGGCCGGTCTGTGACTTATTCTGGAGAAAGGGTGCAAGGAGGGCGTGTGAGGGGAAGCTCCGGTTCTGATCCGAACAAATCGTGAGGCATGTCGTGACGTGCGCTCTTTGTATTCGTGTTGGTGGCTTGAGCAACCTTTACATTTGTTCAGATACTTCGACCCAAGGCCTCACTGTACTCATTTCCAGGAACTACTCGGCCAGTGCAGGGGAAGATGCGCTGGGCCGGATACTCATCGCTCAGACCAAAGCATTGCTCGACCGTTGCCAAAGAATATAGCGCAGTCGGCCTCGTTCCTCATCGTCAAGCGGCATCTTTTTTCGCGTCTATCTCCGCAAACTCTGCGCACAGTAGAATGCTACATCGTGCACCTCACTTGGCACTTGCGTCCCTGATGTAGAACCTCGCGTCAGACGCTCTGACTTTGAAAAGCTTCAAGAGAATTTGAGTGGCACACAACACAACTTACGGAAGCCCTTTAGCGAGTCTACAACGAGCAGTCAATTCATCACATGACCAATTTTCGTTCAAAGTTGAAGTCTTCCCCGACAACATCTGACGTAAGGAGAGGACGAAACCTTTCCTGCACGTTGGCACGTACGTCTGCATCTTGCATGGGCCTCGCCATGTAGTTATGAAGACGGTGTGCTCGCAGCCGAGTCCATGCTTGAGGAAATAGCTAAAGAATGGGCCAACTCCTCCTGCAGGCTTTAGCGCGCATTTTGCCACGTGCTGATGACAAACCTGATCTTGATAGCCTGTATCCCCAAACACCATGCGCAAGAGTAGCATGGGCAAGCGCCACATTGGAGAGCGTAGCAGCCGTCAAAGTCGGCAAAGACCGCTGAACAGAGCGGCCACGATATAAAGAGGGACCTCATTTTGAATGTGTGTCGTTGTGTCCAGCCCATGTTCACGGAGCGCTGCGTCGAGACTGAGTTGAAGCTAGCGCTCCTGCTCGGCAGCGGCGTCTCGCTCGAAATGCTTGCGCACGATGCCGAGTCACTTTGCCAAGTCTTCTGGAAGAGCTGTTGCAATGGCTTGTTCCGTGACAAGAAGATCGCACTCTGGCGTGACACAACACATACTGCCATCGCGCCGGAACTTGACGTGCGCATCGGGCTGAGCTGCGGCACGAACGAATGACCTAGGCACTCTCTGTACGTAAAATACTCCTCAGCGCAAGAGACGCCCTCACTGACGGGGAAAATCTTGAGACAAGTTGGCACATGGGCTCAACCTGAAGATGAAACTCTACACGAGTAACAGCTATCCAAAGCGAAATTTCGGAGGGAACTAGCTACTAAATGGCTCGATTAGTCTTTAGCCCCTATACTCAGTTTTCGCGATCAATTTGCACGTCAGCACCGTTCGCAAGCCTCCATCAGAGTTTCCCCTGACTTTGCCCTACCCAACCATAGTTTACCATCTTTCGCGTCGCTACGAATAAGCTCCAACTCAAATTTTTTTTCACCGTAGATCATGATCGGCCGATGCTGTCCAGCACCTGCTTTCCTTTCACTTCGCATCCTGGTTTTCATCTGAAAGGCTTCGTCATGCAGTGCCTGAAGCGCAGTGGGATGCTGTGTTGGATCTGCACAATGCAAAGCCGATATGAGGCGCTCTCGCGTGAATTGATCGGGGAAATGTCGTAGGGCTCTCGTTGGAAAAATAGGGTATTCGGTGGCCAAATGTTGATACGCGCAATCCAGAATTTCTCCGTGCCAGCATGCGTGGATCAGGTATACAATTACTCCGAAAGAATTCTAATGAATGAACCTGGCTGCTCGTTGTAAATTCTATTCATAAAGAACAGCGGACTTGCCGAGCATCACCAATGGGAAACAGGCGACTTACCTCGCCACCCTCCGTTTCTACGGTATCCCGGTTAGCTCAGCGGTAGAGCGTTTGACTCTTAATCAAATGGTCGAGGGTTCGATCCCCTCATTGGGAATTTTCCTCTTTTTTTTTCTCTAAATTCGGCTCTAAAAGCTTCGTACGTGCGTAATAAGCGTGCGCAATCGCCGTCACCTGAAGTGCGTGAAGTGGCTCGTTACACGAAATTTCGAATAATATCTTAGCTTTTTGTTATGCTGAGATCTGAAGTGCGTGAAGCAGCTCGTTGCACGAAATTTCGAATTCTATTTTAGGTTTTTTTTTATGCTGAGACTTGGCTAACGCATTTTGATCATCCTTCGAACAACCATGTTCATACGGGCAGCATAATTTTTGTTTGTCCAGCCATCTCATGTCGACAAGCAATTTTGCATTATGAAAGGCCAGCCAGATCCTTTTTGGGGGGAGGAGAAGGGGGGGGGGGGGGGGTTATGACCAGCTAAAGGGCTGCCTTGTTTGAGTTTCCGCTGATTATCGCTGCTGAGACTACTCCTCCTGACAGATGTCGTTGCGTTTTTTAAAAAATTAATAATCACGGCAAAACAGAAGGGTCAAGTTTTTTTTACGAAGGCGTGAATCTAGAACCTATTTATCCCTGACAGGAAAGCGAGGCCGCAACTTTGTGGGTTGTGCCAATCTCCTTGTGGAGGCATTTTTGTTATATAAATGTCAAAGGGTTGGTGTTCATCAACAATGGGAAATAGGCGATTCACCTCGCTACCCACCGTTCTACGGTATCCCGGTTAGCTCAGCGGTAGAGCGTTTGACTCTTAATCAAATGGTCGAGGGTTCGATCCCCTCATTGGGAAATTCATTTTTTTTCCTTTTATTTGTGTGTAGCCGTTTGCTTTTTGTTTGTCCCTCATTGTCGTTCTCCCTGGGCGCGTTCTCTCATTTCCTTGGATTTGAAGGATGTAAGCAAATGCATGCAGACATGCACGATGTTTACATGCTGTATACGTTCCTGCCTAATCGCCACGCATAAGATGTTTCGTAAGATTTGCTCAAAAAGAATGTGGTCAGGTCTGACAATTTCGAAAAAAGTAAGATCTTTGCATTATTTAGGGTCGAGAATTACGCATGCCAACATAAACGTTGAGGCATTGACATGATCGAGAGAAAAAAATGAATGCGCAAACACGGTTCATTTCCATTGCATCTGAAAGAAGATGCTGCTGTGGATGTTTTCTCTCGTTTTTGTAGAAAATGATACGCGAGCTCAAGAGCGTCGTACAGAACGACAGGCTCACTCGTCATCCATAAAGTCATCGTCGTCATCCACATCAGGTTCCCGACTATAGTCTGGACTTTGCATGTGTATTCTGTCTGCGTTTCTGGCAACCCATTCCTGAAACTGTGGAGAAGCAAACAGCTCGCGCGTCTGGCGTTGGGTTTCGACTTCGCCTTGCATTTTATATTCCTCCTCGGTGAGAAATCGGCCCGCCACATAGGGCACTTTCATTCTGGCAATGCCCCGGCTTGGACTGACAAAGTCGAGCAAGCCTGTCCAAGGACGCATAAACGCAGGAATGGCGACGTTGCGAAACAAAAGCGCGGCAAGAATGAGGAGAGACCAGCGCAGGGAGCGCGTTGAGTGATATATGCACAGATACCCAACGAGAGTGAGAAGCCAGCGGACAAGATCGCGCAGTACCGCGCTCGGTCCGCTCGGCTGGCCATTAGAGCCGCGCAAAAAGTAGTAGGTGAGCGCAAAACTCAAAAGAGTCGAGCCAATGAGATAGTACAGGAGCTCATTCTGGTACGACTCGACGAGCACTTCCAGCATACTAAAGGCATATGATGCAGCCAGGCCCGCCAGAGCCTCTGCAGTGAGAATGACAAATGCAGAATTCTTGGACGAAGTCGAAGAGACGCGCTTGAGCACAAACCACGTTAGCAGAAACACGCAGAGAAACACGCCAATCGTTGTGCCAGAGGCGTAGTAAAGAAAGAGCTGCTCGCTAAGCCAGGGTGCAAACGACAAAAGGACCCCGCCAGCAGCCAAAAGTCCAGGCCCGCGCCAGTCGAAGACTCGACGTGCCACCTTGAGCTCCAGAGGTTCCTTGCCGCCTGCGTGCGTAGAACGATCGAGGACTACGCAGCTCACGCCATACGGAGAAAAGGATGCTGTCATAGGGCATTTGATACCGAGCGCGCTTTTGCCTCTCTGCACAAGATTGGCAAGCACCCCTTCGAGCGCAGATGGTTCGGAGGACTTGCGCAGCCGCCGTACCACGCCAGAGGAACCCTTCGGCTCGCACTCAAGGCCTTGCAGGTCGTTTTTGTCGGATTCCATGAAGAGCTCCCGTAGCACATCGACATGGAGCCTCGAGTCGCTGCTATCTCCGCGCAGGCAGACGGCTTCCTTGTTGCCCTCGTTCACGGTAAAGGTGATGTCGCCAAAGACGCTCCTGAACTGCGCCAGGGGGTTACGCTCGTTGCACACGCACCAAATCTTGTCGAGGCAATCGTTGCCCTTGCAGACCACCTCTTCGTCATCTTCCACGCTGTCCAGGCGCACAAAGCGCACCTCGCGCGCGGCCGCCTCGCGGGCCGCCAGCGCCAGCGTCAGCGCCAGCGTCAGCGCCAGCGCCAGCCCGCTCGCCGTTGCGCTGCGGCCGCGCATCGAGCTCGCGCTCGCGTGCGAGCTCGGGCTCGGGCTCCCTCTTCGGGCTCAAGCTCCACCTCGGGCTCAAGCCTCTCGCGCCGGCGTGCCTCTCGCGCCAGGCGTGCCTGCCTGCCTATCTCTGCGCCTCTTCGGGGTCTGCTCGTTGTCTGTCTGCCTGTCTGCCTGTCTGCCTGTCTCTTGTCTCTCTTGTGTGCCTCTGCGTGTCTCCCGCTCCCGCCTCGCTCTCGCTCGCAGGGGCTTCCCTTTTATGTCTGCCGGAGTTCTTCCCCGCCGTCTGTCTGTCTGTCTGTCTGTCTGTCTGTCTGTCTGTCTGTCTGTCTGTCTGTCTGTCTGCCTGTCTGTCTGTCTGTCTGTCTGTCTGTCTGTCTGTCTGTCTGCCTGTCTGTCTGTCTGTCTGTCTGTCTGTCTGTCTGTCTGTCTGTCTGTCTGTCTGGCAGTCCGCCATCCATGCCGTACCAACTGACCACTCTCTCTCAAGAGATAACTTCACTTAACGACCGCCGCCGTCAAGCTGGGCCTTCACCGAGGGCAGCCGAGGCAGCAGCGAAAGCAGGGCAGAGCAGCGCAGAGCAGAGCCACTCAACGCCGTCGCCCGCGCGAAGGCAGGCGGCGGGCCGGAGCCGCGGTGCGGCGCAGGCCGCAGACGGCGGACAAATAGGCAGGCAGGCAGGCAGGCAGGCGTGGGCTGGTGGCTAGGCGAAGGCCGAAGTCAGGTGACAACCATGCTCGCTCACGTGCGAGCTGCGCGACGCGGAGTGGATCTGCAGGTGCGAGCTGGCGCTCTCCTGCTGCGAGGCACGTCGTGGCAACCACCTCCGCGGCAGAAGCCGACCTCGTGGAAAAGGGTTGGCCACGAGCACTCGGGACAGCTCTCGCTGCAATTTGACTTGCAGCTACAAGCGCAGCGGATAGAAGTCCGTCACCACAGCGTTCTCGTGGCTTGTTATCCCAAGCAAGCGCGCAAAAATCAAACACTTCACGTATCACAGAAACCACTCTTTCTCCTGCAACATCGGCGCGACTTGGCCTCCAAAGTCATCAAACCAGCTGCTGGTAAACAAAAAAATGGCGAATCAGATGCTAGCAAAAAAGAAAATGCCAAGTCAGCCACCACTGCAAAGGAAGAGCCCAAATCAGATGCTCACAAGAAGAAGATGTCTGGAGCAGTTGTTGTCAGAAGAGCAAGAGAGCGAAGATTAAGTCGAAACTCAGCTGCTGGCATTAAGAAAAAGGCCAAATCAGGCGCCGCGGCAAAGGAAGAGGCCAAGTCAGATGCCATGGCAAAGGAGGAAGAGGCCTTATTAGCCACCGCTTCAACGAAAGAGTCCAAGTCAGCTGCCGTGGCAAAGGAGGAGGCCAAATCAGCCGCCGCGGCAAAGGAAGAGGCCAAACCAGCTTCTTCTTCAAAGAAAGAGTCCAAGTCATCTGCTGGAAAAAAAGAGGAGGCCAAGTCAGCTGGCGTGGCAAAGGAGGAGGCCAAACCAGCTTCTTATTCAAAGAAAGAGTCCAAGTCATCTGCTAGCAAAAAAGAGGAGGCCAAATCAGCTGCTGGCAAAAAGGAAGAGGCCAAACCAGCTTCTTCTTCAAAGAAAGAGGCCAAGACATCTGCTGGCAAAAAGGAAGAGGCCAAGTCAGCTGGCGTGGCAAAGGAGGAGGCCAAACCAGCTTCTTCTTCAAAGAAAGAGGCCAAGACATCTGCTGGCAAAAAGGAAGAGGCCAAGTCAGCTGGCGTGGCAAAGGA
>BGKB01000103.1:11347-252919 GCA_003116975.1 Aurantiochytrium sp. KH105
CTGCTGGCAAAAAGGAAGAGGCCAAACCAGCTTCTTCTTCAAAGAAAGAGGCCAAGTCAGCTGCTAGAAAAAAAGAGGAGACCCAATCAGCTGCTGGCAAAAAGGAAGAGGCCAAATCAGCTGCTGGCAAAAAGGCATCTGGCTCCGAGGCGAAACGTTCGAAGGAAGATTCCTTCAACATCTCTTCATCATCTCTTCCGATCATAAAACCATCACCAATTTGCGTGTTCTTGGAAGAGCTCAAGAAAACGAAAAGCACTATCGCAGACCTGCGTCAACTCATTTCTGCGCAAGTTTCGAGTATCGACAAGCAAATCACACATTTGTCCGATGTTGAGGACCGTCATTTGCAAAACGCATCTGTGCGGTACATGGATGCGATTCTAGGTAAGAATCAGACTCCGAACCACATGGCTGCCCCTCAGAGCATTCAATCAGCAACACCAACGCTTGCGGAACCTCGTAGTGAGTCTCGCGAGGTCGCGAACGAGTCTTTGACTCCCTCTCCCTTTTCGTATGTTCCTTCTGAAACGTCACTCAAGCCCTCGAAATCTATGCCGGAATCCTCGCAGAGATCTTTGCAGAGATCTTTCGAGACACGCGTTGACCCCCCCACGCCAAAGACGGTGGTTTCTGGGGCTACGGCGTCCTCTTCCATGCTTTCGTGGGAGGTGGACTCCAACGGCGAACCGCTCACTATTTCCCCCAGTACATCTGGAGGTTTTGACGTGTGGACCATCGAAACGGAGTCGGCTGCTCATGAGCTCATGACGCGCATCAAAGCCCTGCCTCCGGATATTGCCATTCTTGGATGCGATACAGAGGTTATCATCGACATCAAGAACACTTCGCCCGTTGGCAATGGTGTCGTGACCTGTGTCTCGATCGCGTTTCCCACGCTCGAAGATTTCACCCAAGTGCACACCAACGAGAAAGACCTTGCGAAAAACTTCCCCAGTATTGCAAACGGCGAGGCCAAATTGCGACTACCTCCGAAGCGTCTCTGTGCCTGGATAGACGTCATGGGTGACGGCGCTCAGCACGACCCCATGGGCCTTTTGAAGATTATTGCTCCAGCACTCGAGGCCAAGGCAAGCCCTCGCAAGGTGTGGCACAACTACAGCTTCGATCGTCACGTTCTATTCAACCACAATGTCGACTGCCATGGCCTTGCCGGCGATACAATGCACATGGGCCGCCTCACGCACAATGGACGCATTGAAGGTTACTCTCTCGCTGCGCTTTCGCAGAAATTCCTCGAGACGCCGGATCTCGGCAAAACACCCATGCTGGATCTCTTTGGGCGACCCAAGATCCTGGCCAGCGGCAAGCCAGGAAAGAGCTTGGAATTGCCACCGATTGACGAAATCCAAATTGGTGAAAAACGAGACCAGTGGATTGCATACAGCTGTCTTGACTCCGTAGCCTGTCTCAAGCTCTACTTTACCTTTCGTCAAACGCTAGAGACAATGTTTATTGCCAAGGAAGATAGTGCCGTACCAAAAAGCCTCTTCCAGGTCTACGAAGAGAATCTACTCCCGTTTGCGCACGTCCTTACGGAGATGGAACGCGAGGGTATCCAAATCGATGTCGAGCATCTCGAAAATATAGCTGTGCAGAGCAAAGCCGACCTCAAAGAAAACATGACCGCATTTCGGAATTGGGTCCGCGAATCAGGCGCGCTCGTCAACCCTGATGACGCAGACAACATCAATCTGAACTCACCAAAGCAGCGTGCTGCACTCATTCACGGCCCCAAAAGCATGGGTGGAGATGCCGATATCATCGAGCTTCCCGGGCTGAAGAAAAAGACCACAGTTCAATTTCGCGGCCTTGGGCTCCCCGTCATCGCACAGACAGCCACGGAGCAGCCTAAGACTGGCGCGGGCCAGCTCCAGGCTCTTGCGGGCGACGTCACGAGGGATCCGCCTCGCTGGGGCATCGCATACGAGACGCTCGAAGAGAAAAACCCAGGCGCCGGCGAGGCGGCTTGTCTGGGCCTCTCGAAACTCACCACGTCTCTTGCCATCGAAAAGCTCATTGGCACCTTTATCGAGCCGCTTATTCAGCGCGCCAATTCCGATGTTGAGCGCCGTGTGCACACCTCTTTGAACTTCAACACAGACACTGGCCGTCTGAGCGCCAGCAACCCAAACTTGCAAAATCAGCCTGCTCTCGAGAAGGACATTTACAAGATTCGTAAAGCCTTTACGTGCCGTCCAGGGAATCGGCTCATCGTCGCTGATTATGGCCAGCTCGAGCTTCGCGTCCTTGCGCACCTTGCCAACTGCAAGTCGATGATTGACGCCTTCATCGCCGGCGGTGACTTCCACAGCCGCACGGCGCTCAGCATGTTCGACCATATTGCCAATGACAAGGAGGTCATTCTCGAATGGGACAAGGCCGCAAACGGCAACAAGCCGCCTCCCTATCCCCTCATCAAGGACAAATACGCCTCGGAGCGCCGTCAGGCAAAAGTTCTCAACTTTTCAATTGCTTATGGCAAGACCGCCTTTGGCCTCGCGAACGACTTTGGCGTCTCCGTTGACGAGGCCCAAGCTATTGTTGATCGCTGGTATAACGCCCGCCCAGAGGTTCGTGATTGGCAGGAACAAACGATTAAATTTTGCCAAAAGAATGGCTACGTGGAGACCATTTGGGGTCGGCGTCGGCCATTGGAAAAAATCAACAGTTCCAACACCAGCTTGCGCCGCGCAAGCGAGCGTGCGGCCATCAACACGCCGATCCAAGGCAGCGCTGCGGATATCGTTATGAGCGCCATGAACAAGCTCTACGCCAACCAGGCCTTTCGTGACCTTGGTTGGCGTATGATTCTCCAGGTGCATGACGAAATTATTGCAGAAGGTCCCGAGGAGTCGACAAAGGAGGCCATGGAAATCTTACGCGAGTGCATGGAGAACCCACTCGACTACGTTCTCGGCGTCGACATGATTGTGGACGCAGATGCTGCCAATGACTGGTACGAGGCCAAGTAGACTAATTGTTCCAGGTGTTTTCGAAAAGTTGAATGTGCTAGTGCGGCATATTTCAAGCCTTATCTCAGAGGAATTTATTTTCTGACAGAGAGTCATTCACTCATCTTTTCTCTTTTATTCTCGTCTTACCTGCTGCACAAGCTTGATATTTTTTTTTTAGAGGTCATCAACGAGACGAACGCGCCGAATCCCGAGTGATTGATACACTGACAGAGAGTCAGAGTCACCGACCCAGGATTTCTCTTTCATCCGCTGCACCAGCTGATGATGACTCCATCCGCAATGAAGCATCTCAGAATCATCTTGGTTGAATTCATTTTAATCGCGTGCATCTTATCCAGCCTATTTTCTTTATTTCCTTCTAACTAGCTCGCCGGCCACCAAATTCCTACTCGTCCTCGTTGTGCTCAAGCCTCGTTTTCCCGGCCTCCTCCCAATAAAACGCCGCCCTCGACTTGAAGACCCACGGGACGAAAATCCGTTACGGCCTCGACTTGTCTCTCTAGCTTCGCCTGCTAGTCAGTCGTAGTCGTAAGCGAAGTTTGGAAGAGCGCCAAGCAAGAAATTGGACTTCCAGGTTCCATCCTCCCCTCCCCCTTTTTCATCTTGTTTTTTGAAGTGACGCTGGTTGCTGTTCTCTCCTTCCACACCGTTTTGGCTGGGAGAGGGTGAATGTTGGATTGCCTCCCAGAATGGGGGCACTTCTTTCACACCGCGCGGAAAGGGAGAAAGGGGAAAAAGGAGGGAAAGGATCGGGTAGATCACCGGGACTTAAGAAGTCTCCACTGGCGCAAGTTCTTGAAATTTTAATTTGAATAAAAAATGTTCAATTCCTCATNTCAGTGCAAAAGGTAGTTGACTCAGTTAACGCCTCGCACATTCGTTTCTTTGAAGATCTCGAGCATACTTACCTGCTGTCATACATGGATGGCGGCAATCCTCTGCAAGGTGACTGGAAGCGTGATTACTGTACCGTCCCGGAGCATTTCGATTCTCAGCACAAGATCAATATGCAATTAGGGATCGAACAACCCAGCCCAAAGGTATTGAGTCTTGAGAGGACTGCAGAATCATGGAAAATCGAAAACATTAATTGGAAAAACTTTGGTGATTGTGCAAAGAAGAAGCTCGCCAATGAGAATCTGATTTACCTTCGTGACCTTCGAGTATACGAACGTGATCTTAAAGATGAGGATATTATCAAAAACATACTGAAGAATCGTTGGAGCAAGAAGACCAGACATGATCGCATAAAGCTTCTCAGAGATAATCTACAGAGAAAGATAGCAATGGTGCACGACCTCTGAGGCGCCTTCAGCATGAAGGGATGCGGGGAAGTTCTTAGTCCGGAACGCGTCGGGGAGATCCTCCGACAGAAATCATTGCGCGAAGCTCTAATAAGAGGAAGTGGGAGGAACGTGGAAGAGAAAGCTCCGGAGAGGGAGGCTTCGACGATCGAAGGAGCAAGGTCCTCAAGCGTGAGCCCCCAAGGCCATTTGGGGCCTTTGATGACCCAAGGGATTCAACATTTATCTTCTGGGGCGCGGTCTGGTCGAATCGATCATGTTTGAACAGCAGCGCGAAACTGCGCGACCGGTGGTTCGCGAGATTGTGTCTGTGCAGGCAAACGTGCTCCGTCTTGACTGCACCTTCAAGTACACGAAGCGAGCTCGTGTGATGCTAAAAGATGGAGAGCAAACAACAACCTTTCAGCCTTTTGGTGCGCTGCTCACGGTGTTGAATGAGCACAACCAAGCTGCTTATGTGCGCGCTTTGCGTGACGGCGAAAGGATGATCGAGGTGATGGACGCTCTTGACGATTTTCGCCAACATCGTGTTTTCATGGATAGCAAGGACTATCAGCCAGAATGTATATGGATCGACAACTGCTGCAAGCAAAGAAATTACCTTCAGAGTCTCTGGCCTGGTGTGAGAGTCTATGTTGACGCCTTCCATTGGCTCAAGCGCTGGGATAGCGTCCTGCTTCCAGGGCCTGGGCATCCTTTACGTGGGCTATTTTCGCAAACAATGGCCGATGCTGTCTTTGCAGCAGACTTGAGTCGTGCCGCGAACTTTACATTCAAAAAAGGTGACATCATGAGACGGCAGGTGAGGCCGAACTTGCAAAGGGTGCAGACGCGTCTTCTAAGGCTGGCCAGGGTAGTTGCCGTAGTCGTCGCGGCAAGCGCAGAGCAAAGCGCCAAAAGAAGAAGGCCCCGGCTACGTCCGATTTATTTGCGATAGATAGGTGGACAGGACCATCCAATTATTATGGTGCTCAACCTCTCGACAACACATTTGATTGCGGAATTCATGTCATGATGACGATGGGCGGGCTAGTTCCTGGCCCCAGCATGGATGAAATCAATAGGGCATTGCAACCGGAACCAGGTCGCAATGCGATCCCACAGAAGCGTTTGGCTGTGCAGATTGCTTTCGCTGAGCTCATTCTTGATAGCATTCATCACCAATCTTCCCTCTGATCCAGCACAGTCCCATGACAAGAGCTGTGCCCAGTAAAAGACAGAGGGAATTTCAACGGATAAATATTTTAACAAGATCGTGTATTTTTTCATTCATTGAAATGGTCTAAAGTTCGCACGTGGCGCCGCGACCGCAGATCGTTAAGTACTCTTAGTGTCTCACTACTGAGTACCCCCAAAGTAATGGTCTATACGAATGGAGCACTTACCGGGGGGAGAGAGAAGACGGTGTGCGCCCCTCCGCACCAGGAAGTTGGATCGCCACCGAGGCTCTAATGCTGCTCCCCGCTCAGCCCGCGTCGACGACAGGACGAGCGACACCTGTCGCCAAGAGCCTCGCTGCCTTCTCCCTCCCTACTTTGCTTGCAATGCTCGCTCGCTGTAGCAAACAAGGCTTGCACGGCACGACCAAGGAAGGTGTGTGCTGCGCCGCGAGCTGGGCACTTTCGTAGCAGCACCATCGGCCACGGACACCGGCGGTGCAGTGACAGAGGGGGGCGAAAAAAGCGAACCTCGGTGGTGACGTATCGTATAACACACGCACACACGCATACACCACCGGCCGGCACTGCACTGCATAGTCTGCACATGGCATGCGTGACAGCACCCACCTCCTCCCGACGGACGCCGCGTGCGTTTTGTTTGCTTGTGCCACCTAGAGGAGAGAACTCCAGGAGCAGGGAACGGGAACGGGAACGACGACGACGAGGCGGGAAGAGGAGGAGGCGGTGGCACGGAGCAGAGCGCCGCCGCGGACACACACTCAGACACAGACACAGACAGAGCCGCAGTTCTCTAGGGCGGGGTGAGGCGAGGCGGGGCGGCGGCGCGCTGCAGCGGCGCTGCGCTGCGGCTGCGGCCGGCTGGGCAGGCAGGCAGGCGGGCGGGCGGGCAGGCAGGCAGGCAGAGCCGGGCAGAGTCGGGCAGGCTCGGCGCGAAGCTTGCGCTCGCTTGCCGAGAGACGACGCTCGCGGAGCGGCGTGCTCGTGCTCGTGCTCGTGCTCGTGCCTGTGTTTGTGATTGCGTGCCTCGCGCCGCGCGCGGACAACATTCCGAGCAAACTTCGGAGCCTTTGTGAAGTAGACGCAGCTGCAATTCGGACGATCCGAGGCTTCGAGGCTTCAAAGGAATTGCGTTCGTCCGTTTGTTCGGGTCGAGAGCGAGCGCGGCGAGAGCGGCGAGACCGCAACGCCAAACAAATTCAAAATGGGAGGAGGCGCGTCGAAACACCGCGACGCCGAGCGCAAGACTTCTCCAGAAGCGAAAACAACGAACTCGTCAAAGTCTCTACGCCAAAATGATGCGCGCGGTGAAAGCGTCACGGAAAGCAGTGCCATCAAGCAAGCTCTCCGACAGCGCAACGAAGCTGGAGGAAACTTTACCAACGCCAGTTATAGCAGTGACGGACGAAAGTCTGGGTCCATGAGTCTTGGCGGCGGCGGCGGTGGCGGCGGTAAATCCAGTTCAAGCCAACTTCGCGACGGAAGCAACCTTCGCCTTCGTCAGCGCGTCGAGGCACTCGAAAAACGAGAGCTCATGAACGAAGCAAACTTTAATCGACAACGACGCGGCTCAATGGAGGTCACTGGCGTCAAAGAATCTCTTGCGCGCCAAGCTGAAGCCAGCGGGCCGCCAGATCTCCGTCGAGCTAACTCGGTGCAGAATGCGCACTTGAGGCGAACCTCTTCTTTGTCTTCACGGATTCATGGCCCTCTCGAACGTCAACGGAGCGCGGCAGACCGTTCGACTTTCCAAGGGGGTCCAGCCATGGCTAGTCGAAACAGCAGTTTACGAAGTAGCGGCGCCAACAGCAACCATAGCATGCTTCTTCACAATGCAGGTGACAGCAGCAGTCAAAGGAATGTTCTCGTGCGCACGAGTAGCAGCGGTGGTACATACCAAAATGTGCAGCAACCCCCTGTGGAATCTCAGCAAGCGTACTTGCGATCACGAGTTGCGCAGCTTGACGATCAAATTGCCAAAACCAAAGACGAACAAACAGTTCTGCTCAACTCTATTCAGAATGCCGTCAACGGGTCGGGGGCAAGACCCGACCCCACATATATTCAAATATTACAGCAGCAGATACAGCAGCAGAACCAGCTTATTGACTCACTTTTCAAACAGAGAGCCCAGGTCGAACAAACCATTCTGTACATGATGCGGACTTCCGTTGCCACTCTGCCACAGCAGGCCCAAATGCACTCGCCAAGAGGGGAAAATTCCGCTGCCATTCCTTCGCAGGATATTAATCATTCCTTTTATGATCCCGGTGCCTTTTCGCCCGCCAAGAAAGATAACTCGGAGTCGAAGATTGAGTCTTCGTCTTTGCTCTTCTTCTAAATAGACGGCCCATTTTGAGCGCGAGCTAGGTCAAGTACTTATTCTATGCAAGCGCTGCGACGCACAAGCTCTCGCATCGCGAGATGGCTTCCAGTCACGATAACATGCAATGAGAGTTGCATGTTGCATGCATCGAGCAGCCTCTGTTGGTGATCGAATGCAAATTTTCGCAGAGTCTGCAGGTTTTATAAAGCTTTTGGTCATGGTGTCAAGAAGGGCTTTGCAGGTCTCTGGCAACATCTTTTGCAGCCTTTTTTCTTGGCGATTTACTCGCTATTCGTCAGGGCAGCCAAATCCGCTATGATTATAGTAAGCGCGACCACAAGTGAGAGCCTCTTGTCCGAGGAATGCTTACGGACAATATTTCCAAGTGTCGGTAAAATCTACAGTTTGTCAGGTGCGGGTGACGGCCACAGCTTGGGTTTTGCTTCGAATCTACATGCCACTGGCAAGAAGACACCCCAATCGAGTTCAGAGTCGTCCTGGCCATCGTGCACTTCAACTCTGCAGATATTCACAGGCTATGGAGCTACTATTCTCAGCGCCAAGACATCGGCCCAAGGTACAGTGTGCGGGGCTGCAAGTCCAAGGTCGCGGAGGGGGACCGCGTCAGAATAGTTCAAATTGCCTCCAATATGTGTTAGTCCTTCAACGTGCTGCTGTGGGAGCGACGACGAAGAGCCAGAAAGGATGGACACACTGCCTCATCTTTTTTTTGTCTCATCCTGTCTATTTTCGAAGGGGAAACAGAGAAACTCTGAATCAAAAGACTCTATAAAATGAAAATCCATTCCTGTGTTCAGTGCAGCGTCCAGAAAAAGTCTTTCGCGCTATTGGCTTTATTCGATTGTTCGTTTGGTTGGTTGGGTCTCTTGAGAGATTTAACAAAAAGTCATGTTTGTGCTGCAGTGCTGCAGCGCGCCGTGCCGCTTTTCCTGATTTTTTGGATTTTTTTTGGGGGAGAGGAGAGAGGGTCGCCTTGTGTGCATAGATCAAGGCTGTATACTGGTGACGGAGAAAGTTGCGGGAATAACGCTGCGGGATAACACCAATCACAGACTTTTTCGCCAATCGAGGGACTTGTTGCATTTGAAGCTTTTAATCGGCTCAAATCAAATAAAGTGAAACACAATCATAACTACCGACAAATCGAATCCCTTTCCCTTCTAAGAAAAAAGGAAAAGAAAAAAAAAAGAAACTTCTCCAGGCCGTCTACTTGGACGCCGCAGAGGCCGCACCTTGACTGCCACTGAGAGCGAGCATATAGAGAACGAAGATACTAGCGCAGACCGTAACGATTCGCATCGAGGTCTTTTGACTCGTGATGCCAGAAAGCGCTTCGCCGCGATTTCGGTGTGCCACAGCAAAAAGAATGCAGGCGCTCCACATGGAGCATGCCACAAAGATTGTAAAGAGCACCGACCATCCATAGACGCGCGAAATATAAGCCGTGGCATACGACTGGAAAATGGCACCACATGAACCGACAGAGTTAATGAGGCCAGCCAAGGTTCCGATTGCTTTGTTGCCCATGGAAGACGCAACCCCGAGATCCTGCGCAATCGTACCGGAAATGATGGAGTCCGGGCCAATGACAAGGATGCCAACGAGGAACATGCAGACTGCATTGAGCGTGACACCAGCTGCAGAGACGAGCACGCAAGCCATGAGCATGATGGACGCGCCAGAAAGAAACCAAGCAGCAGTGAGGTCGCGCCGGCCCTGAAGAACCTGGTCCGAAAACCATCCAATAAAGGGAGTTCCAATCATACCACCAAGCTCAAAGCAGGAACTCATGTATCCAGCCAACGATTGGTCAAAGTGCAAGCCTTCCTCATAGTAGTATGGGAGCCACATCAGCAGAGCATACCGCAAAAATTTGAGGAAAAAGTATGAAATGAGAATCCACACCACGCCCGGAATATGAAGCACCTTGTACAGCGTCACCTCCTCGGTGCCGGGAAAGCTTCCAGCGCGGCTGCGACTTCCAGTGCTTCCCAAACGGCCCCGACGCTTCGCCATTTCCATGTCGCCAGGACCTCCTCGGTTGTTGTCATTCATGACAAGGGTTGGGCCCTCCGGAAGGTCGTCTCCATCCTCGTCATCATCCTCGTCATCCCTATTGGGTGGGTCGTCACGGATTGTAAAGTAGCAGACAATTCCCATGGCCACCATGAGGGGCACGTGATAAAGGTACGAGTACGACCAGCTATAGTGTGACATGAACCAGGTCGCCCAGAGAGCGCCGAGAATGCCGCCAAGGGACTGGCAGGTTGTCCAGATGCCCATGACAAAGCCGCGGTTCTCCGTGACCCAGATGCCAACAAGTTTGATGCACGTTGGCCACCCTGCTGACTGGAAGAAGGCGTGGAGCACCTGGTAGGCAGCGAACTCCGTGGGCGTGCGCGCCCTCGATTTGAGCCAGCTCGTGATGGCGAGGCACATTAATGCCGTGCAAAGAAATTTGCTCGAGTCGAGCCAGCCCGAAAGAAGACCGCTTGCCGCCAACGCCATGGTACTTCCTGTGTACACGGAGAGATACACGGTGTCCAGCATGGCCAGGTCCTCGACGCTAAAGCCCTCCTCTTCGTGCAGAGCAATTTTGACGACCGAGTCCGCTTTGCGGCTCAGGTAAAAGCATGCATACGTCATGTACAAGACCACCAACGTCCTCCGTCGCATGGACCTAAGCTCCTCATCGTACGCTGCGGCGCTCCTCCGCGCGCCTCCAAGCAGCTGCGACTTCATCTTCTCTTGCCGAGAGCTAGCTAGCTAGCCAGCTAGCTACCGCTCGCTCACGGACTGCACGTAGTCTCTGTGCTCGCCTGCGGCCACAGCGATGCCCGCCTCGCCTCGCCTCGCCTCGCCTCGCCTCGCCTCGCCTCGCCTCGCCCGGCAAGCACGCGACAGCTGCTAGCGGTTTGATGGTCTGCTGCGCCGGTGGTGACCGGCCTCGGTCGTCTGTCTGTCTCTCTGTCTCGGACTGTCTTCTCCACGGCGTTCTGCCACCGGCCAGCAAGCTCCGCTAATGTGAATGTGCGCCGATGTGCGCCTTGTCCTCTCTGCTCCGTCTGCTCTGCGCCTACTGGTCACTCGCAGTAGAAAGGCAGACAGGCAGACAGGCAGGCAGGCAGGCAGGCCACGGGGACTCACTCGTTGGAGCCGGTATCAATCAGCCAGTTGGGAAGGAAAGCACTTCAAGAGGGGAGGGGAGGGAGAAGCTGAGGAAAGAGGTCGTAGCCCTGCCGAAGGGGTCGGGGCCAAGGCCTCGGCCAACATGTGATCGGCACCGTGGCGTCACGGCGCGGAGCTGATGTGGAGGCAAGGTAGGCTTGCGCGACAAGGTTGGCGAAGTGCATCGCGTCAGCCGGCAACATGCGAGCAAGCGAAAGCGAAATGAGCGAGCTGTCGTCCAAGTGCCGTCTCGATCGGCTGCACAGTAGGTGTAGTATGGTGACACGAAAGCGTGTGTACAGTAGTACCTTTCCTACTTGTTTTCAGGTTCTTGCAAAGCGAAATGAAGCGGCATCCGTGGCATTCCTCGTTCGTTCCGCTTATTTCGTTTATTTCGTTTCGTTTCGCTTCGTTCGTTCGTTCGTTCGTTCGTTCGTGCGTTTGTGCGTTTGTGCGTTCGTTCATCACAGCTTTGGCACGCTGTCCACGAGAAAAAACCTCTCTACGATTCGGTGAAGACTTTATAGATAAGTTCGAGGCAAGGCGCCGTGGCATATTAATCAACTGTAAGAAAGCAGGGGGCGGGCGAAGGTCAACATCTCCTCGAATATGCCGGTCTTGTCCAATTACGATATACCAGCCCAGCACTGCTGATGCTCGTGAAAATCTCCCGACTCGTCCTGGGTCTACCGGACGCCCAGTCGTGCCCAGGCACGCACGCGTCTGTGCTCCCAAGTTGGATTCTCCATTTCAAGTTGCACTGACACCTACTCGGCTGGACGTCTCCGCCCCGCTCTTCATCATCCATCATCATCGTCGAGTTCTTCTTCTCCTCTTTCATTGACCTACTACTTCAAGTTGGAGTTGGACCCAGACCGCGTGTGGACTCACCTCCAGCTCCGCGTCTAGCTGGCTGCTGTAGGGAGAGAGGCCCCGCCCAGGGGCCATCCTACTGGAGGAGGCGACTGTTGTAGGCGGTGACTGCGCGTGACGAGGCAAGGCAGGGCAAGGCAAGGCAAGGCAAGGCAAGGCGATCAGGATGGGCAGGCCCTGTCTTGGCTTGGCTTGGCTTGGCTTGAAGCAGCCAGTTGGCTTTTGCTTGAAGCAGTCGGCTTCGCTGTATCCAGTCGGCTTTGCTCCAAGCTGTTGTCTCAAGTTGAAGTTCACGGGTTGGACCCGGCCGGCGGGCAGGCAGGCCACTGCTTGCTAGCTAGCTTGCTTGCTTGCTTGCCAGGCGCCAAAGCAGCTTCGGCTTTCCGCTCCGTGCGCGAGCGAGGGGCAAGGGCGCGCAGGCAAGGCGACAAGGCAGACGAGCCGCGCGAGGCGGGCCCGGGGCCAGACGCGCCCGGCCACCCTCCGTGAAGGGCAGGAGAAGGAGGAGCACGTCCGTCCGAGAGGGGCCGGCGACGATCTGGCCCAGGTCGAGTTGCCAAAAGTACGACCACGGCCAAACCGATCCAGTCGATGGCTCCACCTCAGAAGGGGGCCCGCGGCGGCGGCAGCAGCAGCAGCAGCAGCAGCAGAGCCTCTCGCACAGGCATCGTCGCGGTCGCGGCGTCGCTCTTCGTCGTTGTCGTCCTGTTCAACAATCCATCACCGGCCAGAGATGATTATAGTCCCGGAAGCCTTGTGCGGGAAAACGACGGCTTTGCGAGTGGTGCCGTCTTCGTGCAGACACTCGACAGTGAAGTCGACGGCGACCTTGACGACAATTTCACGCGCGTCAGGCGAGGCCAGCTAGGGCCTCAATACGATGAATTTGACTTTCGCGTGAACATGACGCGCATGATCAAGCCGGCCGCGGACGATTCCGAGTGCGCTACGACTTGGGCGTCCATCTCCGAAAACTTCATCTACCCGGAAAGCAACGAAGCCGCGCTATACAGCGGTATCCCACACCCGTACTCGCCCGATCACTGCTTTGAGCTCTGCGGAGAAGTCGTCTGCGAAAAGGACATGGCTGAGCGAACAGACTTCACGACGCGCAAAAACCCCTCGTATTCGCGCCCACGCTGCAAGGAACGTCACAACATCCCGGCCTACTTTATCATTGGATACTCGCAGTCGGGAACCACCTTCTTCTCAGATGTCATCCGGAAACATAACGATGTGCGTGCTGCGTGCCACAAGGAGATCCACTACTTTGACGTCACCCTCTACCTGAGGGCACAGTACCATAAGAATCGCGTTGACAAACCTCGCTCGATCACTTCATACTTTGGTTGTTTCCGCCGAGTCAACTTTGATCAAAAGAAAATTATCGGTGATCACACTGTCAAGGCGATCTACACTGATATCTGGTACCCATCCTGGGTCCGCGCCATCAATCAGCGTATGAAGCTTATCGTACTTTTGCGTGACCCGACCAAGCGTACCTATTCGCGATTCTCTCAAATGGGCGGTGGTCGCGGCTGCCCTCGCTTCATTCGCCGGGAGTTCTGCCGGGACATGCTTCCTTACGTCACCACCATGCTCAGGTACATCAAAATGAAATGTCCGGGCTTGCAGCCTGGAGGCGATCCGAGTCACGCCTACAGGTGCGGTTATCACTACGGCACCGAGCTCCTCGACAACGATACCATTATTTCTGGACTCTACGAGCTGCATGTTCGCCATTGGCTCAACTTTTTCCCTCCAGAGCAGTTCTTGTTCATTAGCTCTGATATGCTCTTCAAATCTCCCGAGGAAGCCATGTCCCGCGCAACAGATTTCCTCGAGCTCCCACCTTACGAACCCGGCGCCATCCAAAAATATATCAGCGAAATTGGCCCGCACACGCACACCCGAAACAAGGCGCCGCCCCACCCCGAGGCCATGGAAATGTTGCGCCAATTCTACGCACCTTACAATGACGAGCTCCGCAAGCTTCTTATTTCCGTCTTCCATATTCCGGAGGAAGAAATTACCTTTTGATTTGTGCAACATTTTTCTTGATTTGCGCAATTTTTTTTCTTTCCAACGATTTCATTGGATAAAGTGCCACGATACGTGACGTGTTATATCAGGGTGGTAGGTAGGCGAAGCATGAAACTAGGATTCCAATCAAACAAGCTTCTCCAACGAAATTCCTTGCGCAATCCAGCATCATGCTCCTTCTTTTCTCTTCTCTTCTCTTCGTTTCTTTTCTTTTTTTCGTTCTTGCGCTCTTTCTTTCGTTCGTTCGTTTTGTCTTTTCGTTCTTCCTTCATTTGGTCAATCGTCTGTGCCAAAAAGATTCCTGCATCAAGGCGCGCTCAATGAAAAAGCTTAGTGGAACAGCGAGCTGACAGCGGGACAAAGGAATGAAAAATGAAAGCAAACTTGGGCCTTTGGATTGTCTCCATGATGATCCTCTGTATTGTGGCATTGTCCCCCCTTTCCCCGGTCACCAACGTTTCGCGTCGCTTCGCATTGCATCGCGTCTCAAGTCGTCACGCCGCTATCTTGGCCAGCATGAGCGAGGGTCGGTCGGTCGGATGGTCGCCCGCTCTTGCTTGCTTGCTTGCTCGCTTGCTAACTTGCTTCACTAATGGCAAGCACTGGCAAGGTGTCCAGTTTCCCGTCTTGTGTGTCAATTTAGCAGCAGCAGAAGACGGCTTTTTTGGCACAGTGACTTACTTTCTCACACAATCGCAATCGCCGCAGAAGAAGTTGACGGCAGTTCACAAAAGGCGCGCAATTACTCTTCTGCAACACTCGCGCGCGAGGTCGCGCGCGCTAGCCCGCTGCATGCGCGCCCGCTGCATGTCTGTCCGCGAGTGTTGAGTGCGCGGCGGTGCAGAGAATAGAGTTGGCAGAGCTCCCACAAAGTGGGGACAACAACCAAGCATGCCAACATGTAGGAGCCCGTCCGAAGAGGCAGCTGCGTCGAGCTCGCCGCTCCGTTCAAGGTACACGCAAGTCATCGCTGTGGCCAGCGTAGTCTTCGTCTTCCTCATCGGCAGGGTCGCCTTGCAGACCGAACCAACGACAACCATTCGATTCGATGCAGCATGGCTTGCCACAACCACGTCATCATCACCAGCAACAGAACACACGGGCCATTTCAAAAGGAAACGAGAGGGCGCGCCAAACTTTAAAGACGATTTCGAGCGCGACATGGACGAGTCGCAAGAAGACTATGAAAGCAGCCTTAATGATCAGACTGGCACTGACATGCTCGGCATTGATTTCGCGGCCCTTCTTGCGCAGCACCCCGTCTACCCCTTCAACGCGTCCAGCACATCTCCTTTGGGCAACATTGACGCGTCGAGCAGCCGACTGAGACGTAGCAGAGACACCTGGGAGGCGCTGCGCGCAAACTTTCGATTCCCCGAGTCCTCGCCCATCTGGCTCGCAAATGGATTGCCGCCTCCTGTTGGCCCTGATTTGTGCTTTACCCTCTGTCACACCAAGGAAAAGTTGTGTTCCCAGGATGTTGCCCGCCTAACAGACCGTACATCGCAGGCAAACCCGACGCTCATGTCGCCCATGTGTCGCACGCCTCTGCCTCTTCCCTTTTACGCAACTATTGGCTATTCACAAGCAGGATCCACATTCTTTGCGGATGCAATCACGCTTCACAGAAATATTCGTCCGGCGTGCCGAAAGGAAATTCACTTCTTCGATCACACCATGTATTCTTCCTCGCAAAAGTACGCCAATCGCAAGCGCTCATACTTTAACATACGCTCGTACCTCTTTTGTTTGCGAGGTGCGGGCATGTCCCCCTTACCCTCGAATGCCCTTGTCGGGGACAACACCATCAAGTCGATCTACGTCGATGCCTGGCAGCCTGTTTGGCTCAAGGCAATTAACCCAAACATCAAGCTCATGGTGCTACTGCGCAATCCCGTCAAGCGATCATACTCGCGTTATAGTATGAAGGGCGGGAGTCACATCTGTAGTCAATACTTGGCAACAGATCCGGGCGTGTGCAACAACAACTTTGACAGCTACGTACCTCTCATGATCGACTTTATTGCAAAAAAATGCCCACAGCTCGTGCCAAGAGGCGATCCGTCTGCCGCGTACACGTGCGCAAGCGGGGGTGCAGCGGGTCGAGAAGATGTCGATACGATCGTAGCATCCCTGTACGACCATCACCTTCGCCATTGGCTCAACTTCTTTTCTGCTGAGAATTTTCTTCTCATCGAGTCAGACAAATTGTTCAAGGAGCCATTGCAAGAGATCAATAGGGCCATCAACTTCCTAGGACTCGAAGGCTTCGATGCGGCGAGCTTCCGTAGAGTAGAGGCGCGCAGTAAGCCGCGCACCAACAGTCATACCTCCAAGGCCCCCAAGCCCAAGGCCGAAACGATGGAACTTCTTGCAAATTTTTATGCACCTCACATCGAAGCCTTGCGTGACCTCGCGCGCACCCATTTTGGCATAAACAGTCTTTCTCTCGAATTTTAGACATTTGAGGCAAAGTAGGTCCTCCGCGTAATTAGTCTGAGACACTTGGGGGGAAATCTTTTGGGTTTGTCTGCGCATGTGTATACTGGGTAGGATAGCGTTTGTTATCGTGGAATGTTCGAACAGCAGACAAAACACTGCTGGAGAGATCATTTTTGAAGAGAAATTAATTTTAGAAATGGTTCAAGTTCTCCACGATTTGTTCTCTGGAAGTTCAAGATTTCATCGTGTAACTCGCATTTCCTATGGATTCCAAGATATTTACGATTCAACTTTGGAAATCTATCAAGCGTTGCTCGTTTCCACAATTCGATCTCCCGTGAGACGCCATCACCTTGCGCACTTGTAATACACCATACTCGTACACCGCACACATTCCGGCGTCGGGAGCTAAAACTTCCAATCGGGAACGAGTGGCTCCTGTTCCATATTCTATCAACAGCGAACAGTTTACAGTTTCGTTGGCAAGCATAGCATCCGTCGCGCTAATTTTCACGTCTGAAAGTGGCATGCGGGAGATCAAAGACTCGCCGGGCTCGTCCTCTTCATTTTCCCGAAAGCACTTGCACGCTGACACGGCTGCATTCAACAGCGTCGCGCTTGGCACTCCGCGTGCCACACGAGTCACCTCCAGGATATCTACGCGCGTTGCTGTTTCCGTTCGTCCCTTCGTTTTGAGCTCCAGAAAGGAGCAGTCCTTGGCAAGCCGTAATGTCGCTTCGGCAAGCCCGATGGGCCTGCTTGGCTTGCGATGCACATAATGCCAGGTGCTTCCCTGCTGCATGATGTTGACGGCACGTTCGGCATCCCGCGTCATTTTTCTGTTCTTGATGGAAATTTGATGCAAATCCTGACTCTTGGCGCCAATGGACGAGAAGGAACTGCTCCGGGCTGAAAAGATTTCGGACTCCATTGTAGACGACCTCGAACGAAACGGACGCTCCTGCCAGCGATGAGAGACCGAAACGTTCTCTCTGCTGTGCACACCTTGAGGAGGACTTTGGCCATCCCTCTGCATCAAAAGTTTCCCCTGCTCGTCTGCCGCGTCAGTCTTTGACTCGACATCCTCGGTGCTTGCCTCTGTGTACACGTCCTCGGTGCCGATTTCGGAGTCAATCTCGTGACCTGCGTCGGCATAAACAGTATGGATGGGACGCTCGGACGGTCGAATGCGAGGCGTTGCTGCTCCCCGATATCTACGTCCAGCCTCGAGCCGACGGAGACCTGGCTCGAGACGTTCGCGCACGCGGCTTAAACCATAGTCTCTTCTCTGCAGATGATCATTAACCTCATCGTTCATTGTGAAGTTGGTCGCCTGGCGCCGCGAGACGTAGTCTAAAACCGCGAGCCATTTGCGCATCACGATGTCGCTTGAAAAGGCAAGACCAGCCCAACCGTCTCGTCGTGACGTAATCGAAATCTGATACATTCGCGTGACACGATCTGTGCCATTAAAGAGCGGAGCACGTCCCAGTGCCTCTAACTTGGCACCACATAATGCCGTCTCGAATATAGGCCTCGCTGTCACGCGACCCGTGCTCGACGCATACAGTTTTCCACTAGCCACATCGATCCACAGAAACGCCCGCGTCCACTGCGCATGCTTGAATTGTCGCAAAAGAATCCATTCAGGACTCACAGATTCGGGAGCCAAAGGCAAATTTGTTGTTGGAGATGTTTTCACATTGCTCGGTTTCGCAGGACTCGGCACTGACGCCAGCTCAATGCTCTTCCTGTTGCTGCTTTGTTGTCGCGGCCGCTTTTCCTTTGGTGGCAGTTTCAAAGGTGGTGGCGAACTTCTTGATTGTCTTGTCACGGATTCTTTTGAGCTTGTTGGGCTCAGCGGAGGCGCCCGCGTAGGCACTGGAACAAGATAGCCCATACCAAACTCTCCAAGTTCCTCGCCGGTCGAGATTGGGGTGTCTGGCACTTTGTGCAAAATGACATGACCTCGACCCAAAAGGTCTTCCGCGACCTGCTCCGTGAGCCTTTCAAGAGCGATGCAGCGCTGACTTGAGGCGATGATGTCTCCGATCGTGGTCGTGGTGGTGGCTGTGGTGGATGTTGGGCTCTTTTGGCCTGTGACAGCTTGCGATTCGGCGATTCCTGTTGCGTCACCCTCGCAATCACTAAAGTTTTCGGACATGTACCCCTCATCGTTGTCGCCCGTACTCTCGCGCTCCATGACAGAGTAAGCGTTAACACTGGTCGATGCCTCAAATTTATGCACTTGAGGTGTGCTTTCAATTGCCGAGACCTCGTCCTCGGACATACTCTGCCGGTGCGACGCCCTATCGTCTCCACTACGGCACGTTTTCCAGTCTTCCATGGCTGAGATCAAGCTCGATCGGCGAGAGTGTTCAGCGCCCTGGACATCCATGGATTGCGCAAGCGCGTCCATGCATGTTTTGCCAAGCTCGAAAAGCATGCGAGCCGTACGCATTGCGCTTGCACTGCAACGCTCAAGATCACACATCGAAACGCGGTCTACGGTTTCTAGAACTTGAGAAGTTGAGTGTCGCACGCCAACTTCCGAGATTGCAATAATGCATCGAGCGGTCTCCATGACGAGCTCAAGGCCGAGGGCTTGGCTCTCCGTATCTGCTGGGTCCACAAAGCTACCTGTCTTGATGTCAATCATGGCTTCATGAATTGCTGCCAACAGATATCGACACTTTTCAAGCACGTGCGCATCTATCGCCCCGCTCATACCCTCTCGCACGAGCTTGCTAGCGTTTGCAACCGTTTGCCATGCTTGAGACTCCAAATTGTCATGATTGTCAATTTCAGAAGTGGCGGAGTTCCTTGCCTGCGGGGCATATTGTGCGGCTTGCCGCGATGCCACATTGTATTCCGAGACGTCAGAGTTGTGATGAGCTTGGTGAGCTGCGTCCCGATTGTAAAATGGATCTTGCGCTTCTCCCTGCATTTCCTGAAAGTCTACATATTTAGGGCTGCGGCCACTACTACCACCAATTGCGACGCGTTCAACCGCTTCCAAGGGCCACTTTGAACCAAGCGTGTTTGTTTCTCGGACAGGATACATTGTGGAGCTGGACTCTGGAATTGGTGGATCTGATAGTTTCGAAACCACATTTCTTGGGCCTTCGCGGGGTCTTGGGCCATCTAGAGGCACGTCGACTGTCGGGACACTGCTGGTGCGCGAGCGCGTCCGTGTCCGCGCGCGAGATCGGCTTGACGAGGCTGTATTTGCGCGAACTCTTGCGCAAAGCCTCTTTGCTTCTGCGTCAAAATCGTCCTTTCCAATAGTCTCGTCTTCCCCTCCTTCTCTGTCGCTAGACCTTGCGGATCGTTGCTCCAAGAGATCTTGCGACTTGTTCACGCAAGACCTTTGCTCTTTTGCAGAATTTGGCTGCTGTTCAACATACGGAACGATGTCGTTGCTGCGCACTGCACGCTCGCCGAAAAGCGTTTTTCGATCATGTTCGGTTGCACCCATGATCGGGTTTCTTTCGCAATCCTCGGACGTTCCCTCTTCGTCTTCCTCTTCGTCTTCTTCATCTTCATCTTCATCGTCTTCTTCATATTCATCTTCATCGTCGTCATCGCTGCTACCTTCTTCACTTCCTTCGTGATGAAGCCTTTCTGCATTTATGTCTTCGCAATTATCTCCTTCAGCATCAGAACCAAGGTCGCTGCGCGACTCTTCGTCGACTGTCCCGAGATCTGTTCCCATTTCGAACTCGCTGTCCACTTCACAGGGCGTCGTCTCATCCTCATCTTCAGCAAAAGGGCGACGAGGCGAGGCGATCTTGGGCTGCCCAGCTGCATCAGATGCAATATCGTCCTCTGAGGGTGGATGCTCGTTTGCGAAGTGTGCAAGAGAATCTCCTGCATCATTGTCCAGAAAACGAGTCTCAACTGGGAGCGGCACCCAATCGAAAAAGCTGGAAAGAGTTGATCTGGGAATGAGAAAGCGGTCGACAAGTGAACGGCCCGTCATGCTTCGCAAGGAAATGGTGACGGCCGCCATTTGCTCTGCGGTCTCGGCCTGGAGAGCAGTTGCTCCCGCATCCTCGATCGACTGTTCTTCAAGACTTGCGATATTCTTGAAGGGAACCAGGACTTGGGCTTGGGCCGCAGTGTGGTACTGCAGAGACCACAGCTGGCGAGCAGCATCGTAAACAATTCTGCAAAATCGACGTTTCCAGCGCGGCGATACACCGAAAAGAGCGCCAGTCGCGATCGAACGCTTGAAAAGAAAGCCTTGGACAAGACACACGGGCACCCCGGCCGCCTCGAAGTCATGATTGTCCCCGCGCGATGCATCGAACGCTGAAGCAAAGGAAATGTTCTCCATCCATGAGCGTCGCTCCCGTTCTGATCTGGCGGCAAGGAGAATTTTGCTGTTGTTAAGCGCTGGCAGGCGCAACTCCATTCCGAGAAACGTCTGACTCGGACTCTGCTTCTGCAAAGTCTTGAGTGCAGAGGCAGCGCTATTTCCTGTCGGGAGCGAGACTCGAGCTCCTGCCAAGCTAGCGTCTTGACGAAGCTGTCCAACCTCATAAAAGGCAATGGCGCGTTTTTGCACGCTGACAATGCTCGGTGTCCACTGACCTGTCTGAGGATTGTGTGCAGTGCAGAGTTCGACACCCTGTTCCTCCTTGCCACCGTCAATCCATGAAGTGGGACTGCGTGCACCTGCTGGAGATCCTAATGCAGACCGTGGTGAACCAGCCGCAAACCCTCCGCCAACAGTAGCTGCCGAAGATGGCGGCGAAATGTATACCTTTTCCTCGTCGTCAAAATCCAGAGGCCCATCTTGCGCAGATGCCGCAACGTTCTCTCTTTGAGTGGACTTTCTGGTTTCCCAAGCAGAGCAAGTCGCACGCTCCTGAAGAACTCGCGTCATGAAGTTGATGTCCATCTCAAGCAACACTTTCCGTGCGGCATCAACGCAAGAAAGAAGCTCGCGTTTCAGATTTGAGCGGGCTACTTCAAGCTCTGCAAGGGACAACTCGCGCGCTTCGCCGCGGCGAAATCGAGCTTCCGCCACGAGGCGCAAAATCGTTTCCTGGACTTTCTCCGTTTGCCTGGCGTCTGCGGACGAAATACCCAAGCTTTGCAGCAGCTCACGGGCGATTGGGTCCGTATCAAAGTCGACGTTTGCATCATGATCGAGCGGAGACTCTGCTTCCGCAGAGCTCGCCTTTCCACGCCCGTCTAGTACGGCATTGAGCTTTAGAGCCGCTCTTGCTTCTGGCTGTTTACCTGACAGTGAGTCCCGCGGGGCGGGGTGCCGCCTTGACATCTACTCGCCTTCGTTCTCACCTCCCAGCACCACCTTGCCTTCTTCGAGAGAAGAAAGCCGCTGCCGCCGCGGTCTCTGTTGCAGCCGAGCGAGCGCTTTCTTCAAAGCGTCTGCGACCCTCGCTCGTGCCCTCGTCAGGCCGCCGTCCACCAGGCCGACCACGGCCCCCAGCCTTTGCTCGGCGCCGTGCAGTGTCGGGCGTTTCGTGTTTGAGATGCCCTCACTGCGATGGGACGAAAGAGAAGGAAAAAAGAAAAAGAAAAGTTTTAGAGGCAGCGGAACGCAAGTCCACGCGACGCACGAAGGAAGTATAAACTTATCCGTTTTTGGTCTTGTGAGAACTTGAACTCCGAGTTGCAGGGCCGTCAATGCCAGATATTTGGTGCTCTGCTAGACGAGTCAAGAAGAGTTCGATTACTGTGTAGATTAACATAGTGTTAAAGCCAAGACATTAAGGGCACAAGTCGCCCAAAGAGAGGTGGCGTGGGCGGAAAATAGACTTCCGACTCAGATGGCTCTCTCTAAGAATTAGACAAGCTGACCTCGAGGAACACTTGTTCACGAGGAGTCCACGGCCCGATTGTATTTGTTCGCTTGCTTGCTTGTTTGCCTGCTTTCCTTGCTTGCTAGCGTGCTTGCGAGTTGAGGGCAACTGTGAGAGCAGTGCGCTGCAAAGACAAGGTGACCGCTGCTGCTACAAGCAACCCAAACTTTATACGTGCTGATCGAAAAACCACGGCCGTGGTGGCGGAGCGCTCGCGCACTCGTTGCGCCTGCCGTGTTGCGAGAGGCTCAACCCTTCGAACCTAACAGGAGGGCAGTTCTCGCGCAATATTGCGCGGACGCAACCAATGAAGGTTCTTGCGTCTGCGCGTCGAGAAGATGCTGGCAGCAAGCTCGACATGTACATGACGGAGCTAAGCGCAATCGAATCCGAGCTCGAGGCGACAGAGGCGAGTCTAGGTGGTCCTAAGCGAACGACCCGAAAGACGCCCCGCAATACCGAAAACCGACGAAGCAAAGGGAAACGCAAAATTCACCCGGCACCCCAACCGAGTCAAATGATGATGCCTCACCTCGAGTCTGCACTCGGAAAAGACAAGGAACGGTCCTTGCGATGCAATGCAAGTAAACCTTCGATCGCTTCCAGCGACGCCGGCAATCTCGTGGACGATGATCTTGTTGAACTTGCAGAAACAGCTGCTCCAGAGCCAGAAAGCAATGAGACAGCAAAGCGCATAACCGAGTCAACACGCGTGCGTTCGCCCGCTCGAAGGTCCTCGCGAAGACCTTCCCCAGGCAAACCTCAACCCTCTATTAGCAAGTCTCCTGAGTCAACAAGAGACGAGCTCAAACGGCTGAAAATGCGGCAAGCGGCACTTGACGCCGAGGCACGCGCACATGCAGACGCAATTCGCGCAGAGCAGCGTAAGACAGACAAAATTCATCGGGAACGTCGCGCAAGCCGCGAGATCGCCCGAAAAGTCGAAGCGAATCGCAGGTTCAAAGCATCACTACAGCTGCACGCCTCTAGTTTCAGGTCCACATCCTCCAGCTCGAGCACGGGAACAAGTTCAGGAACGAGCACAACTTCCAGAGCGGGTGGCTCGCCTTCTTCTGCTCTAGATGTTGTTCAAGCAAGTAGCGAAAAAAAGAGCTCGCGCTTGCGACCCAAGTCTGCACGCCGACCCAAGCCTTCGTGCAACAAAGGCGAAGGGGAGTCGCGTCGACCAGCAACCGCGTCAGAGACTCACACGAAGAAGTCATCTCACAAGCAGCAACACAAGCAGCAACACCAGAAACAAGCACGCACAACACCTACAAGTGCACAGGTACGACCTTTGATTCAGCAACAAACGGATTCGCAGTGGACCAAGCAAGAACAACCAGCGTGGAAAAAGACCTGGGACATTCTCGAGCATGGGTCGGCAAGCCCCCGCGCCAGACCAAGATCTTCACGCTCAGCAGGATCATCTATCTCCTTTCAGAGTTCGCGCTCGAGCGGAGGAAGTGAAATGGAGTCTGCACAGCCCTTGAGTGACAGAAGCGAAGCCACAGACTTTGGTCCACGCTCAAGCGAGACTACGGGCACCGAACTCGACGCATACAGCACAATCGACCGCAAAAGTATCTCAGGCGATAGCAATGAGTCTGCACCCGAGGGGCCTGTGCATGAGAAAAAGCAATGCGCAAAATCAAGCGAAACGGCGCCGCTTGGAGGAGGAGATGATGAAGACGATGCGGACGAAAACATCCTGGGAGAACACCAGGATCCAAGCATTAAAGTCAAGACGATGGACTCCATCGAGCGGAAGAACGAAGACATTCCAATCGAAATAAAAGCAGCGAATACTTCAGCATCGCCAAGCAGAAAGGACGTTCCCGAAGGAGCTCAAGAAGAAGTATGGCAAGAAAAGGGAACATTTCCAGAAGGAGAAATTGAGAGAGATGAAGGCGAAAGTGATAGTGAGAAAAGAGATGCAGAAGAAGAAGAAGAAAAAAAAGAAGAAGACAAAGAAAAAGGATTCGTGAACGAAGTGAACGAGCAATACGAAGACGCGAACAAGACCAACGAGGATGACATTATCGCCCAAAGGGAAGAAAATAATCACAAAAAAGTACAGGCGACTCGCCTGCAGCAAGAAAGGCAATCTCTTGCATCACAGCCAGACGCATCTCTTGCCGCAGCGCTCGTCGCTCTTTCAGAAGCTGAAAGAACCGTTTGTCAGGGTCAAAATACCCAGAGTTCGCTTAAAAGCCCGTCTTGCAATGGAAAAGTGGATAAAATACGAAGTGAATTGTACGGAAGTGAGTGGAGGGCCACCTTTCCTGACTTTCAGTCGTGCACATCACGAATCTGCCAAGACCTGGATGAGCTTACAATTCAAATGGGACGAAAAATGCAGTTTGTGGCCTGGGACGATTCTTTGGAGGATGAGTATCAGAGCCTCTTTGGCACGAAAGACGGTCAAGCAAGGCAAATGGACGCAAATGGAGGAACCGTTGCCGCAGCAGCGAGTGCGGCAGCAGAAGGCGCTGCCGCCGCGGTCGTGGCTGCAAAAGGGGCAGCAGACGCTGCACGTGGGGCTGCCGCGGCTGCAAAAGGCGCAGCTTCTGCCGCTGACGCTGTCACTGCTCTTGCAGATGATCTAAGAGTTGCTGCTGAGGCAGCAAATCTTCGGTGGGGAGTGGAGCTACAGCACCAAAGCGCAAGGATTGAAAAAGGAGAGGATCCTCATGGCACTGGCAGTGTTGCTGAACAAGCTGATCACGCCATGAAACATACACAGGAGATGGCTTTGAGCGAAAATGCCAATGACGCAACCGTGACACGCACACGACTTGCAGAGTCAGAATTTTTACAGCAAATAGCAAATGAGGAAGCAAAACAGATTGTGGAAGACACAGAGGCCTTTGCAACAGCAAACGTAAAAGAGAATGACGCGGAGCAGAAGCACACGGAAGAAAAGCTTAACGATGGCTCTCCGCAAAACGTCGAGAAGAAAGATTCGTCGACTTATTCCACGCCAGTGGCGGCCTCGGGCGACCTCCAAGCTAACTCTGACGAGCTCGAGCGCAATACTGGCGATATGGAAGTGGCTCCCAAAGCGGACGGTGACAAGCCCGTCCATAGTGTGGAAGCTACAGACGAGGTCGCGACAATACCAAATGCTTCGGTGAAGCATACAGACACCCAAAACGACGAAGGTTCCAGTTCAACAATGGTGGGCAGTACGTCAAACGCGGACGGAGGGTCGCCCACCGCGAAGGATGCTGAAGTGCCCCGCAGGCGAAAGACCTTGTGGTGATCCTCGTGTATGTCGTTTTCGTTTCCTGTTCCCTGTTTTACCTAAAACCCTTTTAAAAATGTATTGCGATTTCAAAGCCAGTGACGCCCAGGTAGATTGGTGGTCAGCACGGAGCGCAAGAGGCCAAAGAATTCGCGCGGAATGCACGAAGTGTCAACAGCCTCGTACTTCCAGCCAATGTGAAACTCACACTGGTAGCAATAAATACAAGTCCACGCGTACCCAGGAAAGTAGGTGTGCTCCAAAACTGGAGCGCCCCGTGATCGAGCGTCTGGGACTTTATCGAGTGTGAGTAGCTGGTGCGTGCACCCGAATGCGTTCATGTACGAGCCAGCAGCGCCTACTTCCGACATGGAAATGACGTTGGCAGTGGTTGCGAGCGCGGCGTTACAGAATGCACAGGAAAGGGTTTCCTCCACGCCCGTAACAAATTTGAGAATTTCGAGGAGACGATGCTCTGTTGAATTGAGCTCTAGCAGCGCGCGAACTGTGCGCATATCAAGTGGTAAATTCCGCGCAAGCCAAAAAGAAAACTTCTCTGTTTCCATCCGAGTGCGAGGGAGAACAAAATTCTCGGCCAGATCCTCCTTGCCAAAGGGACGGAGAAGGCGACTTCCAGACGCCACGATTCGTGCACATAGCGACACTGGATCAAACGCTTGCCGCACAAAGTCGGGAATACTCGTTGCAGTAAAAGGAATGCGTGTTAGAGAGCCGCTTCCTTCGTCGGGAAGAACACGGATGCGCGCGATGGCGTGGAAGAGACCGCTCGTGGGCTCGAGCGCGACAATCTTGAAGCGCGCTGCGCCGAAAATTGTCACATCTGCCCAGCCATGACTGCCGTCGTCTACATCGTCTATATCTCCCTCATTCGAATCGCGCGAGGCGTGCCTTGATGGGGCACAGGACACCACCGACTCCAGGCGAGCCAGCGTCCCCACTCTGCCAATGAGTGCACTGTCTGCTCCTCGAGAATGTCCGCACTCAAGGTGGCCCACCAGCCTTGGAAATCGAATTTGCTCTGTAATTGTGACAAGAGATGAATCCTCTAAGCCGTTGGTTAATTCACGAGAAAACTCTGATGATATTCGAATTGGCATGGCTTCGGATGGCATGAGCAGGATCTTAAGGAAAAGCAGTACGCAGGCGACGATCTCGCACCCGGGTTCTGGAATTTCCGCTTGTTTGCCCCTTCCAAGACCAGCACTGGACCTGGCTTGCCAACACGGCCAGTCCTGGTCCGTGTCGCCGCCACTTTGTGGATCCTCGGCGAGGTCTGAAGGGTCTTGCACGCTCTCGACCTCCATGGCTGTTTGCGTGCCGTCTTGTGCTTCGATTCTCCCTGGAGCCTGATCCACGTTCGCTGTTTCCGAAGACTGATTCGTGCGCTCGAGGTCATTTGAAAGCGCAACGAGAAGGCCGTTTTCTTCTTCTTCTTCTTCTTCTTCTTCGCCGCCGCGGCCCCTCGCCGCGTCCCGAAGCGACGTCCGTTCTCCGTTTTCCTCCATCACGGCCGCTTGCTTGCTCGCGTCCGTCAGGCAGGCGGCGCACGAGGAGGGTTTCCAGGCGCGCGCGCGCTTTTTACCAATCCAGCGAGCGAGCTTCCTCGATCCTGTCGCCTGTACGCCTCCCCGCGCGCGCACGCGGTTCTGCGCCGTCACGGCCCCAAGGTCGTCGCTTGTTACGCTGCATCCCGAATTTACGGGGGAAGGAATGAATGCTTGTTGCCTAGACTACGGATTTTCGGAGTCGGTCAATGGGCGAAATGCGGCGTCGGCGCAGCGGCAGACAAGCACAGAGGCAGCAGCGGCAAGGAGGACCCGAGAGGGAGCACGCACCGGAAGCGAGAGAGCTCTTTGCGTTTCGGCATCGAGACGCCACGCCACGTCACGTCACGTCACGTCACGCGACGCCAGGCTTTGCCGGGCTTTCTTTCAAGAGCTCGTAACGTGTGGACGCTCGCTCGCTTCAAGGGGAAGCAGACATGGCGACAGCCAGATCGCTCGCGGCTGCAGCCAAGGCGGCGACGCGAGGAGAGCATGTGCTGCGGCTAGCGTTGGCAGAAAGCACTGATTTACAATGCAGAAATATTATGTGCGAGAAACTTGAACAGGCTTGTGTCTGCAAATTGGCGCGTTTCGTGGCTCAAACGCGACTCGCAGAGCTTCAAGAGCTTGACATTACAAGCAATCGTATCGACACGCTTCCGACTGCAGTTTTTGAGCACCTCCCGTCGCTCGAGACCTTGGTCGTTGCGCGTAACAAAATTAGGGCAATCCCGCCTGAGATTTCTGGGTTAGCAAGTTTGCGCGTGCTGGACATTCGTGAGAATCCCATCGAAACCATGCCATTCGAGACGATTGCCAAACTGCCGAAACTCGAACGAGTTCTCGTGCACGGTCTCTCGCCGGAAATCATCGTACGTTTATGCAACCAAAAGTACAACCTTATTTGGCAAAGCCTCCAAAGCTCGGTTTCCTGGCGAACTCAATCCGATTCGCCGCGAGTTCGTTTGGAGTACACCATGGTGTGAACGAAACTGTTTATGTCCTCGCCTGTTCTACGGCTGATCATTTGCCGCGGTCCTTGTCGGCAGGGAACTGACGCTCACTCCGCTGTTTCACTTGACGAGCACAGGCCGCACTTGAGTCGTCTTTGGCAGGTACACCGTGCAAGGTCGTTTCCGATGCTCTGGAAGTCAACAACACAGAACACGCCGAGGCTTCTCCTGCTTCGTCTTTGCCGCGGCAGGCGTAAAGCTTTGTTTCCACCTGCATTGGCGAGGCTACGTCCTTGATTGAACCCCTTATTTTGCGTGGGTCGAGTCATCTTGACTTCTTTTTTATGTTTTCTTTCGCGGCGCAAGCACGTGTGCACTGCACCACAGACACATTCATCATACACACGCACGCACCCATCCTCATCGATGGCGCATGCTGCGAGCCGCGCTGCGCCGAGCCAGGCCAAGGCAAGCCCGGCCTAGTCCGCCAATCACAGCCGCATGCGACCTCCCTCCCGTGCCCAATATCGGGGCGGAGGAAGGGGACGGAGAGGCGCGTGCAGCGGCCCCAAGTGGATAAAGTGGTTTCTCCTTTTCCTTCCTCCCTCTTCTGCCAGCCTACCTCGGCCCTACCGTATGTCTAGAGTACGGTACGCGCAGCGGCACGCGCGTGCCACGACGGACGGCACTCTCGCTTGTGTTGGGGTTGAAGTAAAACCTGAACGCGCGGAGAGGTCGCGAGGAGCGCGCGGACGCAGGCAGGCAGGCAGGCGAGAGAAGCGATAGAAGATGGCGAGCACGCGATGCGCGCGCTGCGACGACCCCGTCTACATGGCCGAGAGGTAAGTGCGCCGACGCCCGGCGAGGAGGAGCGACGCGGGGCTGCATTGAGTTGCACTCTGCACTGCACTGCATGCGGGCGAGAAGCAAAGCAGAGCTCGTTGTCCGCGCGTCCTCGAATTCTTGAGACTGCAAGCAAGCAAGCAAGCAAGCGAGAAAGCAAAGGCAAGGAAAGGCAAGGAAAATAAAGTGGCGACAGCGACTGACTCGGCACACACGTTCATACAGGTTTGTCGTGCTCGGCAAGACGTGGCACAAGACATGCTTTCGCTGCGCGTCGTGCTCGAAGCGTATTGAGCTCGGCAAGCACCTCGAGCACGATGGTAACCCGTTCTGCCAAAGTAAGTTCGCTCCTCTCATGTTGCTTGCGTTTGCCTTGTCGAAGTCATGTGGAGTGAGCAAAGGCAAGTCAGAGTCGGAAAGAGAGCAAAATGTACTCACCTCTTGTCCATGTGATACACTCGAACAGCATGCTATGCCAAGAATTATGGCCCTCGCGGCTACGGTTACGGCATCGGTGCCGGAATTCTCTCGGGAAATTACGATGGCCAGACGCCGACGCGCGCCCCGGCCACCGAGGCTTCGTGGCGCAGCCTTCCCGTCGACGACGGAGCGCTTAGCGACGAGGACGATGCAGGATTGCTTGTGGACCAGAATGATGAAGAAATTGCCGATGAAGTGATTGCTGCCGTGGCTACCTCGAAAAGGATGAGCTCAAGCAGCAGGCGGAGTAGCAGGCGGAGCAGCAGGCGGAGCAGCACGAGCAGCCGTGCGGAGCGCCGGAGCTCGCAACGCCATTCCCAATCTCATTATGCCGCGCCGAGCTTTGATGACCTGGAAGAAGAGCCGGAGGAGGAGCCCGAATTCGTTCCTCCGCCGCCCATGAAACGCTCAAAGCGACAGTCGAAGCGTCAATCGAAGAGGCTCTCACAACGACTTGAAGAACCAAAGAGCTTTTTTGACCAGCTCAGAGAGTTTTGCGGTTGTGGTCGTGAGACCGTGCGCGATCTTTGAACATAAGATGATTACCGTGTACGCAGAGTGCGAGTGCGCGCGTGTAATGTTTCACTCTCTATCTTCTGGCCTATCCTCGATGTTTTCTCTTTTCTATTTCTTTCCTTTTTCCCCGATTTCTTTTTTCATACATGCTTGGATGCGGTAAAGAGCCTTTTCTCTTTCCATGGTTCTTCTACGTACATCATTGTACTTGGGGCGCGCTGTTGATCTCGCTGCTCTCAACAATGTTCTTACAAGACAACCACACCACAGAAAAAAATGCGAGCGAATTCGAGATATCTGACGTGACTCGATCGCGCATGGAAATGAACGATGATTGATACACAAGAAATTGAAAAGGAAAGGACGAAAAAGAAAAAGAACCATTTCCTTCGCTCTGCAAAATTGGCCAAGAAAGAATTAGAAATTGTCTGCCCAAGCCGCAGCTGGTCCCGTCTCCAGATACGGAATGACCTGAAAGTTCTCGTCGTAGTCATCAAACATGGAACAATCGACCTCGGAGCGAACAGGGGGCTTCCATGGGGCGTGAATCTTTTTGGACTCAAGATGCTGCCAGTTGACTTGGCGGAACCAGGGGTGCGTCATTATGTCTGTGACACCTCGCACGCCGCAGCCAAGCCTCTGAAGTGGGTCTTTCTTGAGGAGTCCCGAAATGAGATGCTTCGCCTCTGTATCGTGGCAGTCTTCAGGAAAGCTCAGCGTCTGTCGGACGATGCGCTTGCACACCTCGGCCTGGTTGTCATCCGGGCTGCTAAAGGGCGTGTACCCTGCAATGACCTCGTACATGAGAATGCCAATTCCCCAGTGATCGTTCCCCTTGCCATAGCCTCGTCCAATCACGAGCTCAGGGCTAAAGTAGTCGGGTGTACCGCACGTCGTAAACGCTCTGTTACGCTCGTGCTTGGCAAAACCAAAGTCGACGAGCTTGAGGTAGCCGTCGGTGTCAATGAGAATGTTTTCTGGCTTGAGGTCGCGGTAGAGGATATCCCGCGGATGCAAATATGCAAACGCAGCAACAACACAGGCCATGTAAAATTTGTGGTGAAGAGGCTGCAGGTTGGCGCCATAGTTTTGCAAAAAGGAAAAGAGCTCGCCACCCTGAACGAGCTCCAAAAGCATGTACAGGCAGTCCCGGTCCTGAAAGGTCTGATGCAGGGTGATAATGAAGGGATGGCGGAGTCCCGAGAGAATCAACTTTTCATTGAGGATATTCTGCTGCAGGCGATAGCGTGTGATTTGTGCCTTGGACTGTACCTTGAGCGCAAACGTCTTGGTCGTGGAAATGTGCCGAACCATTTGCACGCGTCCAAAGGTGCCCGTGCCCAGAGTTTTTACAGCCTGCAACTCAAAGAGTCTAAAGTTGGTTTGCTGTGATGTCGGCGAGTCCACTGGCGGCGGGGGCACGCTCGGCGTGCTGGACTGCGGCATGCTGCCGGCGGGCTCGATATCCATGGCGGTTGCACCACTGCTACCGTCATCGTCAACGTCCACATCGTCGTCATCGTCATCCTCGCCAGGAACAACAGCACGATCCATGTCTGCGTGAGGGCTGCGACCTTGAGTCACATGCCCGATGTCGACACGCAAGGGGTCCGCGGCGCGATCCTGCGGCTGGAGCGGCTCTTCCTGAGCACTTTGCTCCTCTCGAGCCTCCTCCTGGCGGGAAGCGCGTGCCTTGACGGCCTTGGCAGCCTGCACCTCCAAATCGTGCTGCTCCTGGATTGCGCGTTTTTTCAGCGCGTTTTCCTGGCGACGCGTCTTAATGACCCGCTTGAGAATGGCGTCTGCGGGGCCGAGCAGGGCCTCAAAGCTGTTGCGGTCCAGAACAAAGCACTCGCAGGGAGCGCGGGCGATGACGTTGGCCTCACGTACGCTTCCTTCGGCAAGAGCCATCTCACCAAAGTAGTCGCCAACTTTGAGGGTGCTGAGCCGATTTGTCTTGCTAAGCGTTTCGCTGACTTTAACCTCTTGTGTGACCTCGGCTTCGCCGCTGCGCAAGACGTAAAAGGAGGAGGCTTGCTCGCCCTGGCAGATGATGAATTCATCAGCAGCAAAGGTCTGCAAAGTGAATGCAGAAAACACCTTTTCGACCTCGGCGATATCGAGGCATCTGAAGAGCTCAATCTGTTTGAAAAGGCTGTCGCGAATGTTGTTGTCAAGTACCTCGCGAAGTGGACCGAGAATCGTGTTGAAGGCGTGGCGGTCAAGCACAAGGCATCGCACATCCGTCAATGCGACGACGTTTGCAGCGCGAGGTTCGTCCTTGAGCAGCGCTCGCTCACCGAAACATGCATGTGTGCCGAGCTTGACGAGTTGGTGGTGCTTCATTCCATCGTCCACGGCCATACCATCCGTCACCTCGACCTCACCGGTGCTGATAATGTAAAAGACGTCGCCAATTTCACCCTTGCGAATAATCTGAGCTCCGCGCGGGTACTCCATGAAGCGCACCGCCTCTGCGCAGCGGTCCATCTGCTCGTCGGTGAGGGCCGAGAGCAGAGGGACAGACTTGAGCGCCGCCTTGGCCTCTTGAATGTCATGACGCGTGTTCTCTTGGACCATGGAGCGAAAACCAACTCGGTCCAGTTTCCATACAATTGAGTCTGTCGCGGCTTGGATCGAGACGGCGCGCTTTTGTCCGTACAAGAGCGCCAGTTCACCAAAGTAGCCTTCGGACTCAATCGTGCCATAATTATCTTCCTCGCCATTGTCGTTCTTGCCCAAAATGTCAAAGGATCCTTCCTCCACAATGTAGAAAAAGTCGCCGCGGTCTCCCTGCTGAATGAGACGGTGGCCCGCGGGGACCTCTTCCTTGCTCATCATGGCGACCAGCTTTACCAAGAGCTCATGAGGGTGGGCTTGAAAGAGATAGACGGATTGGACTTTCCTGATGAGCAGTTCTTGCACCTTTTCAGACTTGTAATGGTAAGTGGGCTCAACATGCTGATCGGTGCCGTTATCGATGGAGGAGCTCGACTCGGTGATGACACCTTCGCGGCGTTTCTTGTCGCGTGAGAAAGATATTTTCTTGGTGATCCTCGACATGCTCGAGTACAAACCCTTGGAAAGCGTTGATTTACCCGACGCATGATCGGGATTGCCTTTGCGCGGGGGTGGAGGTGAGGCCACCTCGAGTCCGCTTGAGCGCTTGCGCGAAACCATGCGCATTCCCGGAGACTCGGATCCTGTGGAAGTCCGTGAAGCCTGCGAGTCGGATCGCTTGATCTCCACGGCGTTCGAGATTTCCTTGTCGCGACCCGGGGCGGAGCTGTCAGAGCCGCTGTGACCCGCTGGCCCTGCGAGGCTATCGCGTGATCGCGCGTTGGACGACTGATCCGTCGTTGCGCGCTGTCGTTTATGAATGGGGGCAACTGGGGAGGTCTCGCCGTGCTTCATGGCCTTGCCTTCGGCTCTTCCCGAGACAGGACGCTCGCTGGCGTGCGGCCCTTGCCCAGGGCCCTCGTTGGCTTTTAATTTGTGGTTGCTGTCCTCGTTGTCGTCCGAGAGGTCCATCCTCGACAAAGACGAGGGCCTTAATTCTCGCGCCCCGGCTGTGCGGTGACTGATTTTGTGATCGTCGCTCATCATGGCGTGCTCGTTTCCTCCTAAAGCCGCGAGAGCGACGGAGGTGATATCTGAAGATCCACTGGGGTCTGCCGCGATGGCAGCACTGGGTGATACGTTTTGCGGCAGGATAGATCCTGACGCCGCAGGGTGCACCGCCGTCGGGGGCGAGGACACAAAGGTCATTCCCGAGGCCGAAACGCCGGCAGAGGCGCCCGGATGCCGATGGCTTACATTGTGTGCTCTCGAGTCGCTGTAATCAGCGCGTCCCAAGGAAGATCGCGCACCACTCGTAGAATTTGAACTGGCGGTGTTGGAGCCTAGTGATGATGAAGAAGAAGAGCGGTCAGACTGCAAGCGCAAGTTCTCTTCGGGCTGCGTTGAAATCATGCAGCTCGCCGCCATGGGCGAGGAAAGGCTTGGGTAGCTGCCATCGCATGCATAGTCGTTGGTGGATCGGTTCACACGCGAGGCAGTCTTGGAAGCAGCAGCCAAGGCGGCTCCGGCGTGGGCATGGAGTCCCGCCAGGGCCGCTCGCGGGCCATGATTCCGCACGTCTGCACGCGACGGCTCGACCCACGTGCGCTCCTTCGTGTGTACATTCCAAAAGTATACGCGCCGGGTGCTCCTGTCGAACTCGGCGTACCATCCCTCGGGCAAGTTGAAGCTCGCATTCAGCTGCGCGCGGTCCATCATCATTTTGCTCGGCGACGCAAGTCAGATCAGCTTAGGTGGCCTCCAGCGCCTTTCTTTCTCCGCGTTCGTGGCGCTCGGGCCCGTGCTTTCTCCACCTTTCTTCGTTCTGACCCCGCGGATCGGTGGGCCGATCGATGGGTCGACGCGCGCCGCGTGGCAAACGCGGCTGGGCCTCTTTGTGCAGCTCGCGCACGCAGCCTCGCCCGCCTGCCTGCCTGCCTGCTCGTCTGCCTGCGCCCGTCCGTGGCGTCTCGCCGCGCGACGGGGCGGGGCGGGCGGGCGAGGTCTACTTCACTGCGCTCCTCCGCACTCCGTACTGCCTGCTACGGACAGGCAGGTCAGCTAAGCAAAGAATCAATCGGAGGGAGAGAAGAGCCGCAGAGTACGCCGCGCCTCTGTCTCACTCGGCCGGCCAGCCAGATCGATGAGGTCGATCGCGAGCTCCAGCTAGATCGATTGTTGACAACAATCGATCGACGGATCGACGGATCGATGGATGATAGATAGATTGCCGTGCGAGGTCGCAGCACGCCACTTGCACCCGGGGAGGCCGCGGACAGGCGGAGGCCGCAGAAGGGCGGAGCACCGCGCGCCTCGCGTGCTTGCCCTCGCGTGCTTGCTTCGCTGCTACGTATCTGTTCGCCGCCGTGGCGTGGCCTGTCTTGGCCTGTCTCGGCTCTGCGCTGCGCCGCGCTGCGCTGCTGCGTCTGCCTCGCCTCGCCTCGCCTCGCCTCGCCTTGCCTTGCCTTGCCTTGCCTGCCTGACTGCACGCAGGACGGCACGCAGGACGGCACGCACGCACGCACGCACGCACGCACGCACGCACGGCCGCGCAGGAGGCGGAGGGCAGGAGGCGTCCGGGGACTGCGCGGCACGGAGGGAGTGGAGTGGAGCGGAGTGGAGTCGCGTCGGGTGGAGAGGGCGGGGATGCAGGGAGGGAGGGATGCAGGCGGATGGAATGGATTCAAGAATGGAGGATGCAATCGCCGCGGAGGAGCGAGGGGGCGAGGAAGAGACCGAGGGAGAGAGGGAGCAACGCGCCGCACGACGCACCCACGCAGCCCGGAAGGCGGCCGCTCGCCTCGCCGCGAAGCTCCACCCACCCGCCTGCCTGCCTGCCTGCCTGCCTTCTTCCCGCGCGTGCTTTCCCTCTTTGCCTCTTAGCTAGTTTGTCTGCCTGTCTGTATCTGCTTCGACGGTAGGCCTAGAAAAAAAGAAAAGAAAGGAAGAAGGATGAAGGTGAAGGCGACCTCGTTTGAAAAGCCTGTGCAGCGGCGGCGACCAATCTGCGGGCGGGCACGCGCCGGGGCCGCCGCGCCGCCCCTCCCCGCGTCCCGCGTCCCGCCCGCCTCGCCCCGCCCCGCCTCGGCCAGCAGAGCGCACCAGCCCAGAGCAGCCCAGAGCAGCGCGGAGCGGAGCAGAGCAGAGCAGAGCAGAGCAGAGCAGAGCAGAGCAGCTGGCGGTGCAGCGCGGTGCAGCGGATCGACGCGGCGCGCGGGTGCGTGCGTGCGCTGCTTGTGTAACAACATTTTGCGGACTCACAGTCACATCACATCACATCACATCACATCACATCACATCACAGACAGTCTGTCTGTCTGTCTGTCTGTCTGTCTGTCTGTCTGTCTGTCGGTCTGTCTGTCGGTCTGTCTGTCGGGGAGGGAGAAGGGACGAGACGACATGAGATGATGGGATGAGATGAGCCCCCCGTGCCGACTAAGAAGAGCTCGGCGGACGTGCTCTGGCGCCCGGCCCGCTTGGCGCCAGCCTGAGCGCCGCGCCAAGACTGCCAGCACCCGAGTCCGTGGATGGGTCGATCGATGATGATTTGTCCAGGTCGTTTGTCCTAGGCCTAGGAGGCGCTGCAAGGGAAAGATAGGATCTCTTGCCTTCTCGCAACCTCGGACGGCCTCGGCAGTGCGGGCGGCAGCGCTGCGCCTGCTGGCTGCAGATGGCGACCTGTGACGCCGCGAGGCAGAAGCCGTAGCCGCGCTCCATGAGCATGATGATGACGCTGAAGACCGGGTCTGGGATGCTTGATTCATCAAGTTGATGAGAAGCCGCCACCAACGCCAAGGAAACGACAAGGTCGCGCCTAGCCTTCCTACGAACGAGGCCACGACCAGTGACCAAAGATCCTGGCTTTTTATGCAGCTGCACACGGCACGCTCGCCTCGCCTCGCCTCGCCTCGCCTCGCCACGCCACGCCACACAGAGCAGCGCAAAACAACAACAGTAGTGCCAGCAACGGGCAGCAGCGACAGCAGTAGCGACGGCAGCAGCGACGGCTGCAGCGACCCGAGACGGGCGGTCCGCAGGGGCCGCATCTGGGCGCAGCCGGGACCGCGCACACCTGGTGACCGGAAGTCACCCCCTGCCCCTCCCTTCTGCCCGCCTCGGCACCTTCCTCGCGTCGCCGTCTGGCCGGAAATCTTGCGCCTTGTTCTTTGGTAATCCCCCGTTCCGTGAACCTGCCTCTTCTTCTTCCTCAAGACTGCCCCGCATAGCGTGCATGTAAAAATTTAAGAATGGTTTTGAACTCCGGAAAGACCCCCCCTCCGCTCCTCCCTGACTGATGTGAAGCGAGCCCCGGGCGCGGATCCATCTATCCACACATTTGTGGACACACATTTGTGGTCTCCAGCTCGCTTCAGCAGCAGCGGCAGCAGAGCAGCAGCAGATGCGACTCAGAGGACCGCACGCCACGCCGGCCGCTGCGAGGAGGCCGCCCGCAGAGCTGCGAGGCGGCTGGCGCGCAGGCCCGAGAGAACTTGCCTCTCCGCGGTGACATCGCAGTCAGCCGTCCAGGCGAGTTGGAGAGAGAGAGAGAGAGAGACAGAGGATTTGCGCGCCCCAAATCGCGCTCGAGAGGTTTGAACAGGCGCCAACTGCAACAACTCCCTCACGAAGGCAAGCTGGTGAGCAGACTATCGCGAAATCAGGAGGACGAACCCGCAGCAGACACCCCGAACTGCTGCCGCTCAAGGCCTGTGACGGCCCAAAAGCAAAATGGTGCAATTCGGAACGAAGCTACACACGAACAAAGTCGCAAAGTGGGCAGAACACTACGTCGACTACAGTGAGCTCAAGCGGCTCATCAAGGTCGTGGTAAAACGGCTCGAGGAGCTCAACAAACGATCTGTGAACCTTAGCATTCACACCTTGGACGAGGATACATTCACCAAAGATGACATGGCTCTTCCTTCGTCCAGGTGGCCAAAGACGCCTCCATCAATTCCCGAGGCCAACCCCTCGTCAGATCCACCAGTGCTCGACATCAGCAGCGAGACACAAGGTCTTCTAGCAAATAGCGATCCCGCTGCCAACTCGAGCGAGGAGAACATTGTCGCTGGCAAAAGCGCAGCAGACGCAGATGAGCCCGGGTCGTCAACGTCGCGAAAACTTACGCTGCTCGACACGAACGCCAACGTAATCGATCAGAATGACGGCAGCAAGCCCAACACGCCGCACGGGAAGACCCGCTCTCGCCGTTCATGGACAAGCGAAGAAAGCGCGTTGCTCATGCCCGAAAAGGCGCTCCGCGGCAAGCGATATGGCTCGACCAGGAAGTTTTCTTCACATTTGAGGTCGCTCAGTAACGAAGAGACCAAAGAAGGACAAGGTGTCGCGCAACAACCCGGCTTTCTCTTTGAGTCGTCGGAAAACATCTTTGTCAGCAAAGTCAAAGAGGAGGCCGACCGCGTAAATCGCTTTTACGAAAGCAAACTTCAAGAATTTCATTCGAACCGCAAGACACTCGTTCTCGAAGTAATGAATCAGCGTGAAGGCCGCATGGATTTTGACATAGAAGACGAAGATGAGGAAACCGCAATCTCCCAAGCTGCTCTCAGCAGCGACAGTGTCAAGAGGGTCTTTCGTGACCTCTACCGAGAGTGCAATCTCCTCCAGAACTTTGCCATTCTCAACTATACGGCCTTTGTGAAAATTCTCAAAAAATACGACAAGGCAATAGGCCGGAAGAGAAGCAAGAGGACTATGCGTTTCCTGAACGAGAGATACGAGGACAAGTTCATCAAGGCCCCCGAGCTTCACAGCCTCATCGAGATTATCGAGAGCGACTACGCGCATCACTACTGCCACGGCGACGTCACGGTTGCGCGTAGCGAGCTCCTGCTCAAGCAGGAAATCGTCGACGATTGGGAGATGCTCCACATCGGTTTGCGCATGGGCATGATTATTGTGCTCACGCTCTGGGTCATTTGGGATGTCGCCATCGATGCTTGGTTGAAACCGGACGAGGCCCAACTCCCACCGGAGATCTCGCGCATTTTCCGTGGGTTTGGATTTTTTGTCATCGGACTATGGCTCTGGTCCACATGCGTCTATGTGTGGACCACGGAACGCGTTCACTACATTTACCTCTTTGAGTTCGATCCGCGTCGCACACTGCTGCCCACGGAAATGGTCAGCAAGGCCTGCATGGTGACCATGACGTATCTTTTCCTCTTTCTCATGTACATCAAAATTGCTCGAGGCGAAATTTACAACGTCCCGCCCACCATGTCCAAGTACGTTCCCCTCGCGCTCTTCGCGTACATGTTTCTGCTTCTCATCTTCCCCGTCGAGCAAAATGCAAGCCTGCTCAACGCAATCTTACGCACCGTCCTGGCGCCCTCGCAAAAGGTGACCTTCTTTTACTCTTTTGTTGGCGACGTGCTCACCTCTCTCACCAAGCCCCTCGTGGACATTGGCTACACGCTCTGCTTCTTTTTCTCAGGAGATTGGCACCGACTTTACGACACTGAAGATTCGATGCGGAACGGCCTCGCGCACGGTTCCTGCGAATCGAGCTTTGTTTTTGCCCGGATCTTCACGCCCATCATCATCGCTGCGCCTCTAATTTTGCGCATGATTCAAAACATGCGGCGCTACTACGACACGGGAGCTCGTTTCCCGCATCTTCTCAATGCCTTCAAATATGCCTTCTCGAATGTCATCGTTCTGCTTGGTGCTTTGCACCCAAGCTTCAACACCGTCACCAAGAACACGCCTTGGTACAAGTCTCTCTGGGTCGCTGCCTTTGTGCTTTCCACCTGCTTCACCTACTTTTGGGACGTATATTTTGACTGGGGCTTGTGCAGGCGAGAGTTCAATGGTCTTCGGGAACACACCATGATTCCTGACCGCCGTTACTATTATATCGCCATGGTGCTCGACCTCGTTCTTCGCTTCGCCTGGTGTTTTACGCTCATTCCGCAAATCAATGTCATCTTTGAAATCAGCAACCAGGCATACACGACGTTCTTTCTCGGGACCACCGAGCTCGTGCGCCGTGCTCTCTGGAGCATTATTCGCGTCGAGTATGAGCACCAGTACAACAACCTCGACTATCGTCGTGTCGATCTCGTTCCGCTCGACATCCGCACTGGCATTATCAAGCCGCGGTCGCAGAGTAAAGACGCGCGCCGCTCTGTCTATGTTGAGCTGGCCAGTTTTGGCGCCATCGTGCTCGCCTTTTGCATCATCGCCGTTGAAACTAGCGGCGATGCATAGTGCGCCCAAGCCTCACACGAGATCGGACTCTTTCGTTTGCGCACTCCTCACGACGATCGTGCAGGCATCTCAAGCCCTTTGCCCTCCGTCCAAGAGTTGAAGAGGGCTTCATCGAACTGATCGTTCTTACCTGCCGCAATCAAGGTAGCCTATCTAAGATGGAGGGCAAAGTTCCACACACCAAACGCTCTCCATTCCTGCTCTTTCTTAGTATTGAATTTTTGAAATAACATCGTCCAGTACTTGCCGGACCGTCGCTGCCTGTCCTGACATTCGATGCGAAAATGCAAGCTCTCAGCTCTTGAAAGGCTTGTAGCAAAAGTGGAGTGGTTTGTGCTGGCCACATCAAAATAGATGTCTTAGGCAGAGGCTCATGCGCGTCGTTGCTCTCGACCCTGGCTGTCTACAAATCAAGACAAGAAAAGAGAGAGGATGAGGACAAGGACAAAAAGAGGAGAGAAAAGAGAACGAGGTCGTTCTCGTCTGCTTCGCGTTTTCCCATTATTATCTCTTCATTTATCTATTCTTTGCTCTCAACTTCCATTCCACTCGTCTCCTTTGCGAGTGCATCCCACATTTCCTGGCGTTTCGCATGCCGTAAGGGGGCTCGCAGTGCAGAGGCCTGTTTGGAAAAAACCTCGGGGTCTACATTGTACCTGTCCTTGTAAATGTCCATCACATTGTACGAGAGCATCTGGACAGCCGCGTTCCAATGTGGGTTGGCTGCGTCCACATTACGACCGAGGGCAGCAAAGACAAGCTTAATGTCGCACGCCTCAATGTCGTCCGAGGCGTCAAGCTTAAAGAGGTTGACAATGTGCTCATTGTTCCAGAGAAAAAGCGCACGTTCGCACACCTGAAAGTGCTCGCTTGAAAGGCATCGTGCGACGCACCGGAAGAGGGGCTTGGCCACGAGACGTAGAATCTCAGGCCTCAGAAGCTCGAGGACCTCCTCAAGTTCGTTGAGAAAGTGGACCTGCTTCTGACTGTTTCCCCATGGCCAATACTCCACAAGTTTCTCAACGATTAGCTGCGCAGTGGTCTGATCCTTTTCGACGTATTGCGTGATGCAATAGGTAAGTTGCGAAGTGAATGCTGCCATCCAGGGTGACTTGTGCAGGGGGATAAGCGAGCAGCGGATAAATGTCAAGTGCTCTTGCTTGAGCGGGAGCGCGAAACCATTAATAATACTCCCAAGGATTTCCAGAAGCTCAGCGATGCCATTCTGTCGCTTGTTCTCGAACGAGAAACGGGCAAATACGTAGCTGATCTGTTTGCGGATGAAGCTGCGATGCGTCATGAATTTGCCATAAATGCGATGCAGGATCGTCTTGAGGTAGTCGCGCTCACGTGGGTCGTCAGACTCAAACAGAGACACAAGACACACGCAAAAGTCTTGGTCAATCAGCCCCGTCTTTTTCCCGATCTTGGCTGGAAAGTCTGCGCTCACAACCAGCCGGAGGAGGAGTTCGTACACCACCTGTTTATGCGGCCACGTCACATCAAGCCATGGATCGTCCTCGTCCGGGTCATAGTCGTCCAGTTGCGGAGGAAGCGCCACAAAGATGTTACTCTTGACCATCGTGATTAGCTCCAAAAGCACCGGTTCCGTTAGGTACTCTTGCCTTGAGCGGGCGGGACCAGAGTTGAGAAACTCGACGAGGTCCAAAAGTGCCTTGCGCTTTAGCGTCACAAAGCTCTTATCACGCGGTTCCTGCGAGACGAAGTTTGCCGGCACGCTGCAGAACTGCAATTTTTGCCGCAAGAGCTCCATGCGCTTCGTCACGTTAGAAACAGACTTCAAAGAGGGCAAGTCTTCGTCGAGGTTCATTCCTCCCCGCGCGATGTTGACTTCATCTTGCTTCGCGTTCGACAAGCGCCGACGAAGATTACGAACAAGGTTGTTGGCCATGGTTATTCGTTTTTCTCTGCCTCAAGGAGCCCTGCGAAGCTACGAGTTCTTCGCGTTGTTGCTACGGTCGTGCGCACTCGAATGTCCGGCTTGCAGACAGACAGCGAGACAGCGAGCCAGCCCTCTGGGCGAGGTGCACTTCGCCGATTGTGATCACGTGCGCGCACGCGCACGCCTCCACGTGCGCGCGCGAAGCCAGTATCAGCACGCAGACCGCAGCCTCGCGAGTCGTCTTCTCGTCCGCTCCAAAGACCTTGCCCGCGAGCTTTAGCTGCCGAGCACGCTTTGGCGAAGCACGGCACCACCTCGAGCCAGCGAGCGGAAACTTGAACGCGAGTCCAGCCAGCTGTGCTGCCGCCGCTGCCGCCGTCGCTGCCGCTGCTGCTGCCGCGCAGGAGCCGCGCTCTGCCCGTCCCGAGCGAGCCTGCGGTCAAGTCTGGGTCTCCGGCATGCAAGCAAGCAAGCAAACAAGCAAGCAAGCAAGCAAGCAAGCAAGCAAGCAAGCAAGCAAGTAAGCAAGCAGACAAGCAAGCAGGCACGCAAGCAGGCACGCAAGCTTCTCTTTCGCTCCTTCTACAAGCGCAGATCCGGCTACCGCGGACAGGCCGGCCACACACAGAGGAGGCAGGATGTCAGCAGTCTTCGGCTGCGCGCGAGTTCCCCTGTACCTCGTGAGCAAGAAAGGAATTAGGCAAGCAGACAAGCGTGGGTTGCTCGCTCTCGCAATTGGGGGCAAAACAGGCAAAATAGCGAGCGCATGCATGCTTGGTCGCGGCGCGCCTCGTTTCGCTGGTGTAACTTCGAGAGAACAGGCAGCGGAGACTCAATTAAGCTGTCTCCAGTGAAATTATTACGCATGCTAGGGGTGACAGGCGTCCTCAGTCTTTGCAATTTGCCCGTTGGGAGGCGCAAAAGTTCTAGATATTCTAAAAGTAGTATAAGTTCTCACCGGATAGTTTTTCTTTTGCTGCTTCTTCTTCTTCTTCTTCTTCTTCTTTTTCTTCTTCTTTTTCTTTTGGACAATAGAGCATGGAGGGTCATGGCCGGCCGTACTCTGGACTCTGTTCTTTTCCTTAATCTCCTCCTGTACTGTCTAACAGGGCCCGTTAGGTTCGGATCATCAATACCCACTTTGTATGAGAGGGAAAGTAGAAATGAAAAAAGAGAAAAGAACAACGACTGGATTCGTTCTGCTTGCATCACTTATACGCACACATTTACTCACTCATTCTCTCTCTCTCTCCGGGCCTTGGGTCGAAAGCTAGTGTATGAATGCACGTTTGTGGCTTTTGTTCGGCACAAGACGGAAAGAAGTACACACCGACGAGTAGGATTACAAAAGTATTGACCTGCCACTGCCCTCGGGTTACTTAGACCGGTAGGTATGTGATGTTACCACGCGCCAAGGTCGCTTTGCGTGTTTTGTCCTGGACATAAAAGCTACTGGTTGTAGCATTCATCAGCTGTGCACACTTTCTTAGGTGGTGCCAAGAAGCAGAAAAGCAAGCGCGCTAGTTGCACCACTGCCCGGGCACGCCCCGCGCAGCAGGCTCGAGAGCGTGCGCCAAAGCCAAGCACGCCAGAGCGCAAGGAGAGCGCCTCGCAACGAAATTGCGTGAGCATGGTCCGAAGATGGCGCAACGTGCGCGTCTTCATCAGCTCTACGTTTCGTGACACGCACTTCGAACGCGACGCGCTCACCCGACTCATATTTCCTGAACTACGCCAATGGTGTGAAGAGCGATATCTTCACGTCACCGAGGTAGATTTGCGATGGGGAGTCACGCAAGAAGAAAGCGCTGCCGGCAAGGCAATTGAAATTTGTCTCGACGAGATTGACCGCTCCGACATCTTTCTCTGCCTTGTCGGCAGCCGCTACGGCTGGGTTCCAGACCAATATGAAGTAGGCACCGAGTCTCGCTTCGTCTGGGTAACGGAGCAAGAGGGGCTCTCCATTACCGAACTCGAGATCATGCGCGGTGCTCTCAACAGCCAGGATACCCTTGCAGAAAATGTAAGCCACGCACTTTTTTACTTTCGCAACGAAGACTTTTTGGAAAAGCTCAAGGATACACCAAAGCAACTCTGCGAGTTCACAGATGGACACACGGTGTACAAGTCAGGAGAGCTTGTCTACGTTCCAAACGAGGAGAAGCAGACAAAGCTACAGGCACTCAAGCAACGTATCCGCGACGAGGCAACCCATAAGACAAACGCCATCAAGACGGTCATACACGAGGACTATCCCTCGCTTTATCATACCGAAGAAAGACTCAGCGAGACGAACGAGTCTGCGATGAGGCAATTCTGTGCCATGATTCTTACAGATCTCAAACGCGCAATCGATGAGCGGTATCCCATCACCTTGAGAAATGACGAGAGCAATGTCGAGGAGGTTGCGCTTGAGAATACATATCACCAAGCCTACATGGACTTTCGCCTCAGCCAATATCTCGCGCGTGATGCCATTGTTTCCCAGGTCGTTGACTTTGCTCGTCGGGAGGTTGTTCTGGACAAGATGCCACTTCTTGTATTCGGAGAGTCTGGTGTCGGCAAGTCGAGCGTCCTTGCCAAAGTATGCGAGATTCTGCAGGCTGAGCAGGCCCAGCACGAAAATCCAGCGTGTAATACAAATGGCTCTGGCTCAGACGCAAACGACACTTCTCCTCTTTCAGCTCCGTTGCAAAAGATCTCGGCAACAAAGGAAACCTCCAGCACAGGTAGATCGGACGTAGCAGGTCTCGCGGCACAGCTCGGCGCGAGCTCGCTTTCTCAAGGAAAGTCGCCAGGCGGTCAACTTGCGCGACCTTCCGGACTCCTTGCCAAAGGACAAAAAAAGGCTCAAGGCGCGCGTACCAAACCGTCCGTGCTCATCCGTTTTTTTGCTGGAGCCTCGCCAGGATCTCTGCACATTCACACCATGCTTCGTATTCTTGTCCAAGAGCTGCGACGCTGTGTGAAAAAGTATAGGCCAAAAAAGCGCGTCGACCAGCTTTGGACTTTGCTTCGGACCTCACTTTTCGTAGGGAACTCGATGACGCTCGCCGGTCGCCTCAAAGACAAGGAATCGAGCGCATCGATGCGCAGATCGGGCAAGCGACATCACTACAAGATTCTCAGCGATGTCCCAAGCACGTATGGCCAGCTCGTCGAAGAATTTCGCAGGCTTCTTGTCGAGGCGTGCGAGTACACTCGTCTTGTGCTCGTTTTGGACAATCTCGATCATCTCGTGCGTGACAAAAATCATGCGCTCACTTTGAGTTGGCTGCCTCACGAATTGCCAAAGAATTTGAGGCTCATCATTGGCGTTGAGTCCGACGAGACACTTGCCCTGGGCCCTGAAACCTCCTCGCCACTCTCTCCTTCTGCACCTCCGGACTATCCTCCACCACGCCGACCTTTATCTCCCCAGCTCGACCGACGTTCGAACTCAAGAAGGGGTCGCCGTCTCGCAGCACGAAAGGCCTCGAATAAGGGCTCAAGGTCTCGAAAAGGAGCCAAAGATAGGCACCGCAAATCTCGCCGAACCGCGCAGGAACCGTCTTCCCCCTTTTCAGACTCTGGCGTGGACTACCGGCCTCGACCCCTAGGTGTTGATGCCAGCGGAAGCGCCAATTTTCTTTTCCCAGAGTTCAACCAGTTCGAGCAGTTTGAGCAGCGCAGTTTCCTCGAGAGCTTTCAGCTTCATTTTCGTCAACATCTCAAACTTCACGTTCCGCGACTTTCTCGTGAGGAAGCTGAAGTGCTCATTTGTGCGCGCCTCGGTCAATACGGCAAGAAACTCAGCAAAACGCAGATGGGTATCCTTCTGAATAAGGCCTCGAGCGGCAACCCGACCTGGATCGTCATTGCGTGTGAGGAGCTTCGCGTCTTTAACCTTTACGAGAAGGTCACGGAACGCATCCTTGAGCTTGCAGAAGATCTTCAAAGCCTCCTTGACCAAATGATCAGTCGTCTCGAGCTGGATCACGGCCCTCGCTTCGTTCGTGATGCGCTCTCAATTCTCCTCTGTTCTCGAGATGGTCTTTTCGAGAATGAAATTGTGGGGATCCTTGGTGTTCCACTAAGTTCATGGTCGCAGCTGTATTACAGTATCAAGCCTTTGCTCACGAACCACACGCGTTCCGGTGACGAGCTCATTAGCTTCTCGCACTACAACTTTTCTCTCGCCATCCTCAAGCGATACTTTGCCACCTCTGCGTACCTGACGCCCGAGGAAGTCTCCTTACTTCCCATGCGCTCACCGCAGGCGATTCCGATTCATGCGCGCTTGTCCAAGTTCTTCCATGAGAGTGCCTTCGACGCCAATGGCGCGTACAATAGCGAGAATGGGCGAGCGCTTTCATGTCTTCCCTACCACTTGTTGCACGGTCGACTCTTTCGTACACTCGAGGCCACGCTGACGGATCTCGAGTTCGTCGAGGCACTTTTGACAGCAGGTGCAGGTTTTAGCTGGATTGACGACCTCGCTTCGTCTTGCGTCGCCTTTGAGCTGAAGCTTGCTCTGCAGACTGCAGAAGCGAACGCGCCGGGGCTCGGTCTCGAGGCGGAAACGAGAATGGGTCTTGGCTTCGGGCTCTTGAGTCCACAGAGCCCTTCCCAGACGCCGAGACATCTCGTGCCGCCAACGCCGAAAAGAAATGGTCAATTTCAGTCCGCAAGCCTAACGCGCTCGCAGTCTGGACTGTCTGCGCAAAATCAGCAACAGCAGGCATCATCAGCAACAGCTGCAGGAGCAACACTGGCAGGTGCAGGGGTGCAAGCGTCTCAGCAGGCGTCGCATCTTCAGCAACAGCAACAACTTCAGCAACAGAACTCTGAAGATCTCGTTGAAGAGGAAATGATTGACCGCGTGCGTGACTACTACGCATTTGCGCAACGTTATACGCCCGAGCTGAGTGGAAACCCTGCTCTCGTTTTCCAGTATGCTGCTAATCTTCCGGATACAAATGCAGCATCTATTGCAGCAAGCAAGTTGTGGGCCTCAGAGACCTCGCGACGCCCTTGGCTTCGCTGGGTGAACAAGATTCAGGAACAAGGCCCTTGTTTGGTCACACTCTCGGGACACACGGCGCCAGTACTCTTTGTCGATATCTCCAAGGACGGCAAGCGCGTCGTGTCAGCCTCGGAGGACTGCACGATCCGCGTCTGGATCGCTGCAACGGGCGAAAGCGACTTTGTTCTTGTCGGGCACAAGGAAGCTGTGACGTGCGCGGTCATCTCGCCGGACAATCCTGATGTAATTGTCTCGACAAGTCGAGATGGAACAGCTCGAGTGTGGGTCAAGGGAGTATGCGCGCTCAAATTTGAGCGTCATGGTCGGACTCCTGTGCTATGTTGCTGCATCTCAGACTGTGGTCGCTTCGTATGTACTGGAGATCAGTCAGGGGCGCTCAAGATCTGGGAGATCTTCAGCGAGGGCGAATGTCTGCACGAATTTCGCTTTTTTCCCAGCGCCATTACCATGTGCCGCTTTTCGAGCGACAACGAGTACATCTTTTGCGCGGGTGCTGATAACACGATTCGCGGCTGGCGCTTCAAAGATGGCGCGCAGTACATGTGCAAGTCCGGAGAAGCTATGTGCTTTGCGCCGAACTGTGCCGACCCACAGCAAAAGCTCATGTACTGTCTTCGAACCTCCTCCATGCGACTTAAAATCTTCGATGCCGAGTTCGTCAACCAGTCGCTCGCGCAGCCGTCGCAAATCAAGGCAGGAGAATTAAAGGCGCCAGCCGGCGGAACGCCTCCCGGACCGCAAGTCCTCCTTCGCGAAGGAACCACAATGAGTCTTGCGGAGCGACGTGGGATTTCTGGAGCTCTCGGTACTCCAACGCGGAGTCAGACTATTCTCAACACGCTGCGAGGACCATCGTCGATGCAAGGTAGCACGGCGTCAGGGTTGACGGCGGTGTCGACGACTTCTGTGGTCGGCACGAGTAGTCTCGCGAGTAAGCGGCCACTTACCATTCAGACAGTGCGCGAGGATGGCTCCGAGGATGAGAACCTTGGCGCAGGCGGCTTGGGCGCGACTCCGGGCTCGTTTCTCTCTTCGACGCGGAGCTCTGACGGTCGCGGCGATGCGGACGAGGACGACGAGAGTTTGTCGAGCGAAGATGCGCTCAATCGCGCAGTGCTACGACGCAGCGAGCTGGCCAGAGCCTTGCTCAAGGATGAGGAAGCACATCTGGCAACGCGTTGTGCTCTGTCCTCGACCCGTCGAATTGCAGTGGCACGTGAAGATGGCAACGTCAGTATCTTTAATGTCGACACGGGCGAGAAAGTCTCGGTCCTGCACGGACATGTCGCTCGCGTCAACCACTGCGTGTACGACTCGAGCGGACGTACGCTTGTGACTGCATCGAATGATTGTTCGGTGAAAATCTGGGATCCGCGCCGGGCTCGCCTTGTAGCAAACACGCCGCACAAGACCAAGGTCGTCCGCACTAGTTTTGACAAGAACAATTGTCTGCTCTCCGTGTCCCAAGAGGGGTGCGTCTGCATTTGGAATGCCCCGACGGGTGTCAAGACCACGATGAAGTCCCACGACAGTGCCAAGGACTTTGTGCGAGACGCGGGCTTTGCCAAGAATGGCGAGTACTACATGACGGTTTCGGACGTGCTGCGCGTGGCCACCTCGCGCGCAAACGAAGACCAGCGCACATGGATGGTTCCTCAGCAGAATACCGCGCTGTGGGACATTTCGCCATGCGGTCGAATTGTGCTTTGCGTGGAGACCGGGTCGACCGATTTTCACGTGTGGAGCCTGTACTCGAACCCACCCAAGCTTCTTCGCACGGTCACCGAGGCGCACGAGCGCAAAATCACAGTCTGTCAATTCTCTGCAGACGGTGCGCTCGTGTACACAGCAGGCAATGACGGGAGAATCAAAGTATGGAATGCGGTTTCACTGAGTGCAGAAAAATACTCTGGATCCCAATTCACGACGCGCCTCGACCTCAATCAGGGAGAAACCGCGCGCCCGATTCTCATTCTACAGGACGAAAAGGACCTTGGCCTTGCGTCTCTCATCAATTCGTTGCATGAGTCTCCGGATGGCCGCAAGCTTCTTGCGATCTCGGACTCTCCCGACATCAAGGTCTTTCATCTCGAAGCCGCCGTGGAGCGTTTCCAGACGCAGATTGTCACCTCGTTGCATGCGCACGACAACCGCGTCACCTGCGCGGCGTGGTCGCGGCACCCGTTCACATTTGCGTCTGCATCTGTGAATGGCTCAATCAAGGTTTGGGCTTCGAAGACGCTCGAGTGCGTGTCTGAGATCTCGGCGCACACCTCTTCAATCTTGGACATTGCATTTCTGCCAGATGGCCAGCGCTTGGCCTCCATCTCCTCGGACAAGTCGCTGGCGATTTGGAATGTTACGACGGGAGATCAGGTGAACGGCATGTCGTTTCCGAGCCAGCCTTGCCAGCTGTCGATCTCGTTCGAGGGGCGCTATCTTGCCGTGGGAACCCACAACGGTGATCTCCGCATTCTCGAGGTCATGAGTGAAACAACGCAATTCCCAATGGTCACTGCGCGCAGGTACTGCAACCTGACGATCAAGGGCAAGGTGTGGGAGAATCGGCCCAAAATTGACTGTGTCTTTTGCGGACATCGATTTGCGATTAATCAGAACCTGGACACGCTTCTCAGTGCCGACAACACGAGCGAGGCGCTTGCCGATCTCAAGTTCATCTTGCGCTGCTCGAGCTGCAGACACGTCCTCCGCGCGACTCCAATTAAGCTGGATCGAATGCAGTCGTTGCAACGTCGTCTCGGGGTCGAGTCGCGTCGCAGGCTGCGCAACTTCCACCAGGGCCCTGCTCGAGCAGGACTTCATTCTACTTCCAAGACAGATGCAAGTGCCGGATTTTACGACACCAACTTGGCCGTGATGGCTCCCTTTAGGCGCAAGCGCAAGGTGCCCAAGTTGTCGACTTCCTCAAAGAAGATTGGCATTGAGCAGGAGGCGGATCTCATGGCGCGGCATGTTCATGAGCTCAAGCTGCGCACGCAGGCCAAGCAGTACAAGACATTCCATTCGCGCAAGCTCAAGCCCATGGCCCGTAGGCGAGCGCCCGTGCTCTCGCCCACGTCCGCGGCGGATCCTCGCAGTGCGCGCAGCCCGCGCAGCCCGCGCAGCCCACGCGCAGGAAGCAGAGTCCCATGCCTGAATTCTCCTTTGGGCAGTCCGGGGAGCGCAGCCGATGCTGGCATGGTGAGCTTTGCGAGCGGCAACCTGGGTGTCAATGGCGCGGTGCCCGAGTGCCTCGAAGAAGAGTCAAGCGAGCTGGGCGCGGTTCGATCCATTGATGCGGACTACCTTTTGCGCGAGGGATGCACACTGCGACGCTGCGCGACAGCGTCCGTGGCGCTACGAGGTCCTTCCTTGGTGCAAGACAGAAGTCTTTCTCGCGCAGTCGACTTCCGAAGCGAGACGCATGCCTTTAGTGTCATGCACGGAGGCCTTCCCGCACCACGCATCCCTCAAGACGCCGTAGACTCGCTCTACTCTCTGGCACTTGCGCCGGACTTTTTGGACTTTGGTCTGGTGCGTGAACGCTCGGTGAGCACGCGGAGTCTACACATTACAAACCGGAGCAGCACGGCCATCCGACTCAAGGTGACGACGCATTGCGAGCACGTTGACGTGGAGCTCGCCGTCGACAAGGCCCCGAACAGGATCATTCCGGGTCTTAGCGGCTCACTCGTGGTGAAAATGACAACGACTGCCCCCGGCGTCCACCTTCGTGCCTCTGTGCGCATCTTCACCAGCGCGGGAGACACGTATACGGTTCCTGTGCGCGCTGTCGTGGCGTCCAAGGCCGACGCAGCTGTTGTCAAGGCTGCGCAGCGCGAGAAGGGCGCTGTATCTGCTGCAGCTGCCGCGGTCCTTCTCGACGCGGTACCCACGCGTCCTGCTTTGCCTTTGACGCCTTCGCGCATGACGAGTCCTGCGCCGAAGATCCCGAACGCCATTTCGAGCCCGACGGACCACGGCCGTGCGGAGTCCAACAAGAGTTTCTTTGACGACGGCGACAATCCGCTGTCCCCGAACGACGACGCGGCGTGATGTGGTGCATGCGTCCAGGATGCATGCCCTGGTAACCCGCAGCGGCGGGTCCGAAGACCAGTGTGCGGATCACACTTTGCTCGATGTAGTAATGCGACGCGGCCGAGGGAAGTGGTGGCGTTGATGGTGATGATGATGATGATGATGATGATAATGATGATAATGATATTCGTGGTGGCCTATCTCCGTCGACAAGATCTTAGCGCGCCAGCACAGCTGTGCTTGCTTGCTTGCTTGCTTGCTTGCTGCTGGCTGCAGATGGATCTGCTCTGGTCTGATCTGATTGATTGAAATCGCGACCCGTGGTCCGAGGCTGAATTCCGTTCTTGCTAGTCCCCATCACGCTCGCGCCTCCGTCTGAATCCTGTGCCGGGCCGTCGCCTGCACTGCTTGCACCGGTGCAACTGTCAAGTTCGTCCTCCCCTCCCCTCTCGCCGCCGCCGCCTCGCCTCGCCGCCACCGGCAGGCAGCAAGCAGCCGCACTCCCTCCGCTGCCGCCGCTGCTGCCGCGCGTCGCAGCCCTCGCTCGCGGGTTCTGGTTCTGGTCCTGGGCTCCTTCCTTCCTGGCTTGCTTGCTCTCGCCGCCTCCTTCCCTCCCTCCCTCCCTCCCTGCCTGCCTGCCTGCTCCGGGTCGAGCCAGGTCCCCCCTCCCGCGCCCGCGCTCCCGCCTCCGCGCTCGCGCAGCAGACCGCCTTCGCCCTCGCCCGCCCCGCGTCGCGTCGCGTCGCGTCGCGTCGCGTCGCGTCGCGTCGCGTCGCGCGCACTGTCAGCCAGGCCGCGCGCTGGTGGCTCGCTCGCTCGCTCGCTCGCGCGGCGCAGAGCGGAGCGGAGCAGAGCGGAGCAGAGCGGAGCAGAGCGGAGCAGAGCGGAGAGCGGAGCAGAGCAGCGCAGATCCGCGGCTCGAGAGCGAGGCGGGCGAGGCGGGCGAGGCGGGCGAGGCGGGCGGGCGCGATGGCGGCGCGGGCGCGGGCGCGGGGGCGGTCGTGGTGCAGGGAGTTCTCGCTCCTGTGGCTGTTCCCGCTGGCGGTGCTGGGCTACCGGCTCAGGTTCGACGAGCAGGCGACGCCGCCGCTGCCGCCCAGCCTGCGCGCGAGCAACCTCGTGCCCCGCGCGCACGCGCTCTGGGCCCACGAGAAGAAGCGCAAGCGCAAGCTCGGCCTCGTGCGCGTCCTGGCCAAGCTCTCGTGGCCCTTCTTGGTCATGGGCGGCATCATGTCCGTGGTGCAAGGGCTCGCCACGGCCGTCGCCCGGCCGCTCCTCATCCGGGCGCTCATCAGCGAGCTCGAGCGCGGCCAGGACCGCGACGACGCGACGCTGCTCACCTACGTCGCCCTCCTGGCCGCGGCGCTGCTCCTCGAGGGGTACTCGTCGGTCTCGCTCAAACACGCGCTCTCGGACTTTCTGGGCCCGCTCTGGTTCACCACGGCCGGGGCGCTCATCCAGCGCCAGGCCCTGAGCATCCCCGGGGGCGTCACTTCAATCCAGGAGAGCTCTCTGCTCGGAAACGACCTCATGCGCACCTTCGAGAACCTCAAGTTCATGTGCCTGCTTCCCATGTCGCTCGTGGCCCTCGCCGGCGGCATCTCCGTCTTGATCGTCTCCATTGGCAAGGCCAGCGTGGTGGGACTCTGTGTCATGGTGGCAATCCTCGCCGTGAACGGCCGGCTCGCGCACCTTGCGCAGATTGCCGAGGAGCAGGATCTTGACGCCAGCGACGCGCGACTCTCCTTGCTCTCCCAGGTCATCTCGAGCATCAAAGCGATCAAACTGAGTGCATGGGAAGACAGCTTTGGCGAGCTGGTCAAGCAGGCCCGCGTCGTGGAAATGGCCTGTCTCGCACGCTACCGCACGCTCTCTCAATCGGGCGTTCAGCTCGGACGCGCCACCCCAACGGTGTGCGCGGCTGTGTCCTTCATATACATGGTCAGTGTCTCGGAGAGCGTCAATGCTGCAGACGTTTTTGCGGCCCTCAATGTCTTTTTGAACCTTCGTCTGCCTCTCATTCTCATTCCAGAGTGCATTACCTACCTTGGCGCCTTGCAAATTACGCTGCGTCGACTGGACCGCTACCTCCGTCTCGACCCCGTCGAGGCCGCCAAGCCCCTCGAAGATGGCTTGCCGGCTGACGCGGTGCCGGAAGTTCTTCGCCTTCGAGGCTCCTTTGCGTGGCATGGCGGCATGGTGGCGCAGGAGATGCTCAAGCAAGAGGAAGGGGCAGATCATGCTTCAGCCTCTCCAACAAGGGCGACAGCAGCTGTCGAGACCACACTGCCGGGCCCCGAGGAATCGTCAACTTTGACGTCTTCATTTACGGCCTTCATGCTTCAGGACCTTGATGTCGAGCTCCCTCGCGGCGCCCGATGTGCTGTGCTGGGCGAGGTTGGCAGCGGCAAGTCTTCGCTGCTCGCAGCCGTGCTCGGAGAACTCAAAGGTCTCGCGCTTCCTGGATCCGTTTCAGCCCCCTCGAATGATTTTGGCGCGCTCAGCAAGGCCTTTGTGCCTCAAGCCAGCTTTGTCATCAGCGGCACAATTCGGGAAAACCTTCTCTTTGGTCTCCCCGATCCACGCGACGACTCCTTTTTCGAACCGGCCTTGCGCCGCTCCGCTCTGTGGGATGACCTGCAACGCTTCCCGCATGGCCTGGATACGGCTGTTGGCGAGAGGGGCGTCACCCTCTCCGGGGGGCAAAAGGCGCGCCTCGCCGTTGCACGTGCACTTTACGCCACCCCGCAGCTCTACGTTTTTGACGACGTACTGGCCGCGGTGGATGCACCCATTTGTCGACACCTCATTGAACACGTTTTCGAGGGTGTGGACGAAGGCGCGACGCTGATTGCTTCGATCAACCAGTACGCCTTTCTTGGATCCTTTACGCATTTTATCTGGCTTGGCAAGAATGGTCGCGTCAAACGTCAGGGCCAATTGACGCCTGAACTTGTTGAAGAAATACAGCGCGAAATGGAACGCTTCTCGAAAAGCCTAGACGACGAACCGGCACAAGCTGAGGGAGGTGATGTAAACAAGGCCGAGGGCGACGAGAATGCAAACGCCGCAGCGCCTCCCGGGGCGGAAGAAGACTTTGACCTCGTTGATCGAGAACCTTCCATCTTGTCCACGGGCTCGAGGCGCCAAAGCAGCGCCGTCCCAGGCGACCGTCAGGGAGGAGGAGGAGGAGGAGGAGGAGGGGATGACGATGACGACAGCAAGGTGTCTGACGATCTCGTCAAAATGGAGCTGCGGACGACGGGCTCAATCTCTTGGCGCGTGATCAGCGCTTACGCGCGCGGGATGGGCTACGTGAATATCGTACTTGCCTGTATTTGTGGTATTTGTGCCTATGCGTCAATGGCCTTGGGCGACTTGTGGCTTGCCTCGTACCTGCGTACGAGCGGCGACGCGGATGCAAAGTCGAACCTATTTTTCGCGCTCGTCTACGGAGCTGCCTGCGTGGCCTTTCTCCTTTTCCTCATGCTCACGAGCGGCATCTTCTCCTATGCCGGCGTGCGTGCATCGCAGGGTCTGCACGACAAGTGCATGGAGAAGGTGCTGCATGCACCAATCTCCTGGTTCGAGGCAACCCCAAGCGGGCGCATTCTGAGTCGCTTCAGCACAGATATTGGCATCGTGGACCAGCAGCTGAGCCGGTTCTCAGACAACCTATTTCAGCTCAGTATGACCACCTTGGCGCTCATCGTCGTGGTCGTTGCGCTCGTGCCTCCGGTGCTGGCAGCAGTGGCTGTTTCGGCAGTCCTCTACAGCTTTCAGGTTGTTGCGGTGGATCGCACAAATCGTGAAGTGAAGCGATCCGCAAACATGGCCATGAGCCCCGTACAAACGATTGTGAACGAGAGCGTGCAGGGGCGACTTTCTCTGCGCGCCTTTAGTTCAGGCCGTGGCGCCGACGAGCAGGCGACAATGTTATACTTTCAGGAAAAGTTTTGGGCTGCCTGCGACGGCTGGAACCGGCCCTCATTTATCTCTCTTTCGCTGGTCAATTTCTCGATGCTTCTTGCGTACTTTATCAGCTTCATCATCAGCACCTCTGTGGGTGTGGTCATTGTGTTGGACAAGGACCTCGACCCTTCCTCTGCAGCGCTTTCGCTGACGTATTCGCTGCTCGTAAGTTACTTTGGCTTGCACGCTGCCTTCATCTACAGCATTGTCAAGGTTTCTCTCGCCTCCTTGGAACGAGTGCTCGAGTTCGTAAGTGACGATGTGCCACAAGAGCCTGAGTGGCGGCTTCCCGACGATCCGATGACGCTGGTCCGACTCGACAAGGAAAGACTTTTCACAGAGGAGCGAGTGAGACCCTCGCACAAGCGAATCGGAGATCTCGAAGAAGGGCCTGGCGCCCCGAGCCCGTCCGAGACCACAGACACGTGGCCTCATATTGCCTCGATCAACTTTGTTGATGTTGGCCTCGTGTACAGACCGGGCCTGCCCTTTTCTCTGCGCCACGTTAGCTTTGACATTGAGTCCCAAGAGCGGGTTGCGATTGTCGGAAAATCGGGCGCGGGCAAGTCATCCATTATTGGTCTCTTGTTCCGCGTGTATCCATTGACCGAAGGTAAAATCATTATCGGAGGCCGCGATATTGGCTCGTTGGGCCTGGTCACTTTGCGTGAAGCTTTTAGCGTCATCCCTCAAGAACCAATGCTTCTCGCAGGCACTGTGCGCAAGAATCTGGACCCCTTTGGTGCATACGAGCAGAGTGATCTCATCAATGCACTCTTGCAGTCCGGTATTGCCCAGAGTCGAGAAATTGCGGAGGAGCTCTTGGAGATTGACATTGGCGACAATGCCTCTGCACTCTCGGCGGGCCAGCGTCAGCTCTTATCCTTTGCTCGAATCATTCTCCAGCCACGCCCCATCATTGTCTGCGACGAGCCCACGAGCTTCCTCGACGAGGCGAGCGACACTGCTGTGCAGCGGGTGTTGCGAAGCCTCCCAGGCACCAAGCTTATGATTGCGCATCGTTTGAACACGATCGTTTCCTCAGACAAAATCATCGTCATGGATAAGGGCCGCGTCTCGGAGATTGGCGCGCCAGCCAGCTTGCTGAAGAAGCCACATGGTCTTTTTCGGAAAATGGCCGTGGCAGCTAACTTGCAGCACGAGGCACTCGACTACGGCGCTCAAGGATCTCGCAAAAATGACATGTAAAGTCTTTAAAATTGTATTCCTGTATTTTCGTTTCTTTTGGTTTCGCTCTCTCTCTCATTTTCGCGTGCGCATTTGCCAGCATGCGCATTATCTGCCAGCATTCGCACATCATGAGTCTGCCTACTTGTCTGTCTGTCTGTCTGCCTGTCTGTCTGTCTACCTACTCCATCGGATGCACTGCGTTGCCGCCATTGTTAAGCATACGAGTCATGGAAGACGACCGCGGTGCGATAGTTCCATTTGCCGCATGCGCTTGCATGAAAGCAGAACGAATTTGTGACATGGCATCGTTTGAGTTTGACGGAACAAAGACAGTTGAAGACTTGGATTGCGCTCCGATGTCTGCGCCACAGGGAAACGAGTTTTACAACAAGAAACGTTAGATTTCGTCAGCGCTATGCGAGCCGCCTCGGGGCCTTTTCGCAATAACGTACCTTTGAGAGTGTCCATGTACTGCGTCATGAGCATCAGCTCGAGGACTTGCTGCGAGTTCACATCGGAAACGTCATTTGAGAATGCTTTGACACTCTCGCGAAGGCCCTCAACAATGGCTTGACGTTGTCTGGCGATACCCACACCCGCAAGGTACTTGCTCTCTGCATCTGCCTCGGCAGCCTTGACAACAAGAATCTTCTCGGCTTCTGCTTTGTCGGTAGCAGCGACGCGCTTGCGCTGGGCGGCATTGATCTCATTCATGGCTTCCTTGACCGTGCGGTTAGGATTGATGTCCGTAAGCAGAGTCTGCACAACAGTGTATCCATATGCCTCGAGAGCGCTGAGGTCCTTTTTCACGATTGCAGCAATCTCGTCTTTGGAGTCGAAGACATCATCGAGCTTGTGCTTGGGCACCGAGCTGCGGATCGAGTCGAAAACATATGATGTAATCTGACTGCGCGGATTCGTGAGCTTGTAAAAGGCCTCGTACGCCTGGTCAAGCTGAACTTCGTATTGTACAGAAACCATGACCTGTTGTGTTATTTGCGCGCAAATGAGTCAGATTTTCTGGTTAACTGAGACTGAAAGGCAACCGGCGATGAACCGAGACTCTGTGCCTTTGCGAAGAGGAAAAGTGACATGTGGACCTACGTTGATGAAGACGTTGTCGATACTGTGCGATGTAAATGACGCAGCGGGTTGTAACGAACCGACACCAATAAGAAAGGTGCGTTAGGCTTCCAAACAAAAGGCGTGCCATCAAAGTCGCGAAAGACTCTTTTCATGGAAGAGAAAAGAACAAATCGAAGCAAAGCACAGCGATTAACTTACGTCTTCGTCTCAACTGAGACATCGAGCTGCTGAACGCGAAGTGAGAGGCTGCCAGCGACGCACTCGCCAACGCAGCATGCGACCAAGTTGAGGCCGGCGCGGCCTTGTCGCATGTACTTTCCGCATCTTTCCACAAAGATGACACGGTCGTTTGGCACTGCCGCCACGCAACAGCAAGAGTATGACATTCTGAACTCTGAAGACTGCGCCTGTCTGCACGATGGACGAGACGATTCGAACGAGTTTCGATTTTAACGGTCTGTTTTGATGTCTCTGGACTCTTTGCGAGAAACTTGCCGACCACTTGCCGCTCACGCACCCATTAGCTGCTCCATAGTAGTCCTACCAACGTTACTTGAAGTTCTAGTATTGTGACTATACGAGATCCGTTTCAACGGATCTTGTGCCACTTCGAGTCGTCACCTCATGTCGGGCCTCCTTACTTTGGCAGGTGGACCGGACCTACCAGCCCAGTACGGGAGCGTAAGCACCTCCCGATTGTTAGTTAGTTATACTTTCTCATCACGAGCAGTCAGTTACACAGCAATTTCAGGTCAATTATGTCCCAGTGGAGTTGTAGCCAATGAACTTGCAATAGCGGCCAATGAGATCTGCGAAGCGCAATGCGTGATTTACAGTGTTAGTTTTATTTTCCTTTCTTTCTTTTCGCGCTTATAATCCATTGATACTTACTGGCTTCAGGCGGCATGCATGAGCAAGCGTTAGTGGAAGTACACCATGCAGTTCTGACAGATCCAGACTCGGAGTTAAAAAAAAGGGTCAAGGCCAACGAAAGTCCCGTAATCGTTGCTAAAGTCATGCTGACAAGACGAACCCGAAAAGGAATGACTTGCCAAACGGTGTGTAATGGGCACGAGTGGAGGAACTGCTCAATGACGATGCAAACGCAGTCAGTGGCTGCTTCTGCGAGTAGCTGTCCAAGGGTGAGCCAGAAATAGAGCTTTACATCCACTTGCTGCTCGAATGGATCCTCAAGATCAGCAAAGAACGGGAGAGGTAGCGTGAGAATAGTATCGTAGCACAAGAGAATGAGCCCAAGGACAAGCCAAAGAGCCAAATGTTCGGATATCATCTCCCCGAGCGCCAACAATGCATACCATTCTGTTTCTGCAAACTGGAAAGCGCGCGTCTGAGCATCATCCGGGATCCAGCAATGCGTTATCGGAGCAATCACAGCGCTTCTGTGTTTCGCTGCGTCATCGCTCCATCTGAATCGCCTTTGCAGCGATAAACACAATTTGTTGGCAAAGAATTTCTCTCGCTCACGAATCGTCAGTCGAAAACCGACCTCTTGCAGCGTGGAGAGCAAGATAAAAATGGTGTACCTGGCCCCATCCTGAATTTTCGTGGCCAAAAGTCGATACCATGTAGCCAAAAATACTTGCACGACGAGGACGAGGATCCACGCGTAATGGCGCCGAAGCTCAACGGTTCCATTTCCGAATCTTGGACTCATTGCAACAAAGCACGCCGTGCTCCGCGCTGTGAAATAGAAAAACTCGCGAATGATCGGCCAAATGACGCAGAGAAACACGAGATCGCCGACGCCTTTGAACATGTCATATACTTCCATGAGAAAAAGACCGAGCGCACATATGGCCACGAGACCAAGACTCGCCATCCACACCCGGCTTTGACGAGGCAGAAACAGAAAGAGGAGGACAGTTGGAAGAATGAACGCGATTTGCGCAACGAGTTCTGGCAATTCAGCTTTTCTTTCGTCTTGACTGAGATAAAAAGACATCAAAACAACGTAGGCTGCAGCCTGCACCCCGAGCAGAATACTTTTCCGGAAGGTATCAAGCCTGACAATCAGGGCAAATGATACGGCAGGAAACATGATGATAGGCAAGACAACAGGAATATTGCCATATTCAAAGTCGTGACACCAAATTCGACCGAGAAATCCGCCCTTTTCTCTGCGCCTACAAATCTCTGTAAGCGACAACAGCGGCTCTCGTTTTGAAAAGTCGACGTCAAGCTCAAGTTGCTGAACTCTGAAGAAGAGCCAGGGCAGAAGACTCACGAGTGCAACAAGAAAGGTACATGCGGCGAGACGCGCGGAAAGAGACAACGCCCAGTACACGGCACCTCTCAATGACGGACGTGGCTGAGCCCAGATGGGGCTTTCAGACCGATGTGTACCCGCATCCTTTGGGGCTACGCGAACAGCTTCGGCAGACTTGCTGCTTCCGCTGATCTTACGCGCGCATTCGCTGGCATCCTCAATGGACTCTTTCGAAGGCCGCATCGAACCGGGCAAATTCACCGACCAATTGGATTTGTGCGTCTCGCCCTTACCTCATTGGCAGAGGCACGGAGGCTTCCGAACAGACAGATAGCAATCCACAGTCAAGGCCTTGGTTCAGAGAGAGCCGCTAAATAAATAACAAAGTAGGCCCTACTGACAGCCAAATTTGCTTTGCTTTGCTGTTGCGTAGAAAAGCCTATACCTTGGCCTTTTGCATTTTATCCGTTTTGCCCACAGCGACCATGATGCCATGCGAGCCAGTGATTGATTAGCCACCGGTGGCTGGGCAGCGCAAGATGATGGACCAAGAATAAATGGGTGGGTGGTGGGAGCTGAGCTGTTGGCCACACAGATATAAACGTATAGTATATTATTGCATAGAATGAAAAGACGATATGAGGCAAAAAGCCAAGCTAACGAGCATCCGGAACGGCTACGCCATACCAAATACAATTCTCGACACGTTGCCCATTAATTAAAAAAACAAAACAGAAGAAGGCCGGTCGTTCTCGTCATTGTCGCAATTGCCAATAATGTAAAGGCACTTTTTCCCCATGTATTCGTAGCCTACGGAGGAAAGTTGATTCTCGGGCAATTCATAGGTCGTGACGCCCCCTGCCGCTCAGGACTTGCCTGTAGTTCTCTCCATAACTATGTCTGCGTGTAGGATGAGTTCATATAAGTACAATACTGGCCGTAGAGATCTGAGTTTTCAAAGCAATGGAAAAAGGAAAGAAGGGAAGAAATGTCATGTGAGAACGGCAACCGTTGCTGCCAAGGTCATCATTACGAAAGAACTTACTGTTTTCCGGTGGCTTGCACGAGCAAATGTCGATGTCAGTGCACCACTGCGTTCGAACGGTGCCCGTTTCAGCTTCAAAGAAAAGGGTTAAAGCCAGCGAAAGACCTGTGAAACTCGCAAGTGCGAGATTTATAAAACGAACACGGAAAGACATGACTTGCCAGATCACCTGAAGAGGATAGCCATGCATCCTCTGTTCAAGGGTGACACATATACAGTCGACGAGAATTTCGGCAATCAATTGGCCGAAAGTCAGAAGAATGTAAGGTTTGATGTTGGGTTTGTCATCGAACGGATGCTCGAGCTCGTTGAAAAAGGGCAACGGGAGAGTGAGGACCGAACCACGGCTAATGAGGATAAGGCCCAAAACAAGCCACAACGCGAGATGCTCCGCGAGCATCTCGCCCAATGATAGCATCGCGTACCACTCCGTCTCTGCAAGTTCATGAGAAACCTTGTGTGAGGTCTTGGAAACCCTTCGCTGCGACACAGGTGCCACAACGGAGTTTCGTCTGTCGCGAAAGGTGCCCGACTCACTGCGTCTGAGAGAGCGGAATCGTGCAGCACTTGCCAGAAGATTTTCGCGCTCCCGAATTGTCACACGAAAGACGATCTCCTGAATCGATGAGAGCATGAGAAAGATGATGTACCTGGTCCTGTCATTGATCTTTGTAGCCATGAGACGAAACCACGTCGCCAAAAAGACCTGTATGACCAGCACGAGAGACCAAGCATAGCGACGTCGCACCTCAATGGCTCCGCCTCCAAAATCTGGACTCATTGCCGCGAAGCGAGCAGTTTTTCGTGCCGCAAAGTAAAAGAATTCTCGAATTATGGGCCACATCATGCATAGAAAAATGAGATCCCCCATCCCCTTGAGAACATCATATGCTTCCATGAGAAAGAGACCGAGGCCGCTCACTGCAACAAGGCCTAGGCTTGCAAGCCAGATGTGGCTGTTGCGAGGGGAAAAGAGAAACAGGATGATTGTTGGCAGAATAAAGGCGAGCTGCCCAAGAATTCCTTGCATTTCGGCCCTCTCCTCATCGGGGCTAAGATAGAACCCCATGACCAGAATATACACGGCGACTTGCGTTGTGAGGAGAATTGTGGTTCGGAGTGCGCCTAGCTTAACGATGATGGCAAAAGCCACGGCGGGAAACATTAGAATGGGCATGACGACGGGGAAATTGCCAAATTCGAAGTCGTGACACCAAATTCGACTGATGGCGCCAAACTTGTCTCTGCGTCTACAGATTTCCGTGAGCGAGTAGACTGGTTCCTTTGCCTGCAAATCGACATCTAGTTTCAACTGCTGGAGTCTGTAAAATACCCAAGGGGCGAGGCAGACGACTGCCACGGCCCATGCCCAAATAACGAGCTGCGTTGAAAGTGAAAGTCCGATGCAAGTAGCACGTTTCCACGACGGCCGGGGACGGATCCATGCGGGCAAGTTCTCCTGTGGCACGGAACTCGTTGAACTCATCATCGAGGACCATGCATGGACGCGTCCTTTGCGTCCGGAGAAAGCGGACCCCATTGCGCTTCTCGCACTTGTTCGCGCTTGTTCGCGCTTGTTCGCGCTTGTTCGCGCTCAGTTGCGCTTCGTCGCGCTCAGCTGTGCTTCGTCGCGCTCAGTTGCGCTTCGTTGCGCTTGTCGCGCTTCGTCGCGCCGGCCCCAAGTGTGACACTTCGTGGTTTGCAATGGTCACAGAGTTTTACGCGCTGCCGTCGGGCGCATTCCCGCAGGCGAAGCAATGCAGCTTTGTGATGAGGCCAGACTATGTGGAAAATTCAGAAACGCACCAGTACATGTATGATGCAAGAGAATGGAAAGAAGGGTGGGGAGGACCGCCGTCACCGAAGGTGACAAGCCTTAAAAGGAAGGCAGATAGGCGTTGCACCAGCACCTGGAATGCGCTATTCTGCTCATACAGTTCATAGCGCAAGCTTACATGGTAGGTCCCATGCCAAAGATCCGTTGAGAGCGCTGCCGGCCGGGCCCGGACCCGGACCCAGACCCAGACCGCGGCGGCGCAGAGATTGTCTACTACGCAACAAACCAGGAGCCGGCGATGGCTTATCTGGATCAATGATGGTTTTGTCATTTCAGAAGTTACACGTAGGTTCACTTTGAGGATGTAAAAAATAAATTCAAGACACATGAACTAGCAGCTTTGCTTAAGATGGAGAACCGTTTCGTTCTACTTTGCTGACGTAGTTTTGCGGCGAGGGTGTTCTGTCGCAATATCGACAAAGTTGGGACGAGTGGACTCAATCGAGCGTGCACTTTCCCATACATCGTCCATAGTCGCGTCTTTTGATTCAGCAGCTGATGGCTGGGTGACTGTTCCAGAACGCACGGCCCCGGGGACGACAGGATTTTCGATGCCAAGATAGCGAAGCGACTCATTGGCTTTGACGCCCTCGAGGATGGACAAGGCAGCGCCAATCCCAAAAGGATTGAACCCGATCTCAAGCGTGCGCAGAGATGAGGTGTTCGGGAGGGCGTCTCGCACGGCACCCGCAGTGATGGGTCCGAGTTGGTTGTGCGATAGATCGAGCAAACAAAGGCTTGGCGAAGAGGCAATGAGCTCCCCAATCGCAGCGGCTGCCTCGTCGTCAATACTGTTCCAGCTCAAGACGAGTTTCTGCAGCACGCTGCATTGGGAAGTGGCTTTAAGGAGTGGAATTGCGCCCCCGGCTTTGACGACATTCCAGCCAAGGTCCAAATCTTTGACACCCCAAGCCTGGCCCTCAAATGCCTCTGCAATGGCGCGAGCACCGCCTGCGCCAATGATGTTTTTGGACAGATTGAGCGCAACGAGTTGTTTTCCGTCGGAATCTTCGTTGGATGCTCCAGACGTGGAACGGTATAGTCGCCGAAATCCCTTCCATGATTTGAGGTAGACGCATGGGGTAAGGAGAGCGCGCGAAAGGCCCATGGCGAATCTGTCTCCAAGCTTGTTGTTTGAGAGGTCGAGCATACAAAGCGCGAAGAGACCACCTTCGCGGGACCGGCGGATACCGCTTGCGAGAGACAAGCCTGCATCGTTACCGAGGCGGTTGCCGGAGACGGAGAGTCCTCGGAGATTGGGCCGTTTGGCAACAACATCTCCGAGTGCCTCGGCGCCCGTTTCACCCATATTGTTGTGGGAGACGTCGAGCACTTCGACCAACTCGTTGACCTGGAGGGCCTCGCAAAGAGCAACGACAGCGTTGTCACTCATGAGCTGATATGGAACGCTGAGCATCGGCTTGTCAAGATTGTCGATCAGGCCAGTCGTGGGCACGACCCCGTGATCGATGCAAGCTTGCGCGTAAGCAAGCTGGCCCGTTTCACGCGTGTCTGCTCGCGCAGCGTCGGTAATCATCCGCACGTCGAGGCTCGATGTAGAGGAGCACATGCTGAGCGACGCCTCATCATTGTCCTCTTCGTTGTCGTCGTCATCGCTGCTGCAGCTGCTGCTGCTGCAAATGGAGCGCCCGACGCTCGCAGGGCATGCTTTCGAGACTTCTTTTTCGTTGTTGCTGACCTCGCTGTCCTCGGCAGCGTCCTCCCCGTCCCTCGCAGCATCGTCCTGCGTAAGAAACGCTGTCTTTCTCGCGCTGCTGGACTCGTACTTGGACTCTGCGCGAGCGCTGAGATCGTTGTCGTCGTCGAGTAGGGTAGCTGTGGCCGGGCTTTCGTCGTCGCGTTCGGCCGCCGACATGCGCGTCTCGCCACGTCTCGCCGCCGACGAGGCCGCCACCTTGACGCTGGCCCGCGGCGAGCCTGCCGCCGCCGCCGCCGCCGCGGGCCCTGCCGCCGCCGCCCCTGCCGCCGCCGCCGTGCCGCGCGGCATGAACACGGAGCAGACCAGATTCGACTTGGACCGGGACTGCGTAATGAACTTGCTCACCACCTTCGGGTCCACCTTCAGCGCCGCGCCCAGGCTCTCCGGCAGCCACTCCCCGCCGCCCTCCGCGCCGCCGCCGCGCGCCTCCGTCCTCTCGCGCGCCCCGCTCATGCTCCGTTCTTCGCGCTCTGCCGCCGCTGCTCGCGTGCTCCTCCCAGGCATGCAGCATGCAGGCAGGCGAGCAGGCAGGCGAGCATGCACGCATTAGCGCCTCGCCGCGTCTCGGCCCCTCGCTGACTAACAGTAGCGCGCCGCGGGTGCCGTTTGCGCCACTTGCGGCCTCGCCGCCGGCCCTTTGCGCGCGCGCATTCCGCACTTGCCGCCGCCGCACGCGACACACAGCACGGCGCGGCCGCCCGGGCTGCGGCCGCCCACACCTGGCCGGACGCGCGACTCCGTCCTGGGTTCGCGCGGCACTGGCTTGCCAGCTTCTTTTCCCCTCCTACTAGCTTGCTTCTCCCCCAAATGCGGGCCGCTGAGGGGCCTGCGGCGGGGGCCGTTGCGCCCACCTTGCGGTGGTCTCGGCCCTATAATCGTCGCGCCCCATCCACACAGCACGGTTCACTGTGGAGAGAGGCCAAGCTGTGAGGCAGCCACCCGCAGATCGCGTAGCTGCGGTTGCTTGCCTTGCCTCGCCTAACAGACGGGCGGCGAGCCGAGTCTCACTAGGCCCGTGCCAGCCTAGCCTCACAGTCAGAGGCGGGCTGCCTCCGAGATTACACCGCACACGCGTGCGGCCACTCAACCCTCGCTCCTCATCACGCCTCATCGCTCGCCCGCCACCCACCTGCGCTCTTCCCAAGATGAGAGTGGCGGTGGGTCGCGGGAACGACTTGAGTGGCGCAAATATCTCCTCTGGCGTCAGCAGCAGCAGGGAGCGAGTGGAAGCGCAAGGGAGGAAGGAAGCCGGCAGACGACAGAGAAAAGAATGCTGCAACTGCGTGCGCACGTGCAGTTGCTTGGGCTTAGGTCGTTCGCTCGTTCGTCGCAGTACAGCTGCGACCACCTGACATGAAGATTGGCGTTCGTGGGGTTGCCACTCCAGCAAGGAACGGGACGCAGGTGGGCAAGTAAGCCGAAATGCAGCCAGATATTCTGGCAGAGGGACTGTTTCTCATGTTTCCCTCTCTCTCCCTCTTCCCTCACGTCCTCCTTTCCTCTCTCACCAAAGATAATAAATGTGACACGCTGCTGTGAGGCCTCGAGTGCTGGCGTAGCAACCGCCGCCCAACCGCAGCCCACAACCTCCATCGCCGCGGCAACGACCATCAGGAACAATGGTAAATGAATGAATGAACGAATGCAGATATTGAATACGTAAGGCCTATTTGCTACTTCCAAACAGCCACGATCTCACTCACAATAGCGTCGTCTTCACGGCAGCAAAGGGTAAGAGCAGTGCAGCACATTCCGAGAAAGATCGAAGCTTCGCAATGTCCAAAGCCGTCTCGTCGAAGTCGTTCACTACGGACGTGTCGGCACCCTTCTCGAGAAGGAAGCGAACGACATCTGGGTGGTTATGAAGTGCAGCCCCGTGCAGAGGCGTTCGATTCCCTTGCGATGGCTGGTTGACATCCGCTCCTGCGGCAACAAGACGCTTGCAGATCTCCAAGTGACCGCCAATCGCTGCTGCCCGCAGCGGAAAATGCTTGGCCCCTGGAAGGGCCAGTGAGGCACCCCGCTCCAGCAAGGCTTGCACGGTGTCGAGGTGGCCCTCCCGCGCGGCGAGAATTAGAGGCGTGAACGCCTCTGGGCATGATGAAGTAACGTCAGGGGTGGTCAAGACTCCGACGTCGAGCATTTCCACGAGACGATCCGTTTGCCCCGTTTCGGCCGCGAGAAGAAAGCGCATCACATGTTCGTCCTCCTCCTCGGCCTCGCCATCGCCACCTTCGTCACTCGCTTCGTCTTCGAGGAAGAGCTGCTTTGACATAATGACATGTGCCTTGTCTTTCGGAGAGGTCTCGTCAATAGCAAATCCTAGCTTTGCGTAGAAACGCATGGCTTGCTCGTTGGCGCGAAAACACGTGAGCATGAGCCAATCCATCTCCCAGTAACGCGCGACACGCTCCATTAGGAGCATAAGAAAGGATCCGAGTCCGCTGTGGGCCGCGGTAGAAAGATCGACCTGGATCTCGTACACGTAAAAGACCAGCGCCTTGCCCTCAATTATAAAGCGGAAATTTACAAAGCCTGCAAGCGCGCCGCTGTCTTGGTGACGAGCGATGACAAAGCGCGAAGCGCTTTTGACGAGCTGTGCGCGCTTCTTGTCGCGATCCCACTTCCACTTGGCCTCCGCGTACGCGGCGCGCATGTTGCGCTCCGTGAGATCGAGACACGCAGTGATTGTCTCAGCACTATCTGTGCCATCACTAGGAGCCAGAAACTCCATTACAAATGAATGTCCGTTTCCTTTGTGCATAGTCAGGTCTGGAAATTCGGAAAGCACGTTTCGTGGTTGTTTGTTGCCGCCAGGAACCTCGGGTTCCTGATAATACTTGGCGCGCTTGAGGCGCCGTTTGCGAACTTCTTGGTCGTCGCCGAGATCCTCTTCCTCCTCGAGCTGCTCCATTTCGTCCTCGTCAGCTAGCGCGTTGTACAAGTCCTCCACGGACTTGGATCCACCGGGATGCCAGCCGTCTTCGTCCTCTTCGTCGTCCTCGTCATCATCGCCAAGACGATCATGCACAACCTGGAACATTTCTGGGTGCTGCTGGAGGAGCATCATGAGGGCTCGGTTCTGAAGATTCTGCCGCACGCGCTGGCCCACGACGCTCCCGTCTCCGCCGTATTCTACCTCGCGACGGATTGCGGTCGACCTTTTTGCCTGCTTGAGAAAGACCAAATCTGTCAGATGGCTTCTGGCCCGGAGCCTCGCTCGGGCGATTTTCATATCAAGATTCTGCAGAAGCTCCTCTTCTTGTTCCTCGACTGTCCTTTTCGCGTCTCCGCGAGCCTTGCGCAATGTGCGCTCGTCGTCCTTCGTGGGCCTTCGCCGCTTTTGGGCAAGTGCATCGTCCCTCTCGCCAAGCGCCTCCACTTCCTCGGGCCGCAGCTCCGCAAGCGCGCGCTTGCTCTCGCGCCGAGGCATGAGCTTGTCGCTGCTCGCCTGGCGAAAGCGGTCCCGACCTACGGCGTCTCGCGCCCGTGTCTTCGCGCGCGCGCGCGCGCACAATGCTAGATTTCTCAGCGTTTGGTTGCGAGAGACTTTTCCCTTCCCTTCCTTTTCCTCTTCAAAGATCCTTCTAGCCTACTTCTCGTTCGTCTGGTATAGTATACTGGCACCTTGTGAAAACCTAGGTCGTTCTTGCTTCGTGGCGAGAGAGTTTCCCGCAACGAGGATTTGGCTGCCAGCGCACCGGAGATAACAAGAAGAAGCAAGAGACAAAACGCCAAATGTTCTTCACGGATGCGAAGAACGTTACGGAACTCCGTCTCGATATACTAATCATCGTCATCTACAAGCAATTACGCGACAGTCCCCTATTCTTTTTCTAATCTTCTAAAATCTGACGCAATGCCCTTAACTGTAGGCCCGAGTTCCTCCCAGCCAGCCAGGCAAAAGTATACACACGAAAATAAGAGTGAAAAAAAAGAAAAGAAAATCTCCACCACCAACAACAACCATGCGAAGCTAGTTTTGCTTGATGTTGGATGCGCTACGCGCGCGTGATCTGACGCGATCCGAAGGAAAAGTCCAATGCAAAACAGATACAAAGACTGCACTGAGCAACCAAGGAGCAATCGTGTTCCACAGCAAAGCCCGCCCCAATGCAGAGTGATTTCCAAGGTCAAGACAGCCGCCCTGAAACGAGGTGGCAACCGCCAGACCAACCTTGGAGCCAAAAAAGTAGCCAAGCACACGACTCTTCACATCACGCGCGCTCATCTGACCCTCGTTGACAGCGGCAAACTTATACTCGAGCGCCGCAATCCGGTCAGCTTCCTCGAGCTTGCAGCTTGCAACACGCGCAGCGACGCCTTCGCGATCATAGCCAAACACATGCTCTGCGAGAGCGCCCACTACGATCCCAGAGCCGATGCTAAATGTACTCTGCAGTGCGTGATGCATGCTCATGACGCGCGCCCCGGCGCCCGGGGGCATGAGCTCTGCAAGAATTGGTTTCGTTGCGCCTGTCGCGATCCACGGAATGACAAATCCCAAAGCGAAGAGACCAAGCGCTGCATATTCAAGAGCATCATGTTCGAGTCCGCCAAAAATCATCAAGACGAGAGGCAGGCGAATCAGGGTCGCAAACTGGGCCATGTAGATGCGTCCATGCTGCGGATCAAAGCGAGCAAAATAGTCGCCCACGTAGCCCGCCACAAACTGACCGGGAATCATTCCTAACTGCATGGCGTTTCCAAACACCCCGGCAAGGGCATTGCTCACGCCACCAGTCTGAAACCACATGACCAAAAAGGCGAAGCCGGCGTACGGAAAGGTTCCAAAAAGACCATGCAAGACGATAATCTGGAACGAGCGCATGGAAAAGACATCGCGAACGCCAGCTTCTTCGTCCTTCTTGATGGCACCAGTCTTGTCGAGCTCACTTGCCATGATCTTTCCATTCTTCTCTTGTCCCGATTTGAGCTTTTTGTTTGCGTTCGCAGACCCGGACGCACCTTCGCCAATACCCTGCTGCTGCAGCAGCTGGTCGCGTGATGGAATGAATTGCCACAAGAGTAATGCCACGAGCAAGCTGAGTGCGCCAAAGGCTAGTAAAAGCACGCGCCAGCTGGCGCTGAAGCGGGTTACCAGAGCTGCACCAACAACACGACCGACTGACTCGGAAATGCTCACGCGACTAAAGTTGCGACCTCGCGTTGCGGAATCGAGCTTTGACACCACGCTGCCCATCAGAGGCCGGAGAATGGAGCTGCACAGGCCCGAGACAAAGCGAAGCAAGAGCAGTTCCACGAACCCCGTCGCTTGACTCATGAGCATACTGCACAGACCGATCCCTGCGACAGCCAGAACCACGAACCGTCGCGGGTCTTGTGCTCGATCCACGAGCGGCGCCCAGACCACTCCAGCGAACCTCAGCGAGGAGCTCTGCGCAAGCCAAATGTACCCGAGCAACGTCGGGCTCAGGCCAAACTCCTGCTCCAGGTTCCTGAACAGCGAGCTCAAAAACGCCACATCTGTGGTCTTCACCAGCGTGGCCACCAGGAGGCCCGTCCACGCCCGCTCCTGGCCCTCGCGCTGCATGTCGTCGCGCGCCTCGCGGCGATCAACCGAAGCAAGCGCCTTTGCCTTGCCTTGCCCTGCTCGCCTTCCTCGCATTGCATCTTCTCCGATGCTCGCGAACCCGACGCTGTGGCCCGGCGCCTTTTTATAGGTCTCTTCCGGACCGATATGGGTCTCTTAGGCCTCTCTCCCCTAGCAAGTAAACCTCGAGAATCAATCAAGCCGTGGAGCAGCCGCCGCGCAGCAGAACCGTGTCGCCATGGCGTCCGGCGCGGGCTCGGACGTCGGCGGCGGCGGCGGAGGAGGAGGAGGGCCTCGGCTGGACGGGGAGCTGTACGCGAGCATCCGCGCGAGGCAGGAGACGAACCTCTCTGCGGAGGTGGAGGGCCTCGTGCGCGAGACGAGCGCGCTGCTCAGCCCCGCGCCAGCGACGGCTGCAGGCGCGGGCGCGACGGGGTCCGGAGGCCTCGATGCGGACGGGAATGCAGACGCGAGGCTAGGCCCCGACGGCCAGCCCGAGTCACCCGCCATCGCGGATCTGCGGCGCGCCATGAAGCTGCTTGAGCAAAAGGAGGCCGACTTGGAGCTGGCCGCCAAGATTGGCGACGCGCTTTTTCAGGAAAACACAAGGCTCCGCAAGGAAAATCAGGGCACCGAAGCTCTTCGTGACGAACTCGACGCACGAGACGAAGAGCTTTTGGCTGCTCGCGAAGAAACCAAGTCGCTTAAGCGCAGGCTCGAGCTGCTCAATACCACCTTGCTTCAGGCAGACGCTTCGAACAGCCAACTCACAGAGCAGCTTCGTGCTTTTCAGGAGCAGAGCTTGCATGCTACGTCGCCGGCTGTTCACCGAACAGCTGCATCGCCAGGGTCTCCCAACCTGTCACGTACTGTCGCGCACGAATCCATCGACGGCTCGATAACTCGCTTCAGTGGTGTGAATACACAAGCAATCTCGTCACCAGGCTCCCCGGGCACAACTCTAGAGGACGGTGCTGCAGATCGTGTATTGCCGGATTCTGACGACGCCGTCGAACTTGCAGCTCAAGACCTTGACGTCGCGCTTGAACGCGCCGAAAAGTGGCGAACGCGGGCTCTCGAGGCAGAGGCGCAGGTCGAAGCGATCGGTGCACAAAATGCCGACACGATCGCGAGCTTACGCGACAAGGTAGACGTTTTAGAAATAGCTCTGCATCGTGCCAAGAAGGAACGTTCGCGCTCCGACATGCTTGAAGCAGCCTCATCTCGCGCATCCGAGGAACGCGACGATTTGTCGCGCGAGATTGAACTCCTCCAAGCAGACCTCGAACTGCTCACACAGGAAAATATGCAACTGCGCGCTGATCTTGAGGAGTCTCAGGGCATCATTGGCGCGCGGAATACGCGCGAAGATCGCGCCGCAAGTGAACTGTCCAGGGGCCCAGGTCCCGAAGTACCGCACGTGCCCTCGCTCGAGGACGAATTGCGAGGCCTTCGCGTATCACGGGACTCTGTCTCGTCTGTCACGGATGGACCCGTCGTGCGGGCCCCCAAGCCAGCGTCTGCCGGGAGAGCTGATGATAGCGAAGATCTGGATCTTCTCTTCTTCCATTTCCATATGACTGCAATGAGCTGTATGAGTCATTTTTCACAAGCCGGATCTGCAGGCGACAAAATGATTTCACCGGCCACGCTCAACACCATCAATACGATGGACACCCGGAGGATGTACAATGATGCGATTGAGCGTGGAATCCCTCCTCACCACTGGATTGGTTACATTCGAGATTGTTTTGCACAAGCGCATCTTCGATCGCTTCTCAAGGAAGGCGGAAATGCATATCGCGGTCTTGCAGGTCCTCCGCCTTCTTCCCAAGATGGCGAACGAAATCGAGCGTCCTCTTTTGCATCTCTTCCTGAAGGAAGTCAATCCTACTTGGCTCCCTCGCGCGTCTCTTCACAGGGCCACAGCGGCATGAATGCGAATGGCAGCCAAGGACATGGGCAAGGACAAGGAAGTTCGAGCATGTTTGCGCGACTCTTACATTCAGTTGCTCAGTCTCCGCCGCGGCAGCCCACGGACTCCAAGCAAGTGTCGTCTGCCGCTGCTGCTGCTACTGCTGCTACTGCTGCTGCTCCTTCTCCTTCACCAATCAATGCTTCGGCCTTGGGCTCCTCGTTGCTGCCACCGCGTGTCCCCTCTGTACAGAGTTCGAGACGAGGTTCTGTCAACGCTCATGAAATTGATGGACTTGCCTCCACAGAAGTCATCATCTCGAGCGATGAGCGGGAAGACATTGTATAGCCATAACCATAAGGTATCTCTTTGAAGAGCTTCTGCCCGCTCACGGGATGAACCGTGCCACCATGGCTTCAAGGTTGGTGTAACGCAGAATTGCATTGTTTCTACCAGAATACGGCGTTGAGAGAAGCGACCGAAAGGTTGCAAAATCCTTGATGACCTTGCCGACTCGAGCTCGACCTCTTATGGACAACAGTAAAATCAGTCATTTCTTTTTATTTTTTGCGGGGGGAGAGGGGGAGGGATGGGGTTTCGATGTCCTAGGTCTGAGGAGAGCAAACAGGAAGATTCACAGTCCCAATAACAGCAACAGGGGTGGCCTCAGTCCACGTTGGGCACGAAGCGAGGAGATTATGAGGGCAACGACCCAATCAGCATAGGATATGTTGCCAAAAGCAGTAAAATAGGATCACGAGACCAGGCGCCGAGACGCTTGCGATTCGAATCTGAAAGACTTTTCATCAAATGGGACCTTTTGAAATTGACTTGAAAAAAAAATGACTTTGATTCTTTAGATGATTCTATTTGCTACTTCTTGCAGCTGACGCTGAGCGACTTATTTACCACGATGCAAGATCGGAACGTTTGCGTTGCGTCTTATATTTCCAGCTCTTGCGCCTTGATCACGGTGGTGCTTATCGTAGTCTCGTCACGCAAATCTTTGCAGCTTGTCATGCGCGCTCGCTTCTCCATATTTTGGGCATCGTTCTCCTTGCCACTGTCCTTGCGGGTAGGGCTCGACTCGTCGGCCGCAAAGACCCTTTGAAAAAGCTTGCGGCTTCCGGCTCTTTGACGCGCGCTGATGGGAGCACGAGTACGGAGTGGAGTGACTTGCGCGATTCTGGCCCCACGAGGCTTGCGTTGCGGAGTGACCGGCGGCCTCGTGATGGCGTCGCCGGTGTCTCCGGTGTTCGCCGGCGTCGCATGATTGATTGCCGTTGTCGTGGTTGCCTGTTTCGGCTGCTGGTTGCCCACAGCCGGAGCCTCGTTTTCCTGAGCACTCACCTCGGAACTTACGTTTTCGCCTTGAGACTTCTGCTCTTCTCGGCGTTCGACTGGGCGCTCGACTTGGGCCGGGGCAGCGAGAGCACGCGCGCCTTGGGAGGACGCGCCGTTGGAGGGCTCCATGAGCTCAATTGGTGTACCCGGCTCAGTCGATCTTTCGAATGCAGCTTGCGAAGGCGAAGGCGAAGGCGAAGGCGAAGGCGTGACAACTTCGGGGGCTTGACGCGCGATGATGGGAGCACGAGCACGGAGTGGGGTGACTTGCGCGATTCTGGCCCCACGAGGCTTGCGTTGCGGAGTGACCTGCGGCATCGCGATGGCGTCGCCGATGTCTCCGGTGTTCGTCGGCGTCGCATGATCGATTGCCGTTGTCGTGGTTGCCTGCTTCGGCTGCTGGTTGCCCACAGCCGGAGCCTCGTTTTCCTGAGCACTCACCTCGGAACTTACGTTTTCGCCTTGAGACTTCTGCTCTTCTCGGCGTTCGACTGGGCGCTCGACTTGGGCCGGGGCAGCGAGAGCACGCGCGCCTTGGGAGGACGCGCCGTTGGAGGGCTCCATGAGCTCAATTGGTGTACCCGGCTCAGTCGATCTTTCGAATGCAGCTTGCGAAGGCGAAGCCGAAGGCGTGACAACTTCGGGGGCTTGGGCTTGGTTGATTTTCGGAGCGCCGGCTTCCTGCGCTGGGTTCTCGATGACGACAGGAGCGATCTCCTCTTGCTCTTGCGATACTTCGACTTCGGACACCGCTGGGGCCGTCGTGACCGCAGCCGCGACCTCTTCCACGATGGTTTCGGAAGCACGAGCTTGCTCCGACGCCTGCTCTTGGGAAGCTTTCTCTTCAATTACGGTCGCAGGGGTTGAAGACTCAGCCGCAATCTCACCCACGCCGATCTCCTGCGTTACATTGTCGTGCACGGCAGGAGAACTCACTTGCTCCTCTTTAGGTGCTCCCTCTTCGGGCTCGTGGGAAGCAGCTGCCGCAGGAGCGATTTCCTCCCTGCGGGCTTCAGAAGGGCGAGCTTGCACCTGAGCCCGCTCGTTGCGATTGCGATTGCGATTGCCATTACCATTGCCTTGAGCGTTTCTGGAGCCCGCTCTTTGCACAGGACGCGCAGGCCTCGTGGCATTGCGGCGCTTGTTCATGCGGTCTTCAAGGTTGTAGAGCTTGAACGTAGCATGAACACGGGATGCAGCCGACTTTGTTGGGCGAAGGTACCCAGGAATACGCGGACGATCCCTCTCGACCTTTCTCTCCTGCCCAGGAGGTGTTCTCGCTTCTTGCTCCTGAGCTTGGCCTACTTCCTCGCCAGCTTCGGGCTCAGAGGGCTGCTGCTCGGCTACGCGCTGGGCTACCGGCATCGAGGCTTCGGGGTCCGTGACGAGAGGCGCGACGGGCGCAGGCTCAGGCAGCGCCAAGGGCGGCGCGGCGGGAAGTGCCTTGGGCGCTACAACAGGAGCTGGCTCCGGCGCCACGACTGCAGCGGGCTTGGGCGCCGGGATGCGAACGGGCCTGGGCGCCGGGACGGGAGCTGGCTCCGGTGCCGCGGCGGGAGCTGGCTGAGGCGTCATAACAGAAGCGACCTTAGGCTCAGGCGCCGGGACGCGAGCTGGCGTGGGCGCCGGGACGGGAGCTGGCTCCGGCGCCGCGGTGGGAGCTGGCTGAGGCGTCGCAACAGAAGCGACCTTGACAGGCACAGGCGCCGGGACGCGAGCTGGCTTGGGTGCCGCGACGCGAGCTGGCCTGGGCGCCGGGACGGAAGCTGACTCCGGTGCCGCGGCGGGAGCTGGCTGAGGCGTCATAACAGAAGCGACCTTGACAGGCTCAGGCGCCGGGACGCGAGCAGGCGTGGGCGCCGCGACGCGAGCTGGCTTGGGTGCCGCAACGCGAGCTGGCGTGGGCGCCGGGACGGGAGCTGGCTGAGGCATCGCAACGGAAGCGATCTTGCCAGGCTTGGGCGCCGCGACGCGAGCTGGCTTGGGTGCCGCAACGCGAGCTGGCGTGGGCGCCGGGACGGGAGCTGGCTCCGGCGCCGCAACGGGAGCGGGCTCAGGCGCAGCCAAGGGCGCTGGATCGGGGATACCATCCATGGTGCTCTCGTTGCTTGCAATGAAGTCTTCGAGAATTCACTCGTGAACGAAGTTGTCAAGTTGCTTGCGTGCGTGCTTACGTGCTGATCTCTCTCTTTTCTTCCTCTTCTCAGCTTGGTCTTTTCGAACTCTGTGATCTCTCGAGGTGGCTGCGATGCGGGTTTGCTCTCGCGAGAAAACTCTGCCTGCCATCCTTGCCCGTGCCCAGCGCTGCACGCCACTTTTGCATAGCGCATCCGTGCTCTTTGGCCCTCCTTGGCGCCTGCTCGGCGTTTCCGCCCCCCTCCTGCCTCTGGCATCCCGCATCACTGTGCACCCGCCAGCCCTCTTCCGTCTCGCCGAGCCCGTTTTCCCCGCGCTCGGCCGCCACCTGCCGTTTCCCGCCCCGCGCCCTGAAATCGCGCCTCTGACGCGGCCGCCGGCCGCCCCACCCCGCCCGGCCGATACCCCGCGGGCCGACCCTCCTCGCCTCGCGTCGCCGCGCGCAACGGGCAGCCAGGCAGGCGGGCGGGCGGGCGGGCAGACAGGCGGCTGCGTGCCTGTCGTTCGCCCCAGGCTCGCGAGCCCCGGTCTGACCCCCGGGACTTCCCACAGGGTCAACTCGTCCTCCCTGCCCGGCCAAGAAGGCGGCGCGGCCGGCCCCGGGGGGGCACCGTGGGCGCCGCCCGGCAGACCCGCACCGGGCAGGCGACGCGCAAGACTCGGCGCGAGGGCGCCGAGCGTGCCGGAGGGAGGGCGCGCGAGGCGCGCGAGGCGGCGCGCGCGGGGCGACGCCCGGCCCGCGGGTCGTCGCCGGCGAATGAGGGGCGCCGCGGCGGCAGGTAAGGGGTGAATGCGGGCGAGGCGAAGACAGCTCCAGCCCAGCCCAGCCCGGCGCAGCCCCGCCCCGCCGCGGCGCGGCGCGCCAGCGCCGGCGAGCCCGCCCGCCCGCGGCGAACGCCGCCCGCCGCGAGGGGTCAAGCGCGCGTGGGCGGCCGCGCTCGCTTGGCGCGGCGCGGCGAGGCGCAGCGACGCGGGGCGAGGCGGGGCCAGGGATTTCTCTTTGCTTGCGGTTTTTATTTTTTATTTATTGTTTGACTAGCCGCGTCATGGCTTGCCCAAGCATCTACGTCGGGACGGCCGAGGGTCAGTTCGGGAATGGGTGGCGGCCAGCAGCTCGGCGCCACCGGCGTCCGCGCGCAGGTCAGCACGCGCCAGGAACCTGAGGAGAAAAGTCCCCAGCATTCTTCGTTTCGAATCCCTGTGCTCGCTCGCAGCGATTGCGTGGCGACCCGCGGCGACTCGTCGTCAGCGAGCTCCCGCGAGCTTGTGGCCAGCCAGCCGCGAAGGGAGCGAGCGAAGCGACGAGCTAGCTTACCCCGGGGAAGAATGACCCCAGGCAGGACTCGGGAGCCATGGCCGGCTCGTGCTGGGCGCCACCGATCAAGCCCGGTGAGAAAGGAAACGGGAGGACAAACAGACTGGCCGGTGGTAGAACGCGTCTGATGATTGTACTCCCCCCCCCCCCCCCCCCCCCCCTCCTCCCCCACCCCCTTTCCCCACCCGAGATCTTTCGGTTCCCGATCGGCTCCTCGTTAAATTCATTTCCTCACTCACTCGCTCACTGCTCTCTCGCTCTCTCGATCTCTCGCTCTCGCTCTCACTTCCTTCATGTTTGCCCAGGAGGTTCGCTCTCAGCAGACCGTCGCCGGCGAGACCAGGAACAGCCTGTAAACCATGTCTCTGCGCGCGTCGCGAGGCAGTCACCTTGCTTGCTTGCTTGCTTGCTTGCTTGCTTGCTTGCTTGCTTGCTTGCTTGCTTGCTTGCTTGCTTGCTTGCTTGCTTGCTTGCTTGCTTGCTTGCTTTGCCAAAGGCAGCCAACTTGACGCCAGGACGGGAGTCGAGTCATAATAGCTTGCGTCAGACGCCAACGCTGTCCTGGTGGGCACCCACAGTGATCGTTCAAAAGGAAAAAACGAAGTCGAGGGCGGAACGCGTCGGTGCATCGTGCTACATGTTTGGATACTTGACTCGTAGCGAGCCTCGTACAAACGCGGCGCGAGGAAAATGGAACGCGAGAGCCAGTCTGTCGCTCTATCCGGAAACTCAATGGATCGTACCGTATTCTTTGCTGAGGCAGATCGACTTCGGCTCCTGGGCTCTTCGGTTTGATCGTTGCTTCCTACCTGGCAGTCATCTTCCCGGGGATTTGGAAAATACGAACGAGGAAAAAGAAAAGAAAAGAAAAGAAAAGAAAAGAAAAGAAAAGAAAAGAAGACGAAATGACTGTCGCCACACTATTGCGACCACTCATGGCTTCGCTTCGTTCCCTTGGCCTAGTGGACTGGCGACGCCACCCGCGTTGAGCTCTCTGCTAACGGAAGGGGGTCTTGCGCATTCTGTATTGAGCCTGTCGCTGTACTGGATGCACAACGCGGGTAACCAAGCTGAGGTTGTGAGCAGAGAAGCCGAGCCTGCGTGCGCTTGATCGGGCTGACTATTTGTCTTACGGGCCCTTATTCTTGAGCTCTTATTGAAGCACTTTCATCCTCTGTCAATTTTTTTTATAATTTTAATGACCTGGCAGCCGGGCCTCGGCGCTTTCCATGCTTCGCATCGTGATTTCGACGTGGTTGGAGGCTTGTACGTGTGTACTCTGGAACAGCGTAGCAACAGAGAGAGGGCTACGTTCTAGGCCTATCCCGCTTGCCAGGGCGTTTTCAAAAACAAATCAAACTTCGTTCTTTTTTGGTTCACTATTACTTGCACAGGAAAAAAGGGACAGACGCCTGGCGAAGCAACTCCTTTCCGAAAGACTTAGACGGAGAGCAACGATTGGCCTCTCTCATCCACGACCGAAATGGACGTGACATGGCTTGACACAACGCTCTTGGCGAAACAGGGAAGCGCTATACGATTGCCTGCGCCAAGAAGATCCATGAGTGGTGTTGCACGATTAACTTCGGGCCCCACAAGACTCTGCAAATGCGCGAAGCGAACGCGAATTGAGACGCGACGACCGCTGTCCGTGATTACCTCGAGTGCCACACAACGATCTCTGCATACGTGCGCGCACAATTTGTTAGCCATCAATTTAATATCCATTCGTAAGAAGATGAACGTACCTTTCTGCTTTCGCAGCATCTTGTAAGCTGACAGGGACCTCGCTCGGCATGAAACGCCACGAGTTCTCCCTATTCAACGAAGACTTCTTGGCCCAGCCGACACGCTTCAATTTACCACGTAGCAAACCAATCTGATCTCCTTCACCCAGATTCCCCGCGCCATGCTCGGCAAAGTGCAACATGGGCAACTCCACGGTGCTAGCCTTGAGATGCGCTCGAGCAGATTTTGAGAGCGAAACATAACGGACCAACAGGGGCATAAGGACAGAGATGTCATCACGTCCATCCGTGATTGCGCATTCCAACTCCTCATTTCGAGGTGGCACGAAACCTGGTTCCTCCACGTTGCGACACCACAAAAGCCCCTTCATCTTGGGACTTAGATCCATCACACCAAGAGGTCCAGGTAAAAAACCGAGCTCTTCCTTGAGACCGTCGATCGGCAAGGCCTGGGTTGAAACTGCACCAAGAGGCGCGTCGGTCCACATGATGCGCTCCACGGAACACATTGAATCAACAAGAAGCGTCCGTACAGACAAATGCAAAGCTGCGCGCAAAAGAAGCCACCCACCTTTGGGGCAGACGCTTTGTACAGTCGATGCGAGACGCGCATCAGATACATCTACCCGCCAAACTTCAGGACCGCTCCACGTTGTAACAAAGAAGCTCCGTCCTGCCGCGTGCAACACACGGCATACCACCTCGCAGCGCCGACCGGGAGGGCAGGTCTCTGCAAAATGCAGTCGTACTCGCATGGACGGGACACTTTCGCACTTTGCAGGGCTATCGACTCGCGTTGCGTCCGAGTCCGCACTCACGAGCAACCGTGTGATACTTCGTTGCTCAATTTGAAACGACCCAATTGATGCTTGCAAGACATCACTCCAGCCGAGAGAAGATTCCTCGCCCCACCCTCCAGTAAAGCTCGAAGAAGTACTTTCTGTGTCCGTCGAATTCTCCGTATCGTTGAATAGATACAATGGCCGCGAGGTGAGCGTGACCAAGTTCTCGAGCTCAAAGAGACCCCCGCTGTCTTCCCCAAGAATGCCCATGAAACGAAAGACATGCTGAGGGGCAATAAGAAGTTCGCAATACCATCTCGTCTTTTGCGCATGCATTGCAAGCAAGACCGAGCTGTATCGCATTGCAGGGGGCGCAAGTTTGGCCTCGAGCGTGGCTTCTCCATTTTGTACCAAAAGTGCCTCGCGCAGAATTGCACCAGCCACGTAGCCGCGCAAGGTTTCTACATGGTAGCGAGGTCGCCGCGGATTCAAAATTGCGGTCCATGACGGGTCAATTGCAGGTGATCCAGCTGTGGATTTCGCTGGGCCATCGTCCACGTCGGTCGAAGCGCCCCTCGGACTTCCTTCGCTAATAAAACTCTGTGTACGCGTCGGTTTTTCCTTGGCGGCACGGGCATAGAGACTTTCCCCCGTTAGAGCACGGTGAAGAAGTGAGGGGTCCTGAGGATCGAGGATGGGCGGACACTCGGCATGCGTCTCAAGAATGCGCACCAGGCCAGAAGCAACAATGGTTGCTTTCGAAGCACACGATGGCAAAGGCTGCGACGCCTCAGCGAATGCTCTGCTATTATGCAAAGACAAACGGGTCCATGGCCAATGCAGCGAGAGGCGGGATCCTTCGAGGTCAGAGGCCACGTTCGCGCCCGCGAGGTGTTCAAGTTGGTCCATCATGCGCGCGATAAAATCGTACGAGGCCACAGCTGAAGAGTGCTCACGCTTCACGGGCCCTTTGCCCATCGGGGAGTCGCTCGCGACATCAGGTCGTCCAGCTCGGGGTAAGATGACTTGAATCGGCAAGCCCGGTGGGTATTTGCTTTGCTGAAGTTCGCTGTGATCATAGTCAACATGTTCATCTGGCGGCGTGGAAGCGTACGCGACAACGACACAATCGAGCACGAGAAGTCGGCCTGTCCGAGATGCGCTGCGAACAAAGACCTCGATGGAACCCGCTGCTTCGCGCTCGCCCGGAAGCTCTCCCAAAGGCTCGCCTTCTGCGTGAAGTTGCTCGGAGAGACGCTGAGAAAATTTAGAGCGCGCTTTGGTGAGCAACGCATGGAAACGGCCATTAGCTGTGATGAGGTTCGCAGACGACAAATGCAAAGTGCTATGGGTCGCTGCATCAGAGTGCACCATGCGACGATTTGGACTCACACGAATGGCCTGCTCCTGACGCATCATCGACGCCACTGTCTTTGCAGAGGTCGAAACCTCATTGGCTTCTTGCTTTTGCAATTGATTGGCAAACCACGCCGTGCCTGTCACGTGGTCAACGGAGCTACCGCGCGAGGACTCGGCCTCTTGGATCTGATCGTCGTCGTTGTCGTCGATCTCGCTTAGTGAGAGATCTAATCTTGCGCGATGGGTGTCCTTTCGTGCCTTAGCATTGCGCAAAGGCTCCTTCTTGACTCGAGAAGCCACTTCCTGAGAGAGAAAGGTGGAAGGAGTGACATCAGTGTCCATAGCCTCGCGCGATCGATGGCGGTGGATCTCGTCGTGACCGCTGACCTCGGCTGCGTCCTGATCGTCATCATCGACATCGTCATCAGAATCAAGATCCTCGATCTCTTCTAGCTCCACCACCTCTGCAACCTTGTTTCGCTGCGTCCGTGAACGAGAAATCGCTGCTCCACGGCGACGTCTCCTTGAATGGCCTGGAGCATCGTCAGCTTGAGCAAGTGCAGATCCAAAAAAGGCACTCATGCTCGTGACAGGCGAAGGTCCAGATCCGGACGGAGCCGAGCGTGAAGGCTGCCGTCGTGACCAAACTGTCTGTTTTTTGCGGTGTCTCCGCGCCGCGGGAAAACTGTCCTTTCGGAAGTCGAGTTCCTCGTCAGAATCGGGACCCGGCCCACTTCGATTCGACCTTGATTGACCTCCTCCAGATGGTACAGAGCTTGCGTTCGCATTTGCCTGTGTCGCGCGACGAGGTTGAGGTTGGTGCATTTTCGGTTGAGCAGATTTTTGCTTCTCCCTTCTTGATGTTTTGCCAGTTTTCCTATGGTCGCCGTGACGTCCATTCTCCTCGAAACTTTCCGTCACGGCATCAGCATAAAGACTTTCTGTAGAGTTTGAAACCAGGCGTGCGGTTTCTGCTGCTGATTGAGCGACGAGAGTCTCGAAGACTGCAACGTCAGATGGCTTTTCATCGGCCTTCAAAAGCAAGCGCCGCTTAAAGTCAGCTTCAGCCTCAAGCCTTTCGAGGTAACGTTTGCTCCTTGCGGCAAGCACGCGATGGCTCTGCGACAAGATGGATCCTCCATCATCACTGCTGTTGGAATTGCTTTCGTAGCTTGACTGGCGTTCAAGTCTGGAGGTGGCCGAGATGTTAGAGTTCGAGTTGCCGTCGTCGGAGATGAGCCCAGACGAAGAGGCATTGCTCATTGCTGAGGCGCTCCGTTGTTGTCGCTTTGCGGTTTGTGTCGATGCTTTGCTTTTGTTCGCAATGCGGCTGGTCTCGGCGTCCTCGCCCTCGTCGGCCGTGGCACCATTCTTGTCCTTGGCGGTGGTTCTTCGCGTCGCTTTCGCGGGCTGACCGGTCGGGACGTACTTGCGCAAGAGACGCTCTTTAAGCGCGACGTGTTCCTTGTCCTCTTGAAAGCGCACGAGCGACGACCGCGGGATCCGCCGCTGCTGCGCGTGGGCCGGCGACCCGAGCCTCGTGCGCCGCGGATCCTCGGCCATGACGGAATCCCTCCCTGCCCCGATGCTCGCTCCCGGCAACAGCCAGGGTCGCGCGGGCAAGGGCTTGCCCCGGCCAACGCCGAGGCGGGGAGCGCGAGGGGGGCGGGCGAGGACGCCTGGCGATCCGCGTCCGTCGAGAGTCGTCGAGCCCGGTCTGCGCGCCGACCTGTTTTGCAATAGTGCTCTCGCGCTCTCGCTCTCGCTCTCGCTCTCTGCTTGAGCGCAATACAAGTCTGCCAGCTTCGGAGTCCGCACTCAACCACCACCACCACCGTGACCATGGACACGGTCACGGTCATCGAGGAACAGAAGCGAGCAAAGGCAGTTTGAGCGGCTGCCGCTTCGTGCAGTGAGAGCAACATGGATGGATGGGCCGAGAATACAAGAGAGAGCAGTGAGCAGGAGAATGTGCTAGCTTGCAAAGAAGGCAAGCTCGTTTGGCTGTCAACCTTATTTACAGAAGATAGCTCGAGTCAAGCCCAAAGGCCAAAAGAGCACAATTGACAAGTTTGGAAATGATGCTCGGGTCCTTCTTTAAGGACTTGAGAGTGACCTCGTCGCCGACGCGAATCGTTCCGGAGACGGAAGGGTCGTCCGCGCCGAGGTAAATGCCAAAGAGCGGAGCGAAACCCTTCGAGCCCCCGGCCCCCGTAGGAAAAAATCCGGAAATGCCGAAGCGCAGTCCGCCCGGACGCAGCTGCTTGAGTGTGGCAAGAGGCTCTGCCTTGCGAAGACCTTTGCGGAAGCCAGCTTCGCCGGTCTTTTGGTCGACGGTGGTCTCGACGCAACGAAATGTAGGACCCACCACACGCATAGAGTAGTCGCCGATCTGCAGAGTGGCGGCATGGTCTTCGACGAAAGCAAGCTCAGGGGAGGTTTCGATGACGACATTGGCTCGGAAGCAATTAATGTCAACCGCATCGCGGCGCTCGGCGTCGGGCATCTCCCGCTTGAGGGTCGCGAGGCTTGCTTGCGAGACGAGCGAAAACGGGGCGAGATCTCCGAGCAAGAGACCATCTTCGTGGTGCGAGTTCGGTAGAAGCGCGCGCGCAAAAGTGTGGTGCGGCTTGCGCAGCGAGCCCTTGAGCATGCACATGAGACGGTAGCCTTCGGTATCACGCCCACTCAGCTTTGTTAGGCACGAATTAATCCAGATGGAAGCCTCACGGCCAAAAGAGACGCACTTTCCAACCGCGCCGTGCATGTCAATATCTTCGGCGCTCTCCTTGTCTGTCTCAACGTGGGTGAGACAGAGTCGCAGCGGCTCGAGACCTGTCGAGCTGGGTGGACTCAAGGTCACCGTGTTGTCTTCGACAGAGCAGTCGACGTCGATTCGGGCCAGTCCGGGACGCATGCGCTGTGATACGGGAACATTTTTGGCATTGACGGCCATGACGACACGATCGAACTCGAGGCCATTCTTGGTCAGCCGCACGCTCTCGCGCGCGACAGGTCTGCACGACTTGAACGGGTGAATGTGAATACTCGCTACACGTCCAATGCTCTGCCCTTGCTCGAGTTGCTTGCGCTGCTTCGTGTCGAAGCCGAGGTACTTTTTGCGCTTGCCGAGCGCCTTGCGGAACATCGCAAGGAGCCCAAGAGCGGCAACCACCGCAACGAACGCTCGCCGCGTCCTCGCGCTTGCGGAGCTCATCGCTGGATTTTCACGCTCGCGCCTGTGCTCTCGCTGCGCGGATGCTCGTGCTTTGCTCTCCTCGCCTTCGTGGTCTGCCAGGATCGCTCCTTCTGCATGATCAGGCGGTGGCGGCGGCGTGCGGCGGGTCCGTCCCATACCTACCGGGCCAGTAAGGGTGCGCCTCTCTTCGCAAACAGCATCCTTTTTAAGGTCTCTCAAGACACCTAAAAATATATTATCATGGTATGAGTTCCTTCGACGCCTGCCTGCTCATGGCGTATAAACAGCAGCAACAGCAACCGCCCCACCGACGCGCAGGCATGGTCTACCGAGCATACGTACATACATCGCACCGTGATCCAACCGCATCCTTGGGCTCGGGCCGCCGCGTCGCATCTATCCGTTCCCCACTTTCGCACTGGGCAGCAGCGACACTGCATATCGTGAGAGCGCTCCGGCGCTCGGTCGGCCACGCCTGCCACCGGCCGGCCCTGGCCCGCTTGACCTTCTCCCTCACAGTCTCAGCCTCTTTTCCCCCCTCTGGCTCTCTGTGACTCTCTCGCTCGCCTTCGTCCTCGCGCGCGCTCTCACACACAATGCGTCGCCAGAGTTCGCGCAGGTGTGTAGCCCCGTAGAATGAAAGTAACTCGCTGTTGCTTGCGCAGCGCGGGCCAGTCGCTGCATATGTCCGTTGACCGTGGTTAGAGAGCACCTATGCGAAAAGCTAGGGTTAAAATAGATGCGTTGAGCTGCCCTGCGGTGGCGTCCTGGCGAGCGCGGAGGCACAATGGAGCATTGGGAGGTGAGAGGCGGACGGCGCGGATCCAGGTAGTCGGCGCGGGCGGGCGGGCAGGAGATGATCAGTGCCTATAGCGAGGGCAACAAGGGCAGCAAGAGCAGCAAGCAAGTGAGCAAGCAGGTCGAGCAAGTGAGCCAAACAAGCGAGCAAGCAAACAAACATACGAACGAACCTCCCGTCCAGAAACGTGCAGTGGACGAGGCCTGTCTGCCTGGCAAGCGAAGCAAGGCCAAAACGCGAGCTGAGAAGCAACCAGCGCGCGCAAGCGTCAAGGCGTAGGTTCTGCAGCGCGACGCGCGCGCGTGAGCGAGGAGGAGCGGGGGCGGGGGCGGGGGCGTGAGCAGGAGCGGGAGCGGGAGCTCGCGCGGGAAGCCCTTCGAGGCCGAGCGCGGCGCGCTCAGGTCCGGCGGCTGGAGGCTGGAGGCTTTTGGGGAATTTCTTAGCGCACCAATTCGGCGCTCTCGGTTGTGCGAACGAAAACAAGCGAGCAAACCAGTTTTGTCCAGAAACCCCATTGGTCGGCTCGAGCGTGCGTGACAGCGTGGTACGGGGCATTCGGAGGGGAAAAGGGTTGGCGCGGCGTGGTCGTCGTGAGGAGTTTGTGTCGTGTCGCGTTGTATCGTCTCTCCTTGTGCCAAAGTGGAAGGAGCTGAGCGAGCGTGTGGTGGTGTGGCGCAGAGGTTGGGTTGTATTTGTTGCTGGTGCGATTGATGTTGTTGTTGTTGTTCTACGGGACCAAGGCGAACTAACGAAGCTATTCGCTTTCTTTTCCCCTTATTTTATTTTTGCGGCGCAACAGAACCCTTTCTCGCGCTTCGCGCAAGGGGACTTGGCTCGGGCAAGCCTCGTCGTCACGACAACAGGCGGAGAATCGCAAGGGCAAACCTAAGGAACCGAGACATCGCAAACAACAGGAAAGATGGGCTGCGCATCGAGCAACCTGTCTCCGGACGAGAAGGCGGCCCGTGACAAGGCAAAGAAGATGGACAACCTGCTCGAGGAAGACAAGAACTTTGATGAGCAGCTCATCAAGCTCCTGCTTCTGGGTGCCGGTGAGTCGGGCAAGTCGACCATCTTCAAGCAGATGCGCATCCTCTATGGCGAGGGCTTTGGCAATGAGGCCCGTCAGCAGACCGCCCCCGTGATCATCAGCAACCTTATCAGCGGCACGCGCACGGTGCTTGAGAACACGGACAAGCTCGGCTTCTCCATCACTGACGAGACTGTCAAGACGGCTTCGAAGCTGCTCATGGACACCTCGGACGACACGCTGCTCAACGACGAGCTGGCAGCCGCCATCAAGTCGCTCTGGGAGGACCCGCAGTTCCAGGAAACCTTTAAGCAGCGCGCCCAGTTCCAGCTCTTTGATTGCTACGGCGACTTTGCCAAGTCCGTGAGCACGAACTGGCCCGAGTGGGGCGGTCCCGGCTGGGTCCCCTCAGTGAGCGACGTCATGAAGGCCCGTGTGCGTACCTCGGGCATTGTCGAGGAGAGGTACACGATTGACGGCGTCAACTTCCGCATGTACGATGTGGGTGGTCAGCGTAATGAGCGCAAGAAGTGGATCCATTGCTTTGACGGTGTGACTGCCATCATTTTTGTGGGTGCCATCTCGGAGTATGATCAGGTGCTGTATGAGGACAAGACGCAAAACCGTCTTGTGGAGGCCATCGAGCTCTTTGACGAGATCTGCAACTCGAAATGGTTCCAGGAGACTTCCATCATTCTCTTTCTTAACAAGCGCGATCTCTTTGAGGAGAAGTTCGTGGTGAACAAGATCCCGCTCAACGTGACCGGCCTTCCGGTCTTTGAGTCTTGGGAGCCGGTCGACTGGGACACTGAGTCGCCGGAGTCCGCTGTCGCACGCGCGCACAACTGGATTGTCAAGCAGTTCCTGGACCAGCGCAAGGACCCAGAAAAGGAGGTCTACCACCACATCACTTGCGCCACCGACACAAAGAACGTCGAGACTGTCTTCAACGCCTGCAAGGACATCATCCTCAAGGCTAACCTCAAGTCGAGCGGCTTCATGAGCTAATTTGAGCCGGAAATTGTGCTGGAGGGAGTGAGGCTCGCCGCAAGGTCAGGTTCAGCGCCGCGGCGATGCACGGCACCTGCGCGAGGGACTCGGGGTTCATTGGGTGCACGCGAGCGAACCTCCAAGCTTTTCTGGGCCTTCGTTATATAGACCATGGAAGAAAATAAAAAGTTCTTGTTGTTTGTTTTCAGATTTTTTAGAAAAGAGATCGAGTTGTGCACGCACGGCGAGAGCAAGGCGGTGAACGGCGCAATCTTTCTTTCCATCATTTTTGGATGCTAGGCCTACACTTTGGAGAAATCGCTACAGTTTCGACTTCCCGATTTGGAAAAGGAAAAGCAAAATTCGGAAAAATGATTGGAAAAGAAAGAAAAGAAGAATGGATGAATGAATGAATGAATGAATGAACGAATGAACGCGCAGTCAGTAGGACCCACTCCTTGCGCCGCAACAGGAAAATATAAAAAAGAAAGAATGAAAGAAGAAGAAGAAGAAGAAAGTGACGGACGGAAGAAAGAGGAGAAAATGAATAGATTGCTCAAGAGCGCAGCGGGATGCGAGAGTTCGGAACGCCCTCAACACCTTCCCGCACCCGGCGCGCGCAAATACTTAGGTACAAGGTGACCGGCAAAGCGGACACGAAGGCTGCGCACGGTCGAGGCGACAGCGCTCGAACCAGCGGATTAAACAGCCGCGGTGGAATAGATGCTTACAAGGGAGTTGAACAATGTGCGTCTCGAGACGATCCATACAAATGGAGCACAAGTCGGTCTTCCCCAGCGGTTTAGTTTTGAGGACAGCACAGCGCTGCAGCAGTGTGGCGCGGCGGCGGCGATACATGCATAGCGAGCGGCTGCATTTGCGAAGCGCCACATAGTTTTCATGAATGCTCAAACCGAGCATGAGGTCAACAATGTTGAAGTGAAGACCCTTGAGGACCCAAATGCAGATAGAGTGGCCGATTTGCACGCCGAGATGAACGTGCGAACTGAGGTTGTCAAGAAAGAAGACCTTGCACCCGGGCGTGTCCCATGTCAGATCAAAGTCGACACTCGGGTGCTGCACGAGGAATTGTCCTACCTGTTCGGCAGTTTCGATAAAGATGTTCGCAGCTTGTAACCTGAAAAGCAGGCCCATGGTGACGAGCATGGCGTCAAGCCGTGCTGCCGAGGCGCCATTGGCCTCGGCCTGGCGCACAATGGCGTCCATGAGGTGGGCCCGCAGACGACGCAAGACGCACCGGTACAGGTAAATGTTGCACAGTGCGACGACGAGCAGGGATACGAGGCAGCGCATGCCGCGTCGCACGGACTTGGCCTCGTCAAGGCGCACGCCCATTGCCTTTTCGGCGAGACCGGGACCAAGACACGCAATGGCGCGCATGACGCCAAGCACCGTGAACCAAATGGCCCACCAGGTCGTCACCTCCACAGAGAGCTCGAGGACGGTCCACACGAGCAGGACATTAAAAAAGACATAGCTCACGAAGCGGCGCGCCTCGGTCATCCACACTTCGGGCGCCATGAGCGAGGCGGACTGCGGCGCGCGGGGCTCACCTGGTGGACGGCCGTCTTCGCTGGGCGGCGTTTCTCTGGCCGCGCCGCCGCCGCCCATGACCAGGCTGCGACGCATCGCCCCTGCTGCCGACTGTACAAGGCCCGTGTCGCCGGACGCGGCACCCGACACGGAGAGGCTCTCGCGCACCACCCAGCACGACACCATGCGTCCGAGTACCTGGCCCGCCATCGTCACGCCGGCCATTCGCGGGTTTCTGGTGCTCAGCGCCTGCTGCTTGATTATCCTCGCCTCTCCCTGTTCCTCCGCCTCTTCCGCGTCCGCGTCCGCGCGCGTCTCCTCGCTCGCCGCGCGTCTTCGCGCGCCTTGTTACTGCCGCGGCCTGACGGACCTCTCGCGCGTGCGTCTCTCTGTCTTTTCGCGGCGGAAACGGAGGCCGAGTCGAGGACGAGCACGGGGGCCGAACGCCACGCCGAGGCGGCGCCTCCGCCGCGTCCGCGCAGCCCGCTTTCCGCGCCGCCCGCGCTCCCGCCCGGGCTCGCGCCCTCGCGCGCGCAGAGCTCGCCTCGCGCGGTCGGCGATGTCGCGCCTCTGCCTGCCTGCCCGGCCGGGATGAAATTCAAAATCCAAATCCCTCGCGCCCTCCGTCTGCTCGCCCGCTCGTCGCCGCCGCGCACGGCCGGCCGCGCGCCCTCCCGCGCCCGCGCGCCCTCCCGCGCCGCTGCTCTGCCCGCGGCCGCAGGCGAAGCGGAACTGGCGGGCGATCGATGGAGCGATCGCTCGATCGACGATCGAGCTCCTGCCGCAATGCTAGACAGGAAGAGAGAGGGAAAGAAGGAAAGGGCAAAGACGAAAGAACGCCCGGGAGAACGCTGGAAGGGCGAGAGCAGGCGAGACAGCGCGCAGGAAAGAACGGCCCCGGCACCCAAGTTCAAGATGAACTTCGAGTCCGAGTCGGCTTGGCCGCCGATGCCGGCCTCCAGAAAGGCCTTGAGCTTGGAGATCAGCTGCAGGCCGCTGCCCCCTGCGCAGCGGCCGAAGACCCCCGCCCGCGGCGAGGTATGGACGGGCCCTGGGAGACGACGACGACGACGAAAAGTGCAGGAGCGCGCATGGCGCTCGTTCGTCATATCCTGCGCGCTCGAACCTCTGCGGCGCGGCCGACCCTGGCACGGAATCGCCGCACGTGTGCGCCGCGCGCCTCGCCGCAGCCTGCGTGGAGCAGCGCCGGAGGCGGCAGGCAGCTCGGCCAGCCAGAGCAGCGAGGTGGCCGCGGCGCTGCATCGCGGCCACCCTACGGCGCTATCGCAGCAGCGTCTCACCGTCTAGATAATGAAGTTGGTGGCTTGCCGTGCCCGGTTCGAGGCAGGCCTCGAGGAAATATCCAGGCCTCGCCTGCGCTGCGCCGCGCTACGCTGCGCCGCGGCCCTGACGGAGACGCGAGCGAGACGGAGACGGAGACGCGAGCGAGACGAGCGAGGGCGCGCATGGCACGCGCCCAGCGGGCGGTCTATCACATCACATACCGTCCCCGGTCGGTCGGTGCACACCCTGCTTGCGGGCACTTGTGGGAACAGAGAACGCCGGAGACCACGGCGAAGCGGACAACGCAAAGCGCGGCGCAGCATGGCGCAGCGGTCGAAGCCAAGCCGAGTCGGGCCGCTGCCACGCAAAGCCAGGCGAGATCAGCCAGGAGAAGCCGAGGCGAAGCTGGCCAGGGCGAGCCGAGCCAGGGCGGGAAAGCGCACGTTTGCAGGCACGAGTGAAGCCCGCCAATGGAGCGCGAAGCTATGGAGCTCGATGCGCTCCTCGACGAGGTCGACCTTGCGCACGTTTTGCAGAATCTCGTGCGTGACCGTCGTGAGGAGCTCCGCGCCCTGGAAAGCGCGGGCGCAGGCTGGAGCGACGATATCGCGCACGGCGATAACCTTGGCCATGGCATCATCGACGTCTTCGAGGACTTCCAGCACCTGGTGGAGACGCGACTCAAGGCCGAGCTCGATGCGTTGGGATGGTCAAGAACAAAGTTCCTCGATGCGCTCCGTGCGAGCGAATTGGCCGACAATCTCGTCCTTATTGAGGCCACCTCGGATATTCAGGCCTTTTCCCGCATTCTTGTCGACGAAATTGCTGTCTACGACAAGGTGGCCGAGGAAACCCAGGACCTTTGGTGAGATTTGGAGCAATGATGCTTCTCCACCAGCGCCGCTCACGTCTTCGAGCGAGCGCGGCAAGCTTAAAGAATTATCTCATCGCTCACCTTCGCTCGCGCCTGTCCTGTTCTGACCCAGACGTCCGCACTATCATCTCCGCTTCAGTATCTTTCTAATCATCCCTCGTATTCAACGTCGACAACGCTCCTTATCTAGCCTAGTATAGCATGGCATAACAAGCCTTGAGTCCGCGGCGCTATGCCGCAGCAGCAATGTAGAATAAAAATAAGCAACCGAAAGCGAACTTCTCCTAGGCCTACTTGATTTCGGAATTTCCTCGATTTTCCTGTTTTTGGGGTTTCGCAAAAAGTTCTCCGTGCGTTTTTTCGGCCCTACTCAACCGGCCGTGCAGAGACGAAACGACGCACAGAGCGGACGGGAGCGTGGGCGTGGGGCCGCGCGCGCTGCTGCAGGCTGCTAAAGCTCGCGCCTTTGAAGCAGCTCTCCAACGCCATCCTGCCTTGAGCGACATAAAAGTGGAGACGCAGCCTTTTCGAGGGACCAAGCAACATGTCGCAAACGCCTGGTGAAAACACGACGGACAAGGCGACGCCGGACTCCGTTGTGCTCGAGGAGGAAATTGATCCCAATTACACGCCCACGAGAGAGGAGTGCTTGGACTATGGCAAATGGTTGGGCATGAGTTTTCCCGAGGATGAGGAGTTCCTGTGGATTGCGCGCGACGGCCTGAAGGCTCCACTGCCGGAGCATTGGAAACCGTGCAGAACCATCGACACGAACGAAATTGTACGTTGATAAGAAAAGAAAAAAAATGCCTTTCGCAAGCTGGAAAACGAAACTAACGAGTGACCACTGCACAGTACTACTTTTCATTCGCGGACGGCCAATCGAGCTGGGACCATCCTTGCGACGAAAGGTACAGAGCCCTCTTTGAGGCCGCAAAGCTGCGCAAAAAGAACGGCCTGCAGGATCCCCCTGCCAGTCTCTAAGGCTAACAGCATCGCGATGTAATGCGACGCGCTGCGATATGATGCGATACAGTCCAATGCAACGCTAATTCTCAAAATCGTACGCGCCTACTGTGACTTTTTCTCTTTCCAAAAATTCACCATTTCATTTTCTTTTTCTCAGCTTCTGAAAAACGTGAGTCTCGTCCTTTCTTCTTTTCATACCTTTACATAATGTCGCCGATCTTGATGTCCTTTCATCTCGTTCAGCTTCATTTGCGCACTCCTCATACTACTTCAAGATTCAAGTTGACTTCTCATCTCAACGCGTCCCATTCTTTATTTTTTGGGGGAAAGCAAACAACAAATCACAATAATCCGGCGGGCACGAAGGGCATCGCCACTTTCAAGACCAAGATGAACTTCCCAAGATGAACCCAACTCCATCAAGTCTATATCATGCGCAAGGTGATGTCGAGCTTCGCCTGTCTGCCGGATCCTTCTCGCAGTCATCATCACTGGCATATTCTACACGGAAACCGTCATCTACAACAACAAAAAAAAACTAGCTCTCCAACAGTCGATCGCAGAGCAAAAAAGGAGCCCGCGCCCGGTGAGCCGCTGCCGCCGCGCGCCGCGCGAGTCGGTCGCGCGCGCTGCAGCCAGCCGCCCTCGCCGCCGCCGCGCGCGCTCTGACGCCCTACGCAGCGGCCGGAGGCTGCGGAACCTCGGCCTCGAACGGCCTTCTTGCGCAGATCTGTTCAGGATTTCGAGGGTTGAGGCTTCCCTACTCGGGCTCGCGAGCGCAAGAGCTCGCGCGCTAAACCGCTTGCTTGCTTGCTCGCGAGCACGCCTGCCGCTTTAGCACGGGGCGCCGAGTGCGCGAAGCTTCCCGCGTAGCTGCCGCGAGCGACGCGCGGAGCCGCGCAGCTACAGGTTGCTCGTCATCACCATGGCGACCGCGCAAAACGGCCAAGACAGCGTCGTGCTCGAGGAGGAAATTGACCCTGACTACTCGCCCACGAGGGAAGAATGCTTGGACTATGGAAAATGGCTGGGCATGAGCTTTCCAGAAGACGAAGAGCTCTTGTGGATCGCGCGCGAGGGTCTGAAAGCGCCTCTCCCGGAACACTGGAAACCATGCCGAACCCTCGACACGAATGAAATTGTACGTTGACGTTGCTGGGCGATGGCCCCTTTATTCTCTCTTCTTGACTCTTTAGATAAAACCCCTCTTTCTCCGTCCTCCTGAGCGACAGCGACGAGGTCCCCAAAAAAAGAAACTGGATCGGCGACACTAACGAGCAACCGATGCGGTCCTTCCGTGTGCACAGTATTACTTTTCATTCTCTGATGGCCAGTCGAGCTGGGACCATCCCTGCGACTCCTTTTACCGCAACCTTTACGAGGAGGAAAAGGCACGACGAAACTTGCGGCACCAGCCTTGGATCACCAAAGAAGACAATGATCGGCATCGAGACGAGAGCGTAGAAGTCCGCAAAATTGTTGAAATGCAGCGCAGCCAAAACGACGTTGACCCCGTCGTCAAGAACAGAGCCGAACAATTGCGACGAGAGCCTGGCGACCTGGTGACGCGCAATGGTGACAAGTCCAGGGGAGGCCCGAGCGATGGCAATCTCGGTCTCTCTCGTCGCGCGTCCGGTGACGCCGTGGGGGGACTCAGCCTCAACAAGCATGCCGTGCTCCCGGGCATTGCCAAACCAGCCCCTCGAAACCATGGCGCACCTTCTCCCGCACCCGACGCCGCCCGACGTGAAAAGGAGGAGTCCACCTACGAGTCCGAGCGATCGACTCGCTCGCAGTCCTCGCGCCGCGAGATGCGCCAAATGTCACCTACGCTAGGCTCGTTGAGGCAAGGTCCGCAGGAGGGCGAGCGCCGACGCAAGAGTCTACGAAGCGAACCTGCAACAATCGTTGGCGCACCAAATGTTCGTAGCGTGGAGACTTTTGAAGCAGAGGAACGCGTACGCCAACAACGTTCGCGCCGCGACGACGAATCCTCGATACTAAGACGGCCCAGTTCTAGCGAATATGAGGGCGACGGAGACGACCTTCAAGTCAGTCCTCGCAACGAAGCACACGACACACGGCGATCGTATCGGCTGCACGATAGCCTGAGCGACGAGGAGGAAGAATCTTACAGTTCGCGTTTTCGAAAACCAGCTTCGAGGTCCCCGAACCCATTTGCAAGCCGCGTCCATGATCACGGCGAAGAGAAAAATCGTCTCGACGACGAACTCATGGCACTCCGTCAGGAACACGACGAAAAGCTCAAAGATGAGCAGGCGAAATTCGAAGATGAACTCGAGGATTTGCGCTATCAACTCGCAAACGAGCGTAAGCAGAAACAGAAAGACCATCAAAAGAAAATGGACGAGATGGACGAAAACATGCGACACTTTCAAGATGAGCTAGAGAAGACAGAAAGGAAATACGAGCACGATTACGAAGGCAAGATCGCCGAGATGAAGCGGAAACTCACCGAATTCGAGAGCGACTTTGTCCGGAAGCGTGCAGATTTGGAACGCCAAGATGAGGAGCTTTCCCAACATTATGAAAACGAGAAAAACCACATCGAACGCGAAGCCCAGGACAAGCGCCGCGAGCTACAGGATCTTCAGCAGCGCATTGAGGAGCTCGAAGCGTACCTCGATGGCCTTGAAAGTCGGTCGCGTCTTCAGGAACAAGTCAACGAGCTCCGCGATGAGAAAGCGGCAGACCTTGAGCTTCTCGAGAATGAACGCGCTCAGCGCAAACGTGCCGAACGCGCTGCTGCCGACCTGGAACAGCAAAATGCTCAGCTTCTGTCAGAGCAGCAGCAGCGGCAGCAGCAGCAGCAGCGAGCCGAGCCATCAAAGAGACCAACTGCCGACGCGAGCACTGCGCCCGACCCCCAAGACAGTGCGGATGGAAACGACGCTCAAGATACTATTTCTGCGCTTCAGGCGGAACTGGACGACGCCCGTACCGCCAAAATGGCGCTGCAGTCTCGCTTTGACGAAGAGCAAGCCCGGTTTCAGGAGGAACACGAGCGTGCGCAAGGCGAGCTTGCTGCTCTTCGTGAGCAAGCCAATTCCAGTCAATATGGCGATCAGCACGAGGAACTTGCTCAGCTGCAAGAGAAACTTGCAAAAGCACAAGAGGACCTTGTGGAGGCGCACGCAACGCTGGAGAGTGCACAAAGGGATCATGCCGAAGAATCGCGACGGGCCGAAACCCAGCTCGAGAATGCACAATCTGCCGCAGACGATGCCCAGGAGAGAGCTCGCCTCGCGGAAGCTCAACACATCTCTGACGCAGCTGTCCACGAAAAAGAGCTGGAGCGCCTCAATGCGCTGCTTGGAGACGCCAAGGCCGAAACCTCAGAGGCGCTCAAGCACTCGGCGGCGTTAGAGGAGAGCTTGGCGCAGGCTGAAGCAGATACGAGGCAAGCCGAAACCGACAAACGAAACGTCGAGGCCTCGCTCAAAGCCCTCGAAGAGGCACGTACAAATCTAGAAACCCGATGCAGTGAGCTAGAGGGACTCGTCGAGACAACTCGGAATGACGGGGAGCAAAGCGACGCGCACGCCTCGCGCGACGAAGCCCTGCGCGACCTCGAAAGCAAGTTGCATGCCGCTCGTACGAGCCTCGTCAACGAGCGCGCTACTGCGCGGAGCGAGCGAAATGCTCTCGAGGACAAGATCAGTGCTGCGCGTCACGAGCTTGAAAGGGCTCGCGAACGAGCCAAGCGCAACGATACGACTTCCGCAAGCCAGTATAACGACCTTCGTGACAAGCTTGCTGCGACCGAGAAGCGCTGCATTGAACTCGAGCAAGAAATTCGTGCTGCTCATGAAGCTCACGATGAGAAGATCGCCAAGCTGCGTCGCCGGGAAGATGCCGAAACGACACGACTTGACACTGCGTTGGCAGAAGCCGAGTCCGCCCGTGAACAAGCTCTCAAGGATGTCGCGCAGCTTCATGAGGAAATGCAGGCCTCGCGTGCAGCGTTTGCACGCGAAAAAGATGCACTTCGTGCTCAGCTCGAGAGAGCGGAGACCAAGGGCCACCATGAAAACCAGGAACAGGTTGCGACAGCCAAAGCCCGCGAGCAGGAGCTGTCGGAGCGACTCGAGGCGGCGCTCCGCAATGCCGAAGAGCTTGACGCGAAGCTACGTGGTTCCGAAGAGCGACACAAGAAAGATCTTGCTGCTGCGCAGAACGAGCGTGAGCGACTTCGCGACAAAATGGATGCGCTGGTGGCATCGAGCAGTCAGGGCGAAAATGACGAGTGGACACAACAAGTCCAGTCTGCTCTCCGCGAGGCAGCAGAATTACGCGAAGAAAAGACGAACTTGTGCCAACAGCTCTCGGCCGCAGACGAAAAGCTCGGCACGCTCGAGACAGAACAGGAGTTTCTTCGTGGAAAGCTTCGCGATGCGCGCGAGGAAGCACAAAGCATGCGCGCAGAGAAGGCTCGTCTCAAGTCTATGGCGTCGCAAGCCGCGGAGGACGCGGACCCATCATTAGGATGCCACCATGAAGAGTCGTTGACGCTGCAGCGTACGATTCACGGCTTACAAAAGAGCCTTCTTGCGCTCAAGCTTGAACACTCACAGGCGCAAGACGACGAGGCGCATGCGCAGAAACAGCTGGAGGCCCTCGAGGATGCACTAACGAGTGCAAATCGCGCAACATCCGAAGGCAAACGTCGCATTCTTGCTCTCGAATCAACGCAGCGTCAGCTCGCAACGCGCGAAGCTGATTTGCAAGCTCAGGTGGTCTCACTTCAGACCGAGCTGGACGACACCCAGGCCGAGCTTTTAGCGCAGACCGATCGGATACGCGCGCAGGCGGAGAAGTCGCGTCGTCTCGACAAGGAGCGGCACTCGGCGGTTGCAGAGGTTGAGGAATTACGCGAGCGTATTCGCGATCTGGAGGAATCGGCGGCACAAGCGCCATCGACGCTGACAAGATCTCAAGCAAGCGAGGTGGAACGTCATCAACGGCGACTCGAGACCGAGCGAGCTCAGCTTGAGGAAGACCGCCGTACTCTTGACAAGGAGCGACGCAAGGTGGAAGAGAGCGCGAAGACTGTGAAGCGCCAGCTTGTGCAGCTCGAAGACCGCTTCCGAGTTCGCAAGAGGTCATTTTCAGCCTCATCCGCTGCACTTGGGCGAGCGTCGCGGTCTTCGCCACGCGCACCGTCCTTTGCTGCACACCAGGGGGATCAATTCGAAGACCACCGACCGACGCGACAAGAGGCTCTCGATGCGGCAGAGGCCTGGCAACGAGATGCAAACGACGAGAAGAGTGCCATTGCCTCAGCACGCTCGCTCCTCTTGTCACAACGGCAGGAATTAGAGGCGCAACGCGCGCGACTTGGTGAGCAGCAAGATGCTTGGCGCGAGCTGGACGGTCCACGGCCTGCTTCAGTGGGGAAGCTTGGTTCTGTCCTGGAAGCCCAAGAAGACGAACTTACTGATGCGCTTCGGGATCTCTCTCGGAAGTTGACTTGGCTGCAGACCATGCAAGACCTTCACGAAGAGGTCTCGCGCTGTGCGGAGCGCTGCGTGGGGGAAGAGGCCGAACCAGCACATGACGACAGCTTTTTCCGTGTCCTCGAGGAATATCGCGCGGACGTATTTCTCGCGACACAAAGACGTCGTCGGGCGCGTGTGCCAGAAGTTGATGACGAGGAAGAAGATGATTTGAACGGCTTTGACGATGACGAGCAAGACGGCTTTGTACACGAAAGCGGCCCTTTTCGAGCTCGTCGCTACCACGATGGCGACGAGCACGAGGCGTTTGAAGTGACTGACGTGGACGACGACCTCTATCGTACCACCACCCTGGGCGACGAAAACGACTCTGTGCGGGGTAATGCTGCAGCAGCAGCTGCTGCAGCAGCGGCGGCGGCAGCAGCGGCAGCGCACACGCGAGCTCGCGTCGCTCTTCACCCTGGCATGGGCGGATACGCCTATCCAGTATTCCACGCTGGGCCACCGCATGCACCGCACGCGCCGTACCATCATCCTGTGTACATGGCCGCCTCAAGACATCCAGGTTCGAACGTGGTGTATGTGAATGAGAATGGTCAAATTCTGCAAGAGGCTGCGCCGCCCGTGATGCCCGTTCCGCGCCGACGACCGTTCAAGGCGCGGCAAAATCAGAATCACGTCGAAAGTGGATATCAGCGGTCCGAAGGACCCGTGTCCTCCGCTCATTCGTATTCAATGGGTCCCGAAGCGTCGTCGTCTCTATCCCCCGCAACGATGTCCGGGGCGCACGAGGTGTCGGTGCTTCCTGAGGAGCTGCGGCTAATGGAATCTCGCTGGAGCGAACAGCGCGCGCTTGCACAAGAGCACTCGCAGTGGCTTATGAATTTCCGTCGTGACCTCGAGCGGGTCTCTTCCATTCCGTCGTCTGAAACCTCGACCACAAGCTCTGCGGGGTCTCAACGTCGCGGTCTCAAAGCAAGACGCCACCGGCGCTCGCACGGCCCCATTTCCAAGCACGACAAGCCGCTTTCAAGGTCATCGCGACGCCCTGTGCGAAGTCGCCTCGAGACAAAGATTTAGATTCACGCCGACTGTCAATTCGTCATAAAGGTTCACCACTATTTGTCCTAGATTGTCATGCCGCAAAACCCTTGGAGTGAATCCAGCGCGAAGGGTCGGCCTGTCTTAATTTGCTGCCAAGTTCACGCGTTTGGGGAGGTTCGTATGGATCTTCCCGACGATAGAGATGTTCACGGTGCTTTGCAGATTCTTTTTCGTGAACGGCGAGGAGATGTCGTGCCCGCTCGCGCGCCTTGATCACCTCCTTTCTGCGCATAACTTCGTAGTACTCGTCTTTGGAGAGTTTAATTGTGAATCGAGCGACGATGCGGTTGCGCGCGAGATCAGCCTCGTTGCTGGATGATGTGTCTGATGCCGGGTCTTTTGTTGGGTATACGAGTTTCTCTTTGGCAAAAGGAGATGTGAAGGGAAGCGTACTATCGCCCTGGTGTGCTGCCGCGTACGAGATGGCTGCAACGAGATCGGCTTCCTGCGAAGGGTCAAGGCGGGTCTTGCAAGAGTCACTTCCCGCAAGGTTTCGGTCCTGGAGCCTCTGTCGCCGTTCCCATGGATACGCTGCAGTATTCTTGGCGGCTCGCTTTGAGACGACCTCGACGTGGCCCTTTGAGCTTGCTGTAGGCGCGCGTGTTGCGGCATACTCGTGCGCGAAGGTGCGTTCATCCATTGATCCTGGTGAGAGCTCCGGAGACGAAGCGGAATTGGAATCTTCGGTTGTGGTGGAAGATGCAGCGGATGCAAACGATGCGGCAGACGTACTTGTTGCTGTGTTTCCTTTTGTGAAAGCCAGATCGACATGCAGATTGTCTTGACTGAGACGCTTACGTATAGAATTGAATCCAGGACGACTCTTCTTTTTGTTGCAATCATGGCCGGTACTAGCCACCTCGTCTTCCTCTTTGCCTTCTTCTTCTTCTTTTGCTTCTTCTTGTTCATCGTAGATTTGTTGATCGTTTGAGGCCTCCAAAGCATTGCGCTGTAGTGCTTGAAGCAAGCGAGTTCGCATGCCTAGGATAAGAACGCTTCGCATGTCATGTTCATGCTCAAGGAAAAAGGTATGGAGCTCGTCGGCTCGGAAACTAATTTGGCGGTACAAGGCCTCGCTGGGCGACTTTTTGTAGACGCTGCAGATGATGTCAACCTCATCCTGCAATAAAGGAATCGTCTTGAGAGAGAGCGGAGACCACACGAGTTCCATGGCAGGCTGGGCGTGAGGTGTCTTGGCGTGGGGAGTCTTGCGTTCGACTCTTTTGGCAAGGTTCTTTGCACACCCAGGTCGTCGGCGAGCAACATCGACGCCCATCCTTTTCTGCTCCTCCAATTTCGGACGACGAGGCTGCTTCGAAGCCCCTTTGGTCCGTGCTTTTAGACGCACTCGAACGAGGCGGTCTGCTCGCGACAGCGTACGCGTAATCGCGCTGACTCACCACTGCACGCGCACGCACGCGCACGCACGCGCGTACATACAGTCAGTCGGTGGCGAAAATGCTTGGTCGATCGACTAGCAAAGAGCAGGAAACACTTTACCCGAGAAGAGGGAGGAAAGCGGGGAACGCTGCATAGCCGTTGAGTGATTTCGTGCACGAAACCTTAGTTCTCTTTCTGTGTGGACGGATGGGCGCAAGAGCGCGGGGCGACCACTTTTTTCTTTGGTTAGCTTCAAACAGAGGCCGCTTACATACAAGCAGCCAGGCAATTCCGAAGCATGAGAATGAAGAAACAAGTCGAGAAAAAGTTCGACATGTATAAATACAAGGAGAAAATCGTTCTTGTCTTTTCCTCTGTAGCAATCTTCCCCCAAAAGTATGGAAAAGAGGGTAAATAGGGGTTCAGTCAAGGTCAAAATCGAGGAGGACGAGGAGGACAAGGAGGACGAATCGATCGCTCCAATCAATCACTCCGGGGTATACATGTATGGCGTAGCTTCAGGTCACAAGAAAGGGTTGCTCGATCCGCTAAAGACGGCCTCAATGTCAGAAAGAACGGGCGTCATGCCATCGTCGTCCGCGTCAATAATATTGAAGACGTCGCCGGACATGTTGAGCGAGTGGGATCTGGGGAGCGAGAGGGGCCTCGACAGCGAGACCAAAGGCGCGGTCGTCTGCTTGCTACGTTTGTACATGCGTTCTTCGTCGGCATCCATGGCGCCAGCGGCCATATCGGAGAGCTGGCGCTTCAAAGAGCGGTTTTCAGTCTCGAGCACATCGATCCTGCGCGTCGTCTCGACGACAGTCTCGTTGTAACGCTTGATTTCTCCTTGCAAGACCTGAAGTTGGTCCAGCACCTTGCGCAAGATGGCGGTGGTCTGCGGGTCGAGTGCCGCAGCGGTTGCCGCAGCGCCAACACTTCCCGAGACGATGGCGCCCGAGGCAAGCGAGGCGGCGGCTGCATGCGCGAGCTCCACTGCGGGCGGCCCCTGGTCCACAGTTGCTCCAGGGAGCATCGATTGGGTGGCAATGGGCTCGGTCGAGGCGAGGCTTGCCTGGCGGCCACGATGGCTGGAAATGACGCGACGCCCACTCGAGGTCATGGCGCGTGGCACGTATTCGGGGTCTTCATCCTCTGAGTCGAACACGCTCGAGTGCCGGGAAAACGATGCGCTCGCGCTTTCCCCACGTACGGCATATGATGACGACGAGGATGGCATGGATGTGCTGCCGCGCCGGGAGCGGCGCTCGTTGCCCGCGTGAGAGTGGGCTCCGTCTTTTGCGGAGACGTACATGTGAATGTTGACGGGCTGCGGGTATCCTGCCTCGAGTGCCGAAAGCCCAGCGAGCTCGCGCACGGGCACGTGGAGCTGAGCGCCAGTGGCGCGCGGCGAGGCCGCCTCCTGTGCAAGCTGCACATTTTGCTTGGCGGCCAGCTCTTCGAGGCGCTTGCGCTTGCTGCCCTCGGGGGCGCGCTCGTTCGCGCGCAGCCACTTGCGCTTCGAAAGCACGCTAGTCGGACGCGTAATGGCGGGGGCGACAACGTCCTCATCGACGCCGTCGAGGCTGATTTTCAGCCGGAATTGCTTGCCATCATGGTTGCGCGAGAGCTTGAGGATGCGATACCGCACGGAGCCAAGACGGTCGCGGCAGTTGCAGACCGCGCCGCCTTCCTCGGGTTTTTGCGTCCCGGCGCTGCCAAAGATTTGCAGCGCGGGCTTGCCCTGACGGACGGGCACGAGGCTTCCGTCTTCGTAGAGCAGCTCAAGCTTGAGCGGCACACTCCCGTCTTCTGCCATGGCGGTCTCCAGTGCGCCGGGAAGCCCTTCTGCGCCGCTGCGCAGCACGAAGAATGCGCACAAGTAGTTGAACTTGCCGCCCTCGTCGCGGAAGATGGACGTCGCCGGTTCCAGCGTCACCTCCAGCCGCGGGCTCGCATCTCGCTGCAGCTCTCCTTCATCTTCTGCTCTCTCTCGCCCCTCCTCCTCCCCCTCGCCCTCGCCCTGCCGCTCGCTGCCGTCCTCGCGCGGGTCTCTGCGCATGCTTTCAAGGCTCTGCTCTTCGCTGCTTCTGTCACTGCTCTGGTTCATCCAGCTGTTCGGGTTCTGCTGCCCCGCGCGCGCTCTCGTGTCATTTTCTTTTCCTCTTTTTTTTATTTTTTATTTTTTTATTTTTTTATAGGCCTGGTCGGGCCTGGGCCTAGTTCTTTTCTCTGTAAATCTCTCAAGGCCTGAAACCCGAAGACGCAGACGCAGGCAGGCAGGCAGCCGGCGCGGGCGACAAATGCAGCTGCGGCGCGATGCACGCAAGGACGCGTTCGCGATTCGACGGCCCGCCGAAGATCGCTTGCGCTGCCAACGGAGCGAGCTCTCAATCGATGGATCGATCGATGGATCGAGGCCGCGCAAGCGCCGCCGCCCCGATTTCGACGTCCCCGCAGTCCACCCCGCCAGCTTCCACTGTGGTTGTGCGGGCCTCCGCGCCGCTGCGGGGGAAAGTTGGAGAGAAAGGCGGAGAAGGAGAGAGAGGCGCGCACCACGTGGTCGCGGAACCGAGGAACTCCCGGTTCTTGGCGCCGGGAAAACACGGCCGCGCGAGCAGAGCAGGCGCGAGCGGGAAGCCTCTTCGCAACCAACAGCAGCAGCGCGAGGCGGCTGCGGCCACGACAGCTGCCACTGCTGGAGGCAAAGAAAAACAAAGAAGAGCAGCCGAGCCTCGAGTTTTCTTGCCGCGATCCCCCCTTATTTTGCGTTTCTTTCTTTTGTATCCTGCGCAGGCAAGAGCAGCTATAACTGGCACGGCTGGTTCACTAGTGCATTCACTGCAATCAGGCATTCAAAAATCAGCCAATCATTCAAGTCAGCCAGGCAGACAGAAAGGCCAATTCAAATCGCGAATTTCAAATCGCGGAGGCCGCACTCTCCGCCGCTCCGTCGGCTGCGATTCCGGCGGGCCCGCGTTGTGGCGCACGGGTCTCGCTCCTACGACTGCGCTGACGAGGGCGGCTGCACGGCGGCACGCACGAGCCGGCCAGCCAGCTGGGCCGGAGCCGCTACCTCCTCCTCCTCCCGCGCCTCCTGACCGGCGACACGCTCCTGTTCTCTCTCTCTCTCTGTATGTCTCTGGCCACGAGGCCATGAGAGGCGCCGGTGACGGCCCGCGGCGGCCTCGTTCTGCGAACGGCGCTGCGCGACGGCCACACCCCCGATGAGACGGGCGGACGCGCAGTGGCCTGGTGGCAGGCATCGATCAATCAGTCATCACCATCGTGGCGTGAGTGTGACGATGGCCTTCGAGAAATTTCAAATCCCAGGCCGCTCGGCCACGTCATTCGCCAGACGCTCAGATATACCCCTGCTTGCAGCAGGCATGCACTGCACTGCAGCTGGCTGGCTGTGGCATGCCTGGCTGCTGCGGTGAGCGCGGTCTCGCTCTCGCTCCCGCTCTCGCGGCAGGGCGCGGATCCCCGTTTCGGCTGCGTGGGGTCTAGCTCAGCTGGAGCAGCTGCAGCACGAGCTGCCACTCCGCCTCGAAGCCACTTCTCCACCTCGCTCGCTCTCGCGCGCTGGCTTACTGCAGAGCAGCTTCCTGCGTGCCTGCAGCCAGCTGAAGCTGCTGGCTGCTGCAACCACCTGCCTGCACGAGCGACAGCGACAGCGACCGCGACCGCGACGCTGGCGGTGCGGCCTGCAGCTGCCTCTGCCTGCGCAAATGTGCTCTCACGCATTGCGCTGCGCATCGTTCGTTGTTCGCTCCGGATCCTCCCTCTGCTCCTTCCCTGTTCGCCCCTGCGACCCTTCCTTCGTTCGACTGGGCTGGCCGCAGCTGCCGCTGCAGCACTCGCAGACGCAGACGCAGACGCAAACGCAGACGCAGACGCAAACGCTGGACGCTGCCGGACGGACGGCCGGTCGGCCGGCCAGAGGCAGGCGCGGCGTGGCGTGGCTGCGCTGTGCTGCGCAGCACGCGATGCGCTCGCGACTGCGACGACTAGTAGAGGCAGGGGTCGGCTGCGGAGGCCCGGCGAGAAGAGCCAGCGCCGGCGCCGGACCACAGCTGCGCTGGCTGCGGGTAGTTTCGTGGAGGATTGAAAGGTCTTGGGACATGCATGCAGGGACGAGGCGCCGTGGCGTGGCATGGGACTGCGGCTGCAGCGAGACGTGCTGCGATGGCGGCTCGCCGAGTCTGTGAATTGCGCTTGGCTCGCTGTCTCTGACCTATGCGTGTATGGTTTGCCTATTTGTAGACACATTGCGCACGGCTGCGGAGCGCGAGTGTGGGCGTGGTAGGAGGGAGGGAGGGAACCAACCGGCCGTGCGACACAGACGTTGAGAAAGCCGGCCAAAACGAGCCAGGCAGTCTGATATGCACGGGAACCTCGACCAAGACACAAGTTGCCTTGGCTGTCTGACTGGCTGGCTGGCCTGCTGTGGTCACGAGTTTTATATTCATTTATTTATGATTATACATGGATGCTCTTGCGCGGTGGTGGCCAGTTCGCCCAGCCAGCTGAAACGCGCACTTTGCGCGAACGTTGTCGATGGCTCCTGCGTCACTATACCCTCACTGACAACAGTCAGGCAAGGGTAAGAACAAAATCAGACATCACTCCAGGGACGAGCATTCTCCCGAGATAGTCGGGCGTCCAAGAGGCGAACGATGCATCGAGTGAGGACACCTTTTTGCCACTCTCAAAGATGGCCATGAGGTCTTCGATGGCGAAAAGGACCTCAAGAACCCCCGTCGAGTCCTCGAAGCGTAGCATCAGGTCGTGCCCTGGCTTGATACGGTCCGCGGCGAGAAGAGCAGATATGAGCGCAAGGGGCGGAAAAATTGCCGTGACGCGCGCCTCGAGGTGCCAGGATTGCGATTGTTCCATCAAAGTTGAACGCGGAGAAGCACGCAAAGGTCCTACATCTGCGCCAACCTCGCGAATAAGCCCTGCAACGCAAGACATGCGTCTGCTGGACTCACTTGGTATTGAAGAAGAAGAAGAAGAAGAAGAAGAAGAAGAAGAAGAAGGACCCGAGCCTGCGTGGACTGGGTCCACGTTGGACGTTTTCAAAAGTTTCGCGTGCTTTGAGCTTGTGCTCGCGCTTGACGGCAGACGCATAAAGTCAGCTGCGTCTATAATGGCTTCTGCACGAGTCACCTCGCGAAATTCAATCTCTTTGCCTTCGCGCGTCCGGCCAAGATGTGACACGCGTAGCCCCATACTTCGATCTTGGATCCACGTCAAGACAAGCTTGTCATCGTCTTCTCTGTACTTTTGCACATTGTAAAGCAACATCCAACAACCATTGGGAATCTCTCGCAGCGCAGAGCTATCGACACAACGCTGAGAAACCATTCGCAACAGTGCGCTTGAAGGCGCAAGACTTGCATCGGTGATTTGAAAAGATGGCGATCCCTCTTGCTCTGGCCCCCTTGCCACTACTCGGACGAGAATATGATCAAAGAAATAACCAGCTTTACTGCCAGGACAGACCGCATTGGCAAGCCTCGGCAGGGTCTCCATCGCCATGCCGGTCGCAGACTGGAGGCTTTGATCGGCCAAGAGCGCTTCGGAGACGATGCGCAGCCTTTCAAGCGTCTCGGCGAAGTTCGAGGGTGGCTGACATTTGGCCTTGCCGGCGACCGAGACCAGCCCACTGGGAACACCACCTCTTAATCGCATTTTTCGTCGTGCCGCCGCTCTCTCTGTGTCATTTGCCCCGCTCTCGTGCGACGGATCCCGCACCGAACGTGCTATGATGCTTATGAGGTTGTTCTTGTGGAGCGAAAGAGTTGCTTGGGGCGCGTTTTGGAAAAGAGAAACACGCGCGTTTTGTAAATACACGAGGTCTCCGATATTCTCGGGCTGTGGAAAGGCCTGGGCCGACGCTGCGAAAATGTTCACGCTGAGCCGTCGTGCGGCCCCGAATGAATTTGGCCTTCCGTCCGTGATGATGAGCGACATGAACATGTCTTTGCGCGATGGCTTTGGTGCTTTGATCGCCAGCAAGATGCCTGCCACGTCGACCCCAACGAGCGTTCCCCTTGCGCTCGCCTTGACCGCTGCGTGCAGAGCATCAAAGTCGCTAACCACCTCGCCATCCTTTGGCATCTTTCCTCTCGCCGTTGCTGCTGTTGCCTCGAGTGCCTCGCCGCGCCTGCGCAAGCCACTTGCGCCTCAATACCTCTTGTCTATCCCGTCCTTTCTCCTGCTGCGCCACCGCGCCCGCTCGCTTGCGCCCGTTTGCGTCCGCCTGACAGGCAAAAATTGCTGCACGTTGCGAGATCGCCCGGTAGTACCGCCAAGTGCGGCCACGACTTGCACGACGAGACTCACAATTTACTAACTTCTGAAAGCCAAATCCGATCACCTTGCCAGCTGACGTCATTACAAAGAGAAAGAGACGACGCCAAATTTTGTCTGGGAGTGCAGCGGAGATAGAGGAAGACAAACAGGAATGCGTCAAAGATGAAGTTTGAGCGCATCAGGGCCTCAAGTCTTTATTATTTGAGGCTTGGGGCGAAAATCATCTTCGCAGAAACATGATTTTGTTGTTTATTTACGCTTCTCCAGAATGACCCACAGACACGGGTAGCCTGGTAATCTCGTCGAGTGTGGTCATTCTCCACTTGGTAAGCGACAGTTTTCATCTTTTGCTCGCCCTGAGCGAGATCTCTTTTTGCATGCTGTATGCTACATCTTTTGCAAGTGTATTGTGCTCAAATTTCAAGAGCATCCGATTCCCACCAGGATGATTCTTCGAACGTCCGTACTTGCAGAGCCAGTGGTGATAATTTGGACAGTATACGACACTTTTGAATTTGTCGTAACGCGTCCCATTCCGAGAACGTGTGGCGAACCCTCGCCTCGCCTTCACTGATACTTACCGCACAAAGAAAGGCGTAGCTCTGCACGGCAAGCAAATCCTCAAGGGGTGAGCAGCTCGTACCGCCACCATGGAGGGCATCGTGTTCAGCGTCGCGCAGTCCGTTAGCCTCGTGTTGGCTGTCAGCCGGGACCACTACTTGCGCGCATGGAGCAAGAAAGATGGCGCTCTCGTCTTCAAAATAAGGACGCCTCTCAATCAAAAGGCCTGCACAGTGGCTGTGCAGGACCGCCTGGCCGCCTTCGGAACTGGCGGTGGCTACATCTTTCTCGTCGACCTGTCGAGCGCCACCGTCCTGCACTCCATTCAAGGCCATAAATACACTGTTAGGAGCGTCATCTTCAACGGGAATGAGATCATATCCGGTGGCGGGATGCGCGACAGGACCATCTGCGTCTGGAACAAGGTCAGTGGCCGAGAGACCTTGAGGATAGACATGAAGGTTGTAGCTCGGAACAGGAGTGCTACAGTTATGAGTCTTGCTGCCCACGGAAACCTGCTTGTAGCCGGGTTGGACGACGAGACCATGCGCATCTTCGACCGCGTCAGCGGCGACCCACGCCATACTCTCACGGAGGCTGCAGGCCCGGTCTGCGGGGTCGCGATCGACGCGCAGCGCTTAGTAAGCGGGTCCTACGACAAGAAGGTGAGGGTCTACGTCGTGCCTTCTTTTGAGCTCGTCTACACACTCGAAGGACACACCGACGGAGTGCGCTCTGTCGCGCTCGAGGATGACCTCATTGTGAGCGGGTCCAAGGATAAGACAGTTAGAGTCTGGGACGCGCGCAGCGGAGCCATACTGCGCGTCCTGCGAGGACACTCAGAATCGGTGTTCTCGGTCTCTCTTTGCGGGTCGGAGATTGTGAGCGGATGTTTAGACAGCAAGGTGCACGTTTGGGATGCGGATTCAGGCTCATTGAAGCACGTCCTGAACGGCACAGAGACCGTGCGGCCTATTGCGGATGATCTTGGCCCGATGATCGAAATTGGTGGCACCGAAGAAGCGAAGGTAACGAGCAGAGAACAGCTGAACATGGACCGTTGCGATTTTTCTTGCTTAATTCTGTAGAAGAAAAGGACGCTCTGGTTAGAGATCATGTCAGCGTACGTACTACGAGCAGACGATGAGTGAAAGAAGTCCACTAATAATCATCCTGTTTCTACAACTGCACAAAGCCGCCACGATACTTGCAGGATATGATTTTTCTTGTTACATGTGCTTGGCCACAAGTCTTTCGCGAAAAACCACAGCTCCGTTTTTCGAAAGAGTAGGCGAAACGCTCTTTCCTCGACGCTTGATTGCTGTGTCGCGTTGATTGAAGCCAAATTGACTCGCACAAAACCAACGATTCGAAGAGTCAAGCAAGTCAACAACAACAACAACAACAACAACAAGTATACTAGTCTCTCTTCTCAGCTTCTGTCACCCCTGCAAGATCTCTGCGCTCACGTGGTGAATACTGCGGCGGCACAAATTTGCGAGCGAGTGCGCGCGCGAACCTCTTGCGAGCCAGACGCACGACGAAAAAGCCTTGGCAAGCACGACCTTGCCAAGGAAGACTTGAACTCTGACTCTCTCCTTCCGGACCAGCAGTTTTTCGCAGGTGAGTCAGCGACGAACGAACGAAGGCTTCCCGCCTTGCCACGCATGAAAGGCCGGAATCAGCCTTGCTCACCAGAAGGACACTCACCGCCCGCGACAGACGTACACACTGGCAGGCAGGCCTGCAGGCAGGCCTCCTCACCCGCTTCTTTCTCCTCCTCCGCGTCGCTGTCGCCCGCCCGGGCTCCCTTTCTTCCCGGCCCTCCGGCTCCCCCTGCTCTGTCTGCGCCTCTCCGGGCCAGGCCTGCCTGCGTCAGCGCGCACCTTCGTGAATGACGCGCTCAGCGACGCGCATGCAAGCAGCGCAGCCTGTGCGCAGCGCTGCTCTGCGCTGCGGCGATCGTGCTCGATGGCATGATAGTCTCCGGGCGGAGGTCCGGCTGGGAGTTGTTGTTCGAGCTCTCGAGTTGGGGTCGAGCGCGGCATGCAGTGGCTCTGCAATGGCGGCTTCTTCTCGAGTCGGTTATCGATGTCTTGTCGATGTTATTACGGGACTCGCGTGTCTGAAGAGCTGAGGCACGTCTGTCTGTCTGATTGTGTTTGTCTGACTGTGCTGTTTGTCTGACTGTCTGCGTCTGTTTGTCTGACTGTCTTGTGGCTGGGTGTCACTGTGAGTGGGCAAGTGAGCGATGTCATGGCGCGGCGTACATTGCAGGCGCCGCGAGCGCACCTTGGGCGCGGTGCAGATCGAAACAGCGCGCGGAGCGGAGCCCTCGCGGGGGCGGCGGGGCGCCGAGCATGGCGCTGGGCAGGACGCGCGGAGGCCTCGTGCGCTTCCTCGCCATCAACGACGTGTACACGCTCGACAACCTGAGCAGGCTCAAGGTGCTCTTCGACACCAAGGAGCGGGAAGTCTGCGCATGGCAAGCCGGGAGCGACGCCGGCGTCGCCTCCCACGACCAGCAGCGGCGGCAGCAGCAGCAGCAGAGCCAGCAGCAGCAGCAGCAGCAGAGGCAGGGGCCGCTGTCAGGGGTTGCTGGCGCGAGCCCGGAACATGCGAGCTCGTCGCCGTCTGTTCCGAGCGGCGTGGTCATCAAAACCCTGGCCGGAGACTTTCTCAGCCCCAACGTGCTCTCGCCCATCGATAGCGGCTTCGCCTTCATGAAGTGCTTCAACGAGGTAGGCATTTCCCACTTTTGCTTTGGAAACCACGAGGCCAACCTCCACATCAATCAGCTCGAGGAGCGCCTACGCGAGTGCAAGGGCGTTGTCATGAATAGCAACGTGCCGACCTTTGATCGGCCCGAACTCCCCGCGTTTGACATCGTGCAGGCGGGCGACATCAAATTAGGACTCCTAGGCGTCGTCACCAACGAAAAGACCGTCTTTCTCAACAGCACCTTCAAAAACTATCCCATTCTCGACCCCATTGAAGTCAGCGTCCGCTTCGAAAAGGAGCTTCGCGAGGTGCACGGGTGCACCCACGTCGTTGCACTTACACATCAGTCCATCGGCCGCGACCGCGAGCTGGCGCAGGCCTCGACCATTAACGCTATCATCGGGGGCCACGAACACACGCCCTTTGACGAGCTTGTCAATGACTGTAGAATTATCAAAACCGGCAAAGACGCAGAGTTCTGCGGCATCCTCGACCTTGGCCTCTCGCCCGACGGCGAAACCTCCGTCTCTTATCACGCTGAACCCGCCGCCGACTACGGCCGGGATCCCGACATCGAGCACCTCGTGTCCGTGTGCATGGACTCGGTGCGCCAGCTCGGGACTGAAATCATGATTGACGCCGGCCACCGCCTCTCTGCCAAAGGCACACGCTTTCGCCCAACAGAGCTTGGCATGCTCTTCGGAACTTACATTAGAAAAGAACTCGAGACTGAAGTGGCCATGATTAATGGCGCTACCATCAAGGCCCAATCCGATTTTCCGCTTGGCCAGGTCTCTCTCGCTGACCTCAATACGGTGCTCCCTTTCCCAACAAAGCTCGTCACCGTGCTTATGCCAGGCTCTGTTTTGCAGGACGCTGTCCGCTTCTCGAGAAGCAACCGTCCCTGGAACACCGAGAAACGCGGCTTTCTTCAACTTGACGCCGACGTGGAGATTGTGTCCCCCACCGTCTCTGGCCCGTACGGCAACGCGCCTGATGACCAGACCGCGGATCGCGACACCATTGTATCTATAAACGGCAAAGCCTTTGAACCGAATCGCGACTACCTGGTCGCATTGCCGCGTAACCTGCTCAATGGTTTTTGTGAGATCGAGCCGCTCATACAGTTCGCCCAAGACTACCCAGAGCGCCTGCCTGGAGCCGACGTCTTCATTCCGGCCAAGGATGTGATCGTGCGTTGCTGTGCGCGCCGCGTCTGGGCTCAGCTCGGAGAATTCGACCAGATCGATCTCGACCGCGATGGATACGTTTCCCGGTCAGAGCTCAAGCAGCGCATTCATGACGTTATTGGTAGTTCGCCATCGGAAGCTATCCTTGATGGCCTCATTGATGCCTTGGACGTCAACCGCGATGGTATCATTAGTCCCAGTGAATACGCCCGATTGCGAAAAAAGCTATGACCGATGCGATCCATTCAATCCTTTCTCCTTCATTCTCTCATCTCCCTTTTCTTTTTTCCATTTCACAAATTCGACGGCCTCGCACGAGTGGGTCTCAAGACGCCTGGCTGTTCATGCGAGCAAACAGCTCTTCTCCACCCTGATTTCATATTACTGTCAGTCATTACGTTTCTATTGCACACCAAGAATTGAGTCGATTTCTTGCATGTTTTTCGATGCGTTTCGATGCTTCAACGGGCGGTCTCGGTGCGATCAGAGTTTGCCAGCGGGCCTGGCGTACTTTGGGCCTGGAATTGAAGCTTGTGAAAGAGCGCGCGTAGCGTTCGCTGCCGCTTTGCTTCTTCGGCGTCTCGAACCTGAGCGTCGCGCACCATCAGAAACGGTGTCGCTGCAGATCGAGGGCGTACGTTGGACCTCATGCTTCCGCGCACAAAGGTTGTTTCTGTGGATCGTACAACTGACGTCGGCGTAGACGCTGCTGGACGCAGGTCCTCTTGTTTACAAACGAGACGGCGCAGGCTTTTCTGCGCATCTAATAATCGAGCGTCCGCCTCGCGGGCCTCTCTGCGTGAAACGGCGCAGCGCTGAGCGAGGATGGACTGCTGCGCGTTCAGGAGCTCAGCTTCCAGCATAAGACGCGCTCTGCGCTGCTTGGCATGCTGAAGCGTCTCGCGTAGCTCTGCAAACGTACGATCCAGCTCGACTCGCACATGACGCAATTCTGCGCTGGTCCCCTTGACTCGCGCGTGCGCATCACTTGCAACCGCCTCCAAATTGCGCATCTTGGTCTGCAAGCTGTGCAGCTGCGCCACGTTTTCGCGCATCATCCTCGTGCGTGCCTGTTCATCGTCCTTGCTCTCATGTTTCTGTCCGGGTCCGCCTCCCTGTGATGATCTCGGCGTAAGTTTCGTAGATGACGATCTTGCTTGGTAACAACAATCTGCGTTGGTTGCAGAACGTTGCCTCGTTCTCTCCTCCTCATCGCATTCTCGTTGATGATGCCTCGAATCCTTGCAGACCTTGGCAGAGCGCTTCGATCCGCATCGCGTCTCAGTCGTCTTGATGCGCCGAAGTTGCGGCGAGGCGAAGACTTTGCGTCGCAGCGCTTTTGGCGTGTTTGGTACCTTTGGAGTTCGTGCGCGCTCTTGCCACGCCTTGAGCTGCTCGAGCTCCGGCGAAGCGGCGTCAGCGCGCGGCGCGCCTACCATCGCCACTCTCCTAGCCCTTTCCCTCCTCGTCTCTATGCTCGCGGCGCGCCTGCGACCTTTGCCATCTCGACCTTGGTCCGTCAAGATGTTCTCGCAGAACAAGTAAAACGGTGCGCGCCTCAGTACACACCCACCACTTTAACATGGTACACACCTTTTTTTCTTGACCTACCCCGAACCGAGCAAATGGAGCGGGCGGGGTCGCTTGGCCAGGGCTTCAAGAAGGCTCTTCATCAACGTCAAATCTGTCGGCGCCGCTGCGCGGATGCATCCATTTGCCGGAGCTCGCTATGACTGGCTTCTCGATTAAAAAAATAGGACCACAGCGCGGACCGTCCCCCAAAAGACCGCCTCTCGTCGCTTCGCGCTTCACCTCGCCTCGACTCGCAGCGCGGCAGCGCAGCGCGGGAGTCCGCGCCAAATCACTGTGGGCCCCGGTCTTGTATAGAGCGAGTAGGTTGAACTGAGAAAAAGGGAGAGACACACAGCGACACCCGAGTGCATGGGTTACGAGGTTGCTGCGCGGAACTCGTGTCAATGGATGTTTCCTGGAATATCTGGCGCTGGTCCAGATCAACTTGGAGCTGCGTGCATGGCGCGGAGGATTCCGAACCATTCAGATTCGCCGCGACAAGAGGGACAAGGACAAAGGGAAAGAAGGAGGAGAAGAAGAAGTAACCTGCGCTCCTGTCCCTCAGCCAAAGCCGAGCCAGAACTCGAATACGCCGCGTCGGCCTGTTCCGTGCGTGGTGTCAATACTGCTCGGGAGCGCACAAGATGACTAGCATGCGCCGCGTTAAGCTCGAGCTGTTCCTCACCGTCTGTCTGTGTATGCTCACCTTTGTTGAGTCGCGCAGCAGCGGATCGGTCCAGCTCCGTCAAGACCTACGACGACTTTCTTCCTCAGTCACCAGTGCTTATCAAGAGGTCGATGAAGATGCTTACGATGACAATGATGAGGAGTATGACAGCGACGAAGACGAAGACGAAGACGATGACGCGGAGGAAGAGCTGACTTTCCTTCAAGACGACGCGGACGACGGAGATGATGACGAGGACGACGAGGACGATGCCGTCGAGGACGGAAGCAATTCCACGAGCGACTCAAGAATCGACTTGCGCACGCTCATGGCCCCCACCACAATTCGTGTCGTCGGCGGCACAGAGGTTCCTCTCGATAAATCCTCGTACAAGTTTGTTGCGTCTCTGCAGCGAGGGAAAACCAACTTTCCCTATTGCGGAGGAAGCCTCATATCCAAGCGCTTTGTCATGACAGCTGGACACTGCGTCAAGACCATCTCGCCGGATAGGGTCGTCATTGGTAACTTTGACCTCTCCGACTCCAAAGCAGGTGAGATACGCACGGTGAAAAAAGTGATTCGTCATCCTTCCTATAGTGGAGTGACCAACGACATTGCGCTGCTTTACCTTTCGGCCGCCGTCGACAACATTGATCCCGTTGTGTTGAGCCAAGGCGTCTTTGCTTCACCTCAAGAAGAAGACAATCAGCTCGTCACCGCCGTCGGCTGGGGCTACACTTCCGAGGGAGCAGGCGTCATTCAAGATAGACTCCGCGAGGTCGATGTACCCATTGTAAGCCAAGGCAAGTGCTCCAAGAGCTACGCTGGCATCGACGAGACCAAGATTTGCGCAGGGTACGAGTACGATGGTTACGATTCGTGCTCGGGAGACTCCGGCGGCCCTCTCTTTTATTCGGCCCCTGTTACGGGCGAGATCACACAGGTTGGCATTGTCTCCTACGGCCGTGGTTGCGCACGAGCAGGCTTTTATGGGGTCTATGCACGCCCGTCTGCATTCATCGATTGGATCGAGGAAACACTCAGCCAATATGGCGAGGAGCTGACCACAGAGCATGGGACACTGGCGCCAACATCTTCGCCGACACAGGCACCCACAATTTCGGATGACGAGGACGAGCTGGCAGAGTATGCGTACTGCACCAAGTACAACAACAAAAGAGTTAGGTGCGTGCACAGATCGCGCAATGGCCGTTGTTTTTGGAACGGAGATTTAGAGGTCGAGAGCATGCCCCAACGATCGTGCCTTCCCGTGTTTATGAAGGCAACAGCAGCGCCCACAGCTGCACCGACTGCTGAATCTACGGAAAGCTCCTCTTTCGTTCCCGACACCAGGGTGGAAATGCAAAGTGAAATGAACTTTTGCCACGTGTCCAACGCGCAAAGGTGCTCGGAAGGCGATCGCGCAGAACGATGCTTTTGGAACCCGAGGAATAATGGCTACTTTAGCGTGCCATATCTTCGCAACAAATGTCTTCCAGTCGTCTTCAAGGAAGTATTTCCGTAATGTACTGTTCCATGCCTTTATCGTATTTCTCACTCTGTACAATAGAACAAAACGGAAATTTGGATTTTATCCTTGATTTGATTGATCAAAAAAAAAAGGAATGGGATTCTTTTCCTTCCACATGTGTCTGTTTCTGTTTCTTTTTCTTTTTCTCTCCAGTTCAGTCTGATTGTTGAACGCAGTTGTCCCCCTTTTGCATCGCGTCGGCAAGAATGCAAGCGGCTTTGTCAAAAATTAATTGCTTTTGCTTTCAAAAAGCAAAATCTCGCGATGATGTCAGCCGCTTGATCTGAGATTAACCAGTCAAGGTAGAGGGAGCCCAGACTTTTCGAGAGTCTGCAAAAGCGCATCGCGCTCAACCAAAAGTTTTTGCTTCTCGGCTTCAAGCGTGAGGGATTGATGATCCGGTTCCTGGGCATGTGCGCCATCCTCAATAAAGGCGCGAGCAAAGCTAATGGCGCGTTGATGAGCGCTAGTTTCTTCAAGTGTCCCCTCGAGCTCTCGTCGCAACGTCTCGATTTGGTTTTCCAATACGCCAATCTCATTGTCCAAGGGCTCCAAGACCTTGGAGGACGAAGATGGCACAAAACTTCCTGCGCCTCTGGGGGCTGGCGGCGTTGACAGTCCTCTTGCGTTGGTTCCCTGCTCCCCTTTAATTTCGCTACGCCGTTCTGCGATCTGCCGTCGAAGGTACTCGTTTTCTTCGAGCGTCTCGCGTTCGACGAGCTCAAACTCTAGGTATGCTCGCAAAAGCGCAACTTGTAGATCGGCCACTGCACTTGTTGTTTGCCGAGGTTCCACAGTGAGCGCACCAGTTACTTGAGAAGAAGCATCTTGGAGGTGCCCGCGATCATTTCCGGACTCGTCAACGTTGGACGCCACTACCGTTGGAGCAGCAGCAGGATTAACAGAAAGAGCAGAAGGAACAGAAGTAGGAGTAGGAGCGGCAGCAGCAGCAGCAGCAGCAGCGCTTTCGTTCACTGCATTTGATGCCTTTGGTCTGGCGATATTTTCCATTTTGCTCTCTCGAAGTGAATTTCTATCCTTTTCTCCATCCTCTTCCTTCTTTGCACTTCTCTCGGCATCTGAAATACTGCCTTGCCCAGTACCCGACACGTCCGCAGTGCGAGTTGCAGTGAGAGTTATGCCATTATCTTGAGCTGCTGCAGCAGCTGAAAAGGTCTTGGATGTTAGATCCCTTTTCTCGTTTGCTGCGCGGCTTGAGAAAAATCGCTCCGAGACCTGGCTTGCGTGATCCTCATAAGAAAGTTTGGGCGCCTTGCCTCCAAAGTCTGAGGGGATTTGTGCAGGGTCAATAATCTCCTCGAGATACTTGAAATAGTCAGAACGAACTATGCGCAACTTGGTGAGTGTGTCCTTGTCGAGAAAGTTTTTGACGATCGACCAGCACGCGGAAAACAGCAAAGGCACGTTGATGAGCACTGAGCGAAACATTCGCTCGGGGTAAAAGGTCTGGTCAATGTGCATGGTTTTCTTGATGATACTCGTGAATGGTTTCTTGAGTTGCGACATGGAAGCGCCCTCAAAGTCCATGACCACCGTGTACTGAGCATCGAGCGGGCTATAAGGTCGCGTTGAAAAAGAATCGGGTCTCTCGGCAAGCTGCACGTCGCGCATGCGCATCATACGTTCTCGCAGCCAGCTATGATACCGAATAAAGTTCGCCTCCTCAACATGTTCGAAGATCTGGTTAATGTTGAGACTTCCGTTCTTTGCGTAGAGCACAGGGTGTCCATAGCGGTCTGTGCCACGAATAAAAAGAGGATATCGTTCGTCAACATAACGTAGGTCGCAAGAGCTTTGCAGTACTTCCTGGGCGGGGAGCCGATGCATGCGCTCAATATCGAGGTCTTCGTACCACGCGACGAACTCGCGGATCTGTTTGACTGCCGCATTGACATCTCCGTTCGTTGCGATGATGAAGCGCGACAGAAAGGCGTCCTCGGACTCCGCGCCGAGCTGCAGTTTCGCACGCAGCGCCTCGTCACCGTGCACGGCATCTCGCAGCGGACCAAGCTTGACGAGGAAGTTTTGTACGCTCGTAGGCACGCTCGTCTCCTTCTCGGCCGCTGCTGCGCCCGGTTCCGGCTGCCGCGGCCGCGAAGCCTCCATCGTCGTCCGCGTGCAACTCGAGCAGAATCAAGAATGTTGACGACGACGGCGGCCACGACTTGCTCGATGGATGAAAACTTCCTACTTGGTGGTCACCTTGCGTGAAGGAAAAGGCTGCTGATGACAGTGAGGAAGTAAATGAAGGCATGAATGGAGTAAAAGGCCGCGAAACGGGGTGACCACATCCACATGCAGAGCGCCTTTGCCAGAACTTGGTGCCCGCTGACCAACACATGCTTGCAAAGCTGGTTTTTCTTCTTCCGCAAATACACGACCGGGAATTTATAAAAAAAGATGTATTGAGCCGAGATCATGATGGATAAGCTTTGTGGCGCACTACATTCTGTCTTCGAGGGCAACGAAGGGCTTGAGACGGTCCAAAGCTTCATCGAACATCTCGCGTGAGTTATCGAGGCGGTACAAGTCGACACTCAAATTTTATTATAAAATTGAAACAGTTAGGGACGTTTCGTTTCACTTCGCACATGCTTTTAGACCACGCCTTGAGGCTCTACAACGTTGAAGGGTAATCGCACGACCCCGACTCATGCCTAATAACATGATTTTCACAGTGTGTCGGGAAATGGAAATGACGTGAGCAGACAGCAGCGCCCTAGAAGTAGCGAGGTCAACTTGGCATCCGTGGGAGGTCTATTATAGACTTGCCGTGCCAACAACCATCCAATCTCAGCAGTCACTAGTTCGTACGACATTAAGGTACGTCTAACATCGCTCAGAGCACGAACTAGGCCTAGCACGGCCAAAGATTTGTGATCATCAAACTCCACACTACATATTCGAGACGACATTTAAGGTGGGGAGAAACATCGATTTTCACCACCAGACAAATTCGTCTCAGCAGAAGCGAAATTACACAGACATTCCTAGCGTACTTAGGCATACTAGCAATCCATTTGACTCTACCTACTTCAATACAGTGAGAGAATTCGCTGTCCTGCAGAATTTGAAGCATCCTTGTAAGCCTCGCGAAACCAAGTCAACATTTTCATTGTTTACATGAGCCCTTCCGACAAACAGGCTCACATTCATTGAACTAAACAAGAATGAAGGAAAGGCCACTTCAGTGATGTAGGCCATCGACAAAAGAGTTAGCTCGAAGACCGCCTTTCCGAAAGTACGATGCACATTTTCTTCGCAACGCATCCCTCGCAAAGCTCCAACGCGCGACCATAGAGCCTTCACTATCAGTCTCTCGCAAACACCGCCGTCAAACAAACTAGTATTCCCTCGACACACCCACCATTGGCATTATACTCTGCTGCCCTGCCGGGAGAGGAGATCGACCAGCCTCGGCGCGCGTGCACCGTCCGCGCGTGCCAGCGTGTGAACAGCTGGTCTTCTTCGCCCAAACACCTAACCCCCCTTTCGCCCCTGCGTGCGCAAGGCGCGACCGCGCGGCAGGCAGGCAGGCAGTTGCGGCAGGCAGGCGCGCAAGCAGCTCCCCCGGACTTCCCCCCTCCGCGCGGGCGCCGCCGCGACACGCTCCGTCCGTCCGCGCGCGCCCCGCGGAGAACGCGCCAAGGCCGCATCGCATCAGCCAGCAGCCAGCCAAGCTCAGCCAGGCTCTCCCTTCTCTCTCATCTTTCCCTCCCCTCGTCCGAGTCTCTCTCTCCCTCTCTCTGCTTTCTCGCCCCCTCTCCGCCGCAGGCGCAGTCGCTCGCTCGCGCCGCTTCTTCGCGTCGCTTGCCCGCCCGCCCGCCCGCCCTCGCTCCCCTCGCCGCCATTGCCGCCATGGGCCGCATCCAAGGCCGCGTGTACGGCGTCGCGCAGTCCGCCGACCTCGTGCTGGCCGCCAGCGGCGACGCGTACTAAAGAGCATGGAGCAAGAAGGACGGCGCCCTCGTCTTGGAGATGAAGACGCCCAACGACAAGGAGGCCAACACAGTGGCCGTGCAGGGCAACCTCGCCGCCGTGGGGACTGACGCAGGCGGCCTCTTCCTGATCGACCTGGCCACCGCCTCCGTCCTGCACGCCCTCCAGGGCCACACCGGCAATGTCAGGAGCGTCATCTTCGACGGCAACGAGATCATCTCCAGCGGCGGGAACAACGACCAGACCGTCCGCGTCTGGGACAAGATGAGCGGCCGAGAGACCTTGAGGATCGACGCCGGGTCGTGGGTCTGGAGCGTTGCCGCCCACGAGGACCTGCTCGTGGCCGGGTTGAGCGACAACACCGTGCGCGTCTTCGACCGGGCCAGCGGCGGCCCACGCCACGTCCTCACGGAGGCGACAAGCTATGTCTACGCGGTCGCGATCGACGCGCAGCGCATGGTGAGCGGGTCCGGCGACAACAAGGTGAGGGTCTACGCCGTGCCTTCCGTCCAGCTCGTCCGCGTCCTCGAAGGACACACCTGGGTGGTGCGCTCTGTCGCGCTCGAGGGAGACCGCATCGTGAGCGGGTCCTACGACAACAAGGTCAGACTCTGGGACGCGCGCAGCGGAGACGCGCTGCACGTCTTGCAAGGACACTCGGACTGGGTGCGGTCGGTCTCTCTCTTGGGGTCGGAGATCGTGAGCGGATCTGACGACAGGAGCGTGCGCGTCTGGGACGCGGAGACGGGCGCCTGACGCGCGTGCTGGACGGCACGGAGGCCGTGCGGCTCATCGAGGACGTGCTCGGCGGCCCCGCGACGACTGCGGCGGCGAAGGAGGCGCTCCAGGCGGCGCTGGCGAACGGGGACCCCGCGGAGCTGGGCCGCTGCAAGCTCATGGTCGTCGGCCAGGGCGCCGCCGGCAAGACGTCCGTGGTGCGCTCGCTGCTGGGCATGGCGCCCGTGGCGGAGCACCTCTCGACGGTGGGCGTCGAGCTCAAGCGCACCGATGCAGAGTCGTGGGTGGAGATCGAGGACCTTGACAGCGGGTTTGAACGCCAGGCGTATCGCGTGGCGGCGCTGCGCATGGCCGCGCAGGAGCATGCGGCGAGCAAGAGGCGGCAATCGCTGCCCAGACGCGTGTCTCGCGGCCTTGTAAACGCCGTGCGTCGACGTTCTTCTGCGGAACAACCCTTTGTCGCAGAGGTACAGGTGGAGCTGGTACCCGAGGCCGAGGTGGCACGGCGGTTCGACATTGCGGAGATCGGAAACATGGCCGGCAAGACGCAGTCGGGCGAGAAGATCTTCTTTACGATCTGGGACTATGCGGGTCAAGAGGTCTTTTACGCGCTGCACCACATTTTCCTCACGCGCGAAGGCGGCATTTTCATGCTCGTCTTTGACATGCAAGAACTCCTCATCAAGCAAGACGAAGCTTTGGAGTACCTTGCTTTCTGGCTCAACTCGGTCAAGCTACATGCGCCCAAGGCCCCTGTCCTTTTGGTCGGGACACACTACGACAAAGCATCCAAACGTGGCAGTCTGCAGACAGTGGAAAAAACTCTGCGGAATGACCTCAAGGCGATGCGTGGTGTCAAGCTCGTCAAAAACCAAGCGCAAAGACTGAGCTTCTTTCCGATCAACAACATGAGTTCCGCGGTGAATCGTGCCATCGAACTGCGTCGCGCCGTTGAAAAGTCCGCGTCAAAGCTCGAGTCTGTCTCGCAAAAGATCTCGCTGCGCTGGCTCAAGGTCATCGACGACCTCATGAAGCTTGACTCCGATCACGTGCCCTTTGCTGCAGTGCAGGAACTGGCAGACCAGTATCACGCTGGCGACCAAACAGACGAGCTGCTCAAGTTTTCCCACCAACTCGGCATGCTCGTTCATCTGCGCGCCACCGGCACCTTGCACGACAAGGTGGTCCTGAACCCGCAATGGCTCTTGGACAAGCTGGCACGAGTGATTGCGGATGAGATCCACGTACAGGAAATCTACTTTGACGAAAGGCTTGCCGATCTCGAACTCGAGGACGACTTTGCGCTCTTGCGCGAGAAAGGCATTTGTTCGCGATCTCTGCTCGAATACTTGTGGAATGATGAAGAAGTCGACTACCTGCGGGAGTTTATGCATGACAACATGCTCTTGTCGGACTGGAACTTTCCAGAGAGCTCGCTGCCGAGACACCGCCAAAACGAGACACTTTACCTCGTAAGCAGTCTTCTCAAGAACTCGACAGACGCTAGTCTAGACGCTGAGATTGCCGAGATGGAGTCTGGCTTGACATGCGTGCTTGACTTTTCCGAGTTCTTTCTTCCTGACGGCGTCTTCGCGCGAATGCTCTCGCTTTGTGCGCAGTACAGCGGAGATGTAAACAAGGGCAAGCGCGCGCCTCAGCTCGCCGGAGATCGAGCGATTATTCGCTTCGGCTTCTCGGTTTTTGCGCTCGTCGAGGACGGCGACAAGATATGGGTTCGCATGGCACAAGACGCGCACAAACCGGCGGCTACACTCAAGACGCTGGTGAGCATCTTTCGCGGGGCGCGCGATGCCGTATTTCGGGACTTGCCGTGGAAACTCCTGCTGCAGTCCCCGACAGACGACTCCGTGCTGGTCACGTATGACGACGTGGTCGAGGCGCGCGAGTCCGGGGAACGCCTCGTCATGTCTGTGGGTACAAAGAATGCCAGGGCTGCAGAGTTTGCTCCTTTTTTTGAGGACGGCTCACTGACGGAAGATGAGGAGGATACGAGTTCTGTGGAGAAGGAGAACATTCCTCTTTCTGGTTTCAAGTACCACGTCTTTATAAGCCATCGGCAGGTCGATGCAGGTGATGCGTGCAACCTTATGGCGGAGAAGCTTCGGAATCGCGGACTTCGTGTCTGGATTGACCAGGAGACCGAGGGTAACCTCGCAGAGGATGCCATGAGACGTGGCATTCGTGAGTCCAAGTGCTATTTACTTTTTCTTTCCAAGACGGTGTTCTTCAGCGCCGTGAAAATGGAGCTGGAAACAGCGTTGCAAGAGGAGAAACCCGTCTTGCTCGTGCACGAGGGCGACCCCACTCGCACGGGTTTTGCCAATTTCTCCAAATACATTGACGATGCTCCGGCATCGGCCAAGCACCTCTTTTCAGAAATGGAGTCCATGCCTTTTCAGCGTCGTCTGTATTTGGCCAAGGGTTTTTACGAAGAGCTCATTTTGCGCATAAAAAATGCGTAGTACATTTACCAAAGAGGAAGTGATATTGAATTTGTTGCTGCTCGAAGGCTTCTCGGTCCCCAAAAGAGATTCCCGTGTGGGTGGGTTATTGTTTTATCATTTATTTCTTCAAACATCAGACATGCAATCTTTCGCTTCATAAACAGAGCCCCGAGGCAGAACGTAGCATCGCGTTGTATCGATAAGAACGCATTGCACCAAGCAGCACACCCTCGCATTGGAGACGCTTTCGTGCGTGTCCTCAGACCACCGAAAATCATCAATCAATGAATGGGTTAGTATTACTACCAAAGTCGCAATCCTACAATCCTGCTTGGCTTGGCGTTTTTCGCTTGCCGAAGCAAAGCAAGCCATTGTTCGTTGGCGAGCGAGCATGAAGCGAGCGCGCGCGGCGAGCGCGCTGGCAGCGCTATGCCCCTCGCGGAAGCGCGGGCCGTCGGGGGCGGCCGCCGCGGCGGCAGCTGCTGCTGCAGCCGCGGCAGATGGCCTCAGCACCGCGGGCCGTGACCCTTTGTCGTTGCAAGAGGTGCTCGCGTCGTCGGTGCTGCACCTCCTGGGCCAGTATCAGGAGCCCTTTGAGGGAACCTTTGCGGAGCTCGCCGACCTGCTCGAAGGCGCATGTCAGCAGCTTGGTGTTGGACAAGAGTACGCTCCAGTGTGGACAAGGTCTTGTCTCAATGTCTTCTTGGCGCTGGGCCTCTTGGAAACTCTCCCCGACACACCGCTTCACCGCGCCAAGGATGGGGCCATGGCAGGTGAGTGTGGGACTACCTCCCTTCAAAGAGTTATTGTCGCTGCGGACGGTCAGGCTAGCAATGCCTCGCTTGGGCTCGTGATCCGGCGGTCTCAGGATGACGCTCTTTCCAACATTGACGATCTTCTCGCCCGCGTGCTCGAGTTACAAGCATGCAAGGAGAGCCTCCTCGCAAAGGAAGCACAAGCCTTGCAAGAGATCTTTCCCAGAGCGCTTGAGGATTTTCAACCTGAATTAGCTGCGAGCAATCCATCTGCGTCATCGCAACCGGACCGGGAAGCCACGCCAACCAAGGACTTGGGCCAAAAGAACAGCACAACGCCCGCCCTCCTCAAAAGCACAACTGGAGAGATCAAGACAGTAGATTCAGCGGCTCAGCATGCCAGACGCACACGCTTCTTTTTGCCATCAAGTACAAGTCTCATGCCCGAGAGTCTTGAGAGAGAACTCGAGGCCAACGCAAGCGTCTCTTCTCGCAACGCCAACGCGTCAAATGCAGCGCTCGGACTCGCAATGAATCCGTCCTCTTCCGTTCAGTATAGTGCTGGACTTTGCGACGCCAACTCGGAAATTGCAGCGCGCGTGCGGCGCGCGCGGGAGCACGTAAACCGTGTCCGCGAGGTCCTTTTCCAAAATGGTCCGCGGGCTTTCGACGAGCTCTGTGCAGCCCGCAATCGGTATCTGAATCAGCACCCAACGTCCAAGGTAGGCGCTGAGCCTGAAAGAGGGCGCGCAAGGAGCACAAGTTTGGACGAGACCCTCGACGCAGTCAGAGTCATTGGCCCACGGGACGGCCCAAAGATCCGCGCACCCAAATTTATGGCTCCAGTTGCAGAGTTTGTTGGGCCCAATATGAGTGTCCGCCTGCAGGAGGAAGTTAGCACGGAACCTTTCGACTTTGCTGATATTGTAGCGCAGTTCCGCGTGAGCGGGACCGAGGAAACTCGTCACTATGCGTCGCCTTTAGCTCGAGTCAAAAGTGCAAGAGGAGCCACTCTTTCTCCTGCGGCAGTTTCTGCGGCGAACGCGGGTGCAAACGCGGACGCGACGAGCGAGGTCACTGATAACTCATCCGCATTAGACCCGCGCGCCTCACCCACAGGGCCCGTGCCCACCGACGATTCGGTGCGAAATTTCGAGGACGCAGCAAAGAAGACGGCCCAGGGTACTGATGTGGATTTGCCTTCTTGGCGCGTCCACGACTGGCGCAAGGATCCAGCGACTCCGGGTCCCGGCGCCCCAAAGGATGATCCTCGGGACGAAATATATTCTGCGCGCCATGCAATTGCGCGTGAGGCTGCGAGTGCCGAGTGGGAAGCCCATCTTGAAGAGCAGAAACGACTCAAGGAGGAAGAACGCGTGAGGCGGCAATCTCTTTCGCAACGTGCACGATCACCTCGCGAGCAACGTCGGCGTGTATCCGTCTCGTCCCCTTCACCCAAGAGCACTGGAAACAGCGCTGATGCAGTACGGCGTCTGGCGGCCTTGTCTGCGCGGTCGCGTCTTAAAACCGCTGCAGAAAATGCTAGTACTTCTGCTTCTGCTGGTGATGCTGCTGCTGCTACTTCTACTGTTACGACTACTCCAGGCGTAACAGACGCTCAAGCCGGTACCGATGGCGACGATGACCACGGTGGCGATGATACGTCGGCCAACCTTGAGGGCGTTACGTCCATGGTTGAGATTCCAACCGTGGATTCTCTCGCCGCAGCTGCTACGGCTCCTGCGGAGAACCCAATCTCGCAAAGGAAGTCAAATACGGCGCCATCGACTCGCTCACGCAAGCGCTCCTTACGTTCGGTCTCCTCGGTGACGAAATCATCCGCAAGCGAGACAGGCAGGCCACGGCGATCGCCGCGTACGCGTCAAAGCACGAAAGGCGCCGTTGAACCATCATCGTCATCATCATCTTTATCAACAACCTCCACCACCACTAATCTTCCGGCCACTCCTACTTCGACTAGCGTTTCTGCTGCTACACCGAGTCCACCGGTGACGCGCCGTTCATCGAAGCGCCAGCGAAAGCGTTAAAGCTCGTGCCCAGAGGCGAACAAGAGTACATGTTTCAAGAAACGCTTTATCCTTCTCCTCATTATCATCATCATCGCACCCAAAGTATTCAGCTTTGCTCTTTGTTTTGATGGGAAAAGAGGGATGGAACAAGAGAAAAAAGATTGACTTAGACTTAAGGTCTCCTGCGATGGAAGCGAAAGGGAAAGCCGCCGTGTTGCTGACGCTGATTATTGCCTTGATTTTCAAAGACATCCTCGCCACGGTCATACTTTGCTCGAAGTTCGTCGTCGGAAAGGACCTCATAGGACTCGGCAATGAGCTCAAACTTTTCCTGAAGAACCTTGCGCTCCTCTTCGGTCTTTTCGCCATGTCGGTCCGGATGCGTCTCCTTTGCGAGTTTACGATACGCCTTCTTGATGGTGCCTCCATCGGCATTACGCGCAACGCCGAGAATCTTGTAGTAGTTCTTTTGCTTTGATTGTTTGAGGGCCACCTCGGCACGATGCAAGCCGTCGCGTACCTTGCGATTGTCATGTTCCACCTCTGCGGCGCGGTGCCAGGCACGGACGGCCTCCTCAAAGTCCGGCGTCTCCTCCGCCATGGAGGAGAGGAGCTCGGCCAGCGAAACGTACGGCTCGATACCGTTTTTATCAAAACGGATCGCCTGTTCGCAGATTAACTTGGCCTCCTTCACCTGCTTGAGACGCGCATGCACTGCGCAAAGTTTTGTGGAAATCTTCTTGTTAAACTCGCGGTGCTCGGGGTCTACCTTGACGGCTTCAGCGTACAGGCTCGCGGCGTCCTTGAGCGATTGCGTGGTCCCTCGAGCAACGGCGGCGTCCGCATCCTTGTTAAGTTTCTCAAGCTTTTGCACCTTTCGAAGCGCCTCTTTTGTGGCAACGTGCTCTGGATCTTTCTTCAACCCCTCGCGAAAGTGCCGCAGCGCCATCTCGTGGTCACCAACGAGGTAATAGCCACGACCGCGCAGCAAAAGCGCCTCTTGGTTGTCAGGATCTGCCTTGAGCACCTCGCCGGCATCGGCAATGGACTCGTAGAACTTGCCTTGGCGAAAGCGGGCCTCAGCGCGGAGTTGCTTGACATGGGCCGAGGTGCCCACGTTGTCCATGACGTCGGTGAACTTTTTCTCGGCGCCGGCATAATTTCTCTGCCTCATGAATTGCTCACCTGTGCCAAGTTCGCGTGCACATTCTCGGGCCTTAGGCAAGAGCTTTTTAGCATCCCCATGAGTCGGTTTAGCTTTGAGTAGGCGTCCAAAGTCCTCGACCGCCTCCATGCAGCGTCCCAGCGACATGAGCGTCCTCGCGCGAAAGCCGATGGCGCTCAGGTAGTCGGGTTTGATCTCCAGCGCGTGATCAATGTCTTCAAGAGCGGCCTTGTGCTTGCCGGTTTTATCGTGGACTTTGTACCGTTTGTAATAGTTCTTTTCGTTGTTCGGCTCGACGCTGATGGCCTCGCTGTACAGGGCCAAGGCTTCGGCGTACTGTTTCTTCATCATGGCGTCATCGCCGTCGCTGCGCAACTTGCCAGCCTTCTTCTTGGCCTCCTTCGCGTCTTCTGCGCTACACTCTTGCGCGCTCTGGGCCACGGCTGTCGCGGGGCACATCGTCGCGACAACGGCCAGCGCCAGGGCTGCCAGGGCCAGCACCGTCGCGAGCGCTCTTGCGCGACCCGCCCTGGGACTCCGCCGCCGTTGTTGCCACCTCATCCCGTTGCCCACGCCGCGTTCGTCGGCCCCTTGCCCCCCGCTGCCGCCTGCTGCCGCTCGCAAGCGACCTCCCTGCCCTGCGCGGTCTCCGGGCGCCTCCGTGCGTCGTCGCGCGGGCATCTTGCTTTGCTTCTGATCGTCATCGACCATCGCGATCATCATCCCGATGCTGGTCCAAGATGAACAACACGGCGAACAACAACATCAAGAAGACGAAGAACAAGAAGAAGAACATCAAGAAGGAGGAAGCACGGAATAGTCGGAACCGACCTAACGGGGCTGTTGGACGTTTGAGTCTCTTTTTCTAAAAAAGGATCTAGCGACCAACCTCGAGTCTTCTGATGCAGATGCGTTGCCCTTGCTTCTCCAAATACTTCAAGTGCTCGACGCGGCCGCCAATGAAAGCAACTCGATTGGGCTCCGCCAAGGCGGCTGCGCGCAAAGGCCGCCGCTGTGGAGGCTGGTGCACGAGCCGCCGCTGCACGGCACCATCCCGCCGCAGTAGCGCCTCTGCTAGTCGCGCTACTCGTCGCTTCTAGCCCCCTCAGGCAAGTGAGCACTCCAATCATTGACCACCGCGGGCACGCCGCGGTGAGCAGGGCTATAACCAAGCGAACTCGGGGCCCTCGCGGAGGCCGTGGCGGGCTCGATCATCGTGGAGAGAAACCTGCCAGCGACGCGGGCAGCGCCATGGACCTGGACGTGGGCCTCGACAGCCACACCGAGGAGACACTCGGAGCCTTGGCCTCGTTGGGATGGGCGGTGGCGGCCATCTCCTGGGTGGTGGACGCGGACCGCGCGCTGCAGGCGGCAGGGCGAAAGACACAGTCGTCGGCGTCCTCCCCCAAGCCGCAACGAGGGGGAGAGGCGAGCGAGAAGAGCGACGATGATGACTCGGATAAAGAGGACCAAGGTCCAAAGTCGCTCGAGGCGCAGCTGCCAGCGCCTGAAAGCCTTGCGACCGCGACGGGAGGCCAGCTTCCTGTACAGGACTACTTTGCGCGAAAGCGAAAGGGCAACGGAGATGATGCTTCCACGACGGAGTCTGAAATTGAACGATATACACGTCTTACTGTAGAGTTTCGAGGCATTGCGGGTCTCAATTATGTTTTGCAGCATCCGGTGACGGCCTGCTTTGACCTCGTGGTCTTGCGAATCACGAGTGTGCGTGCCTTGCAAGTTGCCATGCAGATTGTTCGAGAATCGTCACAGCGCCAGATTCCCTTTGATGCAATTCACATTCCCCTCACTGCAGAAGACAAGATTCCTTTCCGTCTGGGGCCGGCCGAGATGCTCGATTTGCGGCGCGCGCGTATTTTTGTGGAGCTCAGCTATATTGAAGCAATGCCCATCACGGGTGCGCGGACGACCTTGCGAAGTCGCGCAATCTCAAATGCTCGATGGCTGCTCGAACACACGAGCGGAGGTAGCATGAAGAAAGCTGCCAATACAAATATTATTGTAAGCAGTGGCAAGCCCCGTCACAGTCTGCTGCAACTCCGCGCTCCGGAACAGGTGGCAGCCATTGCTACAACCTTTGGACTCTCACCTAAACAGGCGCAATGTGCTATAACCACGAATGGCGAGGCTCTTCTGGAGCGCGCGCGCATTCGGCGTGCTCACCATTGAGCGTTTCGTACCACGATCCTACGTGTGAAGACTGTGAATGACGGACCGACCGACTGGCCTGGACAAGTAGGCCTAGGTCCTACTACCTTTTTCTTCCTAGAATTGCTTGAAGAAGATCTTGTATGAACCTGTGCATCCTTTTCTGGCATCGTGCCTTGCTTCTCACAGCAAAGCTATTCCAGTGAGCTGTTCTCTACTTTTTACTCTTTTCTTGCTGCGTCGAGTTTCTTCAAAGAACTGCATGAAGAAAATCTTGTATAAACTTGTGCATTCTTTTCTCGCATCGTGCCTTGCTTCTCACAGCACAGCTATTCCAGTGTGCTGTCCTCTACTCTTTCTCTCTTTCATGCTGCCTCGAGCGCAGCAAGGATTTCATCTTCGTACGTTCTAAAAAGCTTGGCGTAATGATCAATTTCCTTCTTTGACGCTGCGCTCAGGGTCGAGGCGTGACGCGACGAGGAAGAGGAGGAAGAGGAATGCAAGGGCATCGAGTCGTGAGCTGACCTCGAAGTCTCGGCTAGAGCGTCCAGGGTCTTGCGCTTGAATGCTGCGTCCTCGGACTGAATCCATTGAGCTGTCTGCAGTGCGGCATCATGTGCAGCACGAGCCTGTTTTTCGCCTTCGCGCGCAGCTCGCTCCCTGGCGACCAGGTCGAGCTCCATTGCGCGAGATTTGGCGTCGAGCTTTTGGTGCCGCAAGGCTTCCTTCATTCGCGCCCTGTATTGAACATCGTATGCTTCGCGGAGTTCGTCATTCTGAAGCACCTCATTTGCAAGTGAGACGGCCTCAAACTTTGCTGCCACTGCCTTCCGGTCCGCCTCGCTCAAGCCCGTGGGCTGCTTGTCTGGGTGCAGCGCCAGGGCCAGCCGCCGGAAGGCCTTGCTGATCTCGCGTCTCGTTGGCAGGGCAGCTTCATCGCCGCCGTCGACTTGGCCCTCTGCCGTGGCCGTCGCTGCTGCCACCGTTAGGCCCAGCGTCGCATAGTGGTCCACCCACGCGCCTTCTGCGCCGCTTGCCATCCTCACGCAAGAGCAGCAATACACGATTTGCTCGCCGTGCGACCCCCAAGAAAACGACCAAGAAATTAAAAAAAGGGTCAACTCACTATCTGTCCCGGAGCAAAAAGGTCCCTTGTATGCCTTGTGCCAAAGCTACTTTAAAGCGCTAGGACCAAGGCCTAAATCCGGAATGTTCATGAGCACATGATAGAAAGGAGACAAGAATCGTGAGTGTCATGAAATACAAAATCAAATTATGTTCCTGCGGATGAAGCCTCAATCGCGAGGCGACAATTCTGCAAGGCCTCCTCGACGGCATCTTGAAGACTCGTGAGCTCGCTGAGTCGCATCGCCTTGAGATCACGGCCATTGAGCCTGTTAAGCTGTAACTGTGAAGCCTGGTGAGCACTCTGCTCGCTATCGAGCCGACGCCCAAGGTCATCCAGATGAGCCTGCTTTTCTCGATATTGCGCGCTCCATTGTTTACGCTGCTGAACCTCGGAGCGACGATGTTCGCCAAGTGTAGCTTTCAAATAGTTAGTGTGCAACTGCATGCGGCCCTTTTTCAGGCGTCGCGCCAGCTTGCGCGCCAAGGTCGCTCCATTTTGCCGTTCTGGATCCATGACAGGTTCTGGTGTGGCGCGCTTTCGATGTTGCGAACCTCGATTTGTGGAGCTTGCGTCCGGCGTTGAGGCAGAGACTTGGCCCCGACTCGAAGAAGTCGTAACTAGCATGCTAGGAATCGTTTTCGACCGTTTACTTTGTCCACCCAAGATCAACTGCGATTTCTGGACAACGTTTGTAAATGTCCAAGGACCTCGCGCGCTTTCCTCCGTCACTGGCTCGAGAGCCTTGCCCTGACAAGAAGGAAAAGGACAGCTTGGCACCGAGTTCTGATCAGGTCCGGAATGATTGATTAGTGAACAGCATGCTGCCTTCTCATGGATCCGAAACCGGCATGCAGGACATTGGAGGCCCCCGTCGCGAAGCTTGGTCGTGCACGCCCAGCAGATGTCGCAAGATCGCCAATTTCCGTCTTCATTCAAAGCATAGGCCCCCGCCAGCGAAAAGGCAGCATTCCGTGTCATAGATGTGCCGCATTCCAAGAGTGCTCGATCGTCGTGCGCAAGGACTTGGCCATCGTCGCGTACAAAGAGGAACTCGCGCAACAGATTTCCATCATTGTGAGCAACGGTGCATCGTATCTTACCCAGAGGCAAAAGCGCGTCCGGGGAGGCTGCATTGAGCGACTTGCATCGCGCGGGGAATACCCAGCGACCAATGCCGTGCATTTTCCCTTCGCGCCAGAAACCAGCATACATTTCACCTGCTTCACGACTGTGGACGCTGCGACCCGCAGCAGAGGCTGCGTCGACACGGCCACGCACCTTGGATTTTCCTGCACCATCACCTGTCGATCGTTGCGACTTGGTCAGGCGCATAGTGCCGAAACCGTGCCGTTGGTCTTTACAGAATCTCCCAGTATACTCCTCGCCGCGACGAATTTCGTGACCATCGCCATGCTTACGATCACAATGCCACTGACCTTTGTAAATAACCTGTCCTGTTGACTCATCGCGAAGCTGACCCTGCCCTTCGCGGCGGCCATGCACCCAGTCGCCCTGGTACGAAAGTTCTCGGTCGCGAGATGATGACACAGTCTGCGAGCCGAAACCGTGCGGGGACCATTCGGCATCGAGGTCGCCTTCGTAGTCGCCGAGCCTAGCGACAAGATTGACAGATTCAGAGATTGGCACTGTGGTCTCGTCCGTGGGTTTCGATCCGTGTTTCGTTTCTGGCTCGAGATCGACCCCCGTCGGAATCGCCAGCAGCCAGAGGGGTCTCTGCGCGCAAGGTGGCAGCGCAGCGAGCTCTTCGGCGAAGCTCTTGGCTTGCACCTGATTAAAATTTGCGTGTTCCGCTCGCAAGCGAGCCAGGGCATCGTTTGGCATCAGTTGCGCAAGTTCTTCAACGCTATGCACCGCTCCAAGCTTGGAGGAAGCGTTAAATCCTTGAGGTGAAGCAGCAGAACCGCCGTTAGTTTCATTGGCGTTGTTCTCATCATGTTGCTCGTAAAGCTCTACGATCGACCACACTTGGATGAGCTCGTCGAGTGCAGCAACGGTGACAAGTTTTCGCGCTGCAAAGCACATGGCGCTGATTGAATTCCGGCGTCCCATTACCGAGCCAATGTGTCGTTGATTTGCAGAGTGTTGCGCCAGATCAATTTCTAGGTCCCAGATATGAGCCTTGCCGATTCCTAGGCCGCATCCGAGACGAAGTTTATATGTTTTGGACTCGACATCTGCTTCCAGGGTGTTAGGCAGCGGCATGACGCATCCGAAACCGCGAAGCTTGCCGTCTCGAGGCTTTTCAAGCTCAATTTCGCGAGGTGTGCATCCGTTCTGGTGACTATCGTCGGCAGAAATTCCTGAGGTTACGTTCGCTGTCTTGGCAAGGTGCCAGAGCTTGAGAGCCCGCTGTGTCTGTCTCAAAACGCCCGCGAGGACAAAGGTCTCGCCGTTGACCGTGACGATTTCCACGTGCATAGGAATGTTGGCGCTCGGTAGCTCAAAGTCACCGATGAGTCGTCGGCGGAATCTTGGTTGCTGCGCTCTTTCGCCTTCCCCGCCGCTCTCGTCGCCCCACGACAGGCGCTCTGCAAGCCATACTTCGCCTCGAAGACCGACGACCGCGATCTCCGCGTCCAAGGCCATGTTTGCCGCCATCACTTTCGACGACGTTTCCATCGTTGCGCTGGGAGGCGTAAGCGAAGGCTCGTGCGCGCCTTCGAGCGGGGTGCCGTGGCCCTCGCCGGAAGGGTAATCGTTTGGCGCTGGGCGCGCCCGGCAGCGTGGCGTGGTGCACGCGATTGTAAAGTGCTCAATAGCTGAGCAGCCGGGGACTTAACCGTCACACCGAGGACGAGGACGATCGTAGTTGTCGCATTGTAATAATAGCCTGGGAACGCGGGATGGCCTGGTTGGGCTGATGAGATGGCCATGCAAACGAAGATCGTCGATGGGCCAAGGAGGTCGCAAATGTGCGATGTTGCTAGGACAGAAGAATGATGGAAAAAAGTGAGGCAATAAATAAAGCGGCAAGCGGAAAAGACAAAACAAGACATGAAGAGACGGAACAAGAAAAAGCGTTCGAGCAACACGTAAGGCAAACTTCTCGCTTGGGAGCTTGATTTTTCTTTCTTACTGGCAATTTATCTTATAAACTTATACAGAAGCGTGTTCAAGAAGATCCGCGACGGCTTTTTGCAGGTCGAACCAAGCAGACCAGGCGTCCATTTGCGTTGCGAGGTCTGGTTCCTCAGAGATGTAAAACACAGTACGCGTCTCGACGCCCTCTTCGTCATGCTCGATACGCAATACAAGCTTGAAACCCGCGGCGGCAAGAAACTCGCGACAACCTGGAACATCGGCAATGTCAGCGCGAAATTTGGCATTCATCGCGTTAATCGTACGAACTGCCTCGCTCTCGGGGTGTGCCACAATGCGCGCAAACAGAGCACGCAGGTGATGAAGCGCGTTTTGCGCCCGACGACGTGCACTCGCATCTGCACCAGCAAAGGTAGTGATTAGTTCGACAGACTCCTCCACAGCATCCATACCGACACTGCGCGAGTTCATGAAGGCATCAACAACTGGCCTGTCGCGTGCGTAGACAACATCTTCCTCGGTGCGCTGTGCAGCCACGACTCGGTGTGCGGCGTCCTCAAGACGACGTTGGCGCGCTTCCTCTTGTTCGCGAGCCTCCTGCTCGGCTACAAGAGCGGCTTCTTCGGCCTCTTGTTTGCGACGTGCCGCTTCGGCCTCTTCCTGCGCGGCGAGCTCGAGTTGCCGTTTGCGTTCAGCCTCTAGCTCTCGGGCTTCTTGCGCTGCAGAGGCCCCACTAAGCTGCTCGAGTAGCGTCAAGGTGAGCTCGAGGAGGTCCTCACGCTGCTGTGCAACCTTGGTCGCGCGCGCCCTGTACCTGTCGCCGTACTTGTACTCGCCAGAGACGGGATCTTTTTCAACGCTGCGCTTGGCGAACTTGGTCACGGTGTCAGCGAGCGCGCCGGCGAGGGTCTCGTGGGCGTTTTGGACCGCCTTTTCGTCTGCTGCGCTTGCTTCAAGCTCTTCGTGATCGTCCCTCGCGTCGGCGCTGAGGTCCTTGCGCGCGGCGACCCTCTCCTCTACGGCGCCGAGCTCATCCGTAAGCGCGCCGAGGGCCTTTTCCGTTCGCGAGAGCTCCGTCATCCTCTGACCTAGCCCCTACCCGCGGCGTCTTCCTCGCGTCTCCCGCCGCCGTCTGCCGCTCCTGCCACGCTCGGGCGCGAGGCCTTCGTTGCTGCTCTGCAACCTCTTTACGCTCAAGTTGCTCTTCAACGCCATCGTCATCCTCAATCATCGTCATCATCATCATCACCACCACCATTCTCATCATCGCGTTGCTCGGCTGCTCGCACGTGGCGTGTCGTTCGCCATTCCTCGTCTCCGCGACCGAGCAGCTGCACTGGCAGACCGCCTCGGCGTGCGCGCTCCCGCCGGCCGAGCCCCGCTGCACGTGCTCCCTCTGCGACCCGCTCTCGGCCTGCTGCCTGCCTGCCTGCCTGCCCTCACTGCAGTCGGCGCCGTGCTCGACGAGGGACCGCGGCGCGCTGTCGAGGTCCGTGCGTCAACCCCGCGGCGAGCGCGGATGGCGACGCTCCCGCGGGCTCGCGCTGCGCTTTCGCCGACGCGGAGGCGCGGAGGAGGCGTTGCCGCTGCGCGGGGCGAGGAAGACGATCGCCCGCGCCGGTGCCGGGGCTCGGCTGAGAATGCGCTTGAGCCCGAGTCCTCTGCTTGCTCGCGTTCATCATGCCGAGGGCGGCATCCTCGAGCATCCTAATAGATGAAGGGACTCTTTTGTGAGCCCGCGCTGTACCGCCAATGTGCCCCGCGCCTCGACTGCAAAATGCGCGGCATGAGATGCTACTACTCTACATGGCAGATCGCTGCATACATAGACATGAGCGCCTCGTTGCGGCAACAGGCCCGAGCTCGAGCAGCGGTGGCAGCAAATCCGCATCTTTGAGACCAAGCACAAGAAGAAGCAAATCCGCATCTCATCGACCAGACTCGAGCAAGCCAAGACCAAGACCAAGAAGACCAAGACCGAGAAGAGCAAGAAGAGCAAGAGCAAGAGCATGTCCGTCTCCGAGAGCAACATGAGCGCCGTGGCGCTGGCCGCGGCGGCCGCAGCCCTGGGCGTGGCGGCGCTCGCGTTTCTCCAGGCACGCTCGTCGGTGGGCGTGCGCGCGGTGGCCACGGACAAGGCCCCGGCCGCCGTGGGCCCCTACGTGCAGGCCACCAAGGACGGCAAGGGCACCATCTACGTGTCCGGACAGGTTGGATTCGTGCCGGGGACCAAGAAGCTTGACGGCGAAGACGCGGCCTCGCAGGCGCGTCGCGCGCTCTCGAACGTCAAGGCTATCCTGGAGGCAGCAGGATCTTCGATGGACCGCGTGCTCAAGACTACGGTTCTCCTCGTCGACATTGCCGACTACGCTGCGATGAACGAGGTCTACGCGGAGGCATTTGGCGACCACAAGCCCGCGCGCGCAGCCTTTGCTGTCAAGACCTTGCCTGTTGGCGCTCGCGTCGAGATTGAGGCCATTGCGCTCGAGAACTAAATGCGCCGAGGCAAAAATTTAACATCGCAGTAGGCCTAGATCAAATCACAAAAGAATAAATGAGTGCCGTCCGCAATGTACTCGGGCAGGAGGCCCGTATCATAATCTTCCTTGCTTTGGAACTCGACTCTACTTTCGATATTTTCTTGAAGCTTTACATGAGTGATATTGAAAAAAAGATGGAAATGGTGGCGTCGAAACAGACAGACTTCTACAATTGAAGGGCACACTCCTCGCGATTTTTTGGGGAAGAGAGAAGGCGACAATTGGGGCGTCGGGAACAGAGAGACTTCTACAACAAGGGACACAACCCTCGTGGGCAGCAACACATGGTCTTGACTACTGGGCTGCCTGAGCCACGAAAAGGCTCATGATGAAACGCTCGATCTGATGACGCGTCATGTTGAGAATGGCTTCTTTGAGGATGGCCGTTCCCACCTGCATCTCGCATCCCTTGTAAATTCCAGCAAGGCCCTCCTCGCGAATGATTCGGCCCAGCACCCCGGCAGTCGTGAGTTTCTCCTCGTGATGCTCTTCATCATCTTGGCCTTTGTCCTCACCGCTGACAATTCCCCCCTTTCCAACTTGAACTTCCTTGTCGTCGTGCTCTTTGTTCTTTTTCTCATGTGTGAACATTTGCACCTTGGCCACCACATACGGATAGGTCGTGAGCGAAGCGACAGCCTTGCTCAAAGCCCCCGACCAAAAGTTCTTGGACGCACTCGCCTTGGCCCCAGACGGAGTCACGTAGTGGCGGACCACGTTGGTGATACCCGGATTGAGCGTGAGAATGATCGCTGGAACGATGCCCTTGTAGAATCCGAGCGGACCCTCCGTACGCAACAATCTGGCAAAAGTGTCGAGAAAGGTTGCCTTGCCTGTTTTGTCCGTGATGACCTTGACGTTTACCATCTCGTAGGGAACCATGACAAGCTGCACGCCGATGCCGGCAAGGATTCCGTGGGCCATGTTACCCGCGACATGATTTCTCAACTTTTGGAAAAAAGGCTTGAGGTACGCGTAAAAGAAGTAAAAGATAAAGTTGGTCAGGAACGCGCGGGGCAGCGAGCTCGCCATGCCGGACAAGAACCCTGCCAGCCCCTCGTGTGCGGCAATTTTCCGCAAACAGTCAAGCGGTCCATCGTAGTGCTCCTTGTTTCCGCCCGCGACGGTCTTTTCCGCCGCGGCACCCTTTTGCTCCTGCTTGCGCTGCGCCTGCAGACGCGTCTTGACCACCACCAACGGGTACATGCTCGCCGTCGCGAAGACCCCGGCGGCGCCTCCGGCGCAGGCCTCGCCCAGGCTCTCCATCCTCGCTCGCTCCCTCGCTCGCTCGCTCGCCCGACCGTGTACACAACAACCACCGTGGCTGCCAGCGACAATGACGGCTCGCTTCGCGACTGTGTTTTGCTCACGGTCTCGTCGAGCTGCTCGCCGCCGGCGCAGTCGTTGGTCCCCTCGGTCCGGCCAGCGCGGACCGGACTGGGCCTCGAAGCCGCGCTCAGCTCAGCTCCGCTCCTCGCAGCGGCAGCTGCTGCTCGAGCTCTCGTCCGCTGGACGGCGCGGGTCGCCTGCCGAGACCGCTCTGGCCTGCCAGGGCTGGGTCTCCTCGTCCGCGCGGCGCTGGCGAGACTCATCTGTATGTACGCGCGGGTCCATCCCATGCGCCTGCAATCCTGTTCGTGGTCCTCTTCGACCCTGCCTCCCTGGGTCCCTTGGCGCGAGAGCTTCTGCCCAGGCCGGAGGACCAAGGACGACAAAGACAGAAAGACGTTGGTGCGAACGCGCAGGCAGACGAGACCCGCAGGGTGCGACAGCGGATTTCAATTTGTCTCGGCCGCCGGGCAGCTAGCTGCACTGCCAGCGCAGAGCGACGGCGATGACGACGCCGTCGAGGCGATGACGGAGGAGAACAAGGTCTCAGCACGGCCCGGGATTCCGGGAAACGGCTTCGGCTCGCCCCGGACGTCCGGGGCGCGAGCAGTCGGCCTCGCAGGCTGTCTTGGCAAACCTGAACGCGACGCGACGCTGCAGACGGTCGCGGGCGCGCGCAGCGTACGCGCGCAACGCGAGCGGTTGGGGCAGGATGAGCCCCGAGCTGCTGGCGCGGTACGAGCTCGAGGGCGAGATCGGCGAGGGTACCTACGGGCGCGTGTAAGTCGAGAGAGAAAGAGGAGAACAAAGACAAGGTGCAAGAAGGTGGACGGGCGGGCGGGCGGGCGGTCGAAGCCGAAGAAAGTTGGACTTGGCTGACGTATATCGCATCACGCGCATCCACACAATCAACGCCAGGTACAAGGCTAAAAAGTGGAAATCACAATCGCAAGACGAAGATGACACGGTGTACGCCATCAAAATGATCAAGCGATCCAACGACGAAATGGATCGGCCCTCCGTGACGTCCATCAGTACCCTGCGCGAGATCAAGCTCCTCCGCGAACTCAACCACGAGAACATTGTTCAGCTCACAGACGTAGTCATTGACCCCAAGGAGCGCGATGTTGCCCTCGTCATGGACTTTGCCGCCTGGACACTCGACAGCGTCCTTCGCCAGCATCGCAAAATTGGGGAAAAGATCTCGGATTACATGTGCAAGGCCATGATGTACCAGATGCTCCGCGGACTCGAGTACATGCACCGCAATTGGGTGCTTCACCGCGACCTCAAGCCGCAAAATATTCTCATCATTGGCGATGGCAAAAAGCGAGGGACCCTGCAGCTTGCAGACTTGGGCCTTGCGCGGATCTTTCGCAGTCCGCCGTGCCCTCTCGGCAAGGTCGATAAAACGGTCGTCACTCTATGGTACCGCTCCCCAGAGCTGCTACTTGGTGCCAAACACTACACCACTGCTGTGGACATTTGGTCTCTGGGGTGCATTTTTGCAGAGCTGCTCATTGCGCATGCACGGAACGCGCCGCCCGCGCTCTTTGCAGGCCGGCAAAATGAAGAAAAAACAGCGAACTTTGAGTCTGACCAGTGCAAACAAGTCTTTGGCGTCTTTGGCGTGCCCACGAACGACAGCTGGCCGGGCGTCGAGAGTTTGCCCCACTACCGGTCGCTCGCTAATCTCAAGACCTCGAGTGCGCTCGGTGCCCCCACCACGCTCTTGGCGAGAACCGCGAAATATGCCGAGTCGCAGCCCGACCGCGGCTTGCTCGATCTCTTGACGAAAATGCTTGAGCTCGACCCCTCGAAACGCATTTCGGCCAGTGCTGCGCTCAACCACGACTGCTTTTTAGATTTTTGCAACAAGCACCCAGAGCACAAGCGACGCAACGCTCTCGACGACCCCACCATCGCCTATGGCCAGCAGCGCAAACCATTCACGTATCCACGTAACGACCCCAAGCCGCTGCCCGACTCGATTCGAGATGCCCAGGCTGAGGCGCGCAATCACAGGGCCTCCAAGCGTCCCCGGTTGTACTAGACCGCAGACCTCGCTCGCGCGTCTCGCCTCGTCTCGTCTTCGACTTTTTAGCAAAATGTAAACACTATCACTCACACCACTCAGAGTCTTTCTGATGGATGAGCGAGAATAAAGAAAATAAGACAAAGAAGTTAGCCTGTGTTGTATACGTAGACCATACACGATTTGCGAACATGAAGAGGGTGAAGAGGTTCGTGGCGGCTGAAATGGTCGATAGGGCCTCTCGGTCAGCGTGGCGAATCCCTTCGAGCCATATTGGCACGATAAGAGTGTTTTACAAGCCTCAAGTACGCAACCTTGTACCGTGCGACCGTGTGGGTGGGGCCCTGGATTGGATGTGGAGGATGGGCATGCATTTATTGCAAGCACCTATGGGCTCTTGTGACGATCGGCCTTGTCGCCTTTAGCAAAGCGTGCAATTTTCTTACCAATGCTAAGGCCCCACGTGTAGTTGATGGACTGCATGGCCATGCCGCCAGCCATGATGAACGGGTGCGCACCGCTCAGCAGCACGGTAAGCGTAAAGATGGAGCCCCAAAAGCATCTGAAAAAGAGGAAACCAAGCGCAAAGACAGCATCGTTCGCCAGTCCCAGGGTCTCGTCTGCCATTTTGTGGTGTTTTAGCAAGTATTTGGCAGAGAGGAAGGGTGTTGTCAGCTCGCTCAGAAATGTTGTCATGGCCAGGATCTTGCCGTGCTCGCCCGTCCAGAGCGACCACCAGCACGTTACGGCGACGAGAATATGGTGTGCGTACACGAGGAGATCGGGCTTCGACTTGCTGTGCATCAACTCCCAAAGCATATCGTACACCATGTACCCCGCAACCACGGGGAGGAAGGCTTCGTGCCATGGCTCATTCGGTCCCTGCAAGTTGTACGTCAAAAATCCCTGGCCATCGTAGTAAAGCGCCGCCTTGCCTGCTAGCACGGCCGAGAACGCTGCGTGAATCATGGACACGACGCGATTTGCGTACACTGCGAAATCGTTGCCCTCGAGCTCGAGCTCTGCGGCCTTGTTGCACGTCATGAAGAGCGCAATCCACCGTAGCGCCCACGAAAGCGTCAACGTCGTCGCTTGCTTCACGGCAAGCACCATCTTCTCGTTTCGTTTCACGTGCGCACGCTAAAGCCTCGAATCTCCGTCTCTGCTGCTGCGGCAAAGCGACGCAACGTATCGCTAATGGACTGTGAAAATCACCCTCACTGGTGTCGATGCGCGGGCTCACGCCTGCCAGCACGCACTGCTTTGGCAAAGCGACGCAACGTTTAGCTGATGGGCTATGGAAATCACCCTCACTGACCTTGGTGCACGGGCTGACCAAGTTTCGGATATGCCTGCACCCGTTGTTGCGCCTTCTCCTCTTCTTCCCTCAGACTTCTCCCAGCCCAACAAAGATGAGGGCCGGGCGGGTCACTTCCCCTTCCTTCGGACCGACGGCACCTCACGACGCTCTCTCTGTGCATCACCTCGCCGCGCCACACCCTCCTGCCGATCGAGCCTTGGACCGACCGGCGCCGGTGTCGGCGAAGCAGCAGCATCGTCGCATTAACATCATCAACAACAACAACAACAACAACAGCAAGAAGAAGAAGAAGAAAAAGAAGAAGATGGTGATGATAAAGAAGCAGCCTGCAGGCGCCGCGCCGCGCGAGCTTGTGTTTGCTCGCGACGCGCGAGACTTAGGTTTAGCGCGCCTAGACATCCGCACCGGCGGGGCGGAGTCCTAGCGCCTAGCTACCGCACACGCTAGGACCGGGTTGTACTGCTCCTGCGGCCGGCGGCTGTGGGTGCCCGGGGCGGTGTGGGGCGCGTTCACTTCGCCTTGATCGATCGATCGATCGATCGATTGATTGACCATTGATGATGATCTGGATTGACGTCTACGTCTACGTCTACGTCCACGTAGGCCTAGAGACACTGCCGTGCGATGGATGAATGAATGGATGAATGCATGAATGAATGGGCGACGACGTGTCAGGACGCCAGTGCTTGGATGCCTTGGATGCAAAGCGTACGCGAGATGGCGGACCTGGAGGAGAACAACGCGCCGCAGACCGGCCGAGACAGGACCTGGAAAAGAAAGAAACCTTGTGCGTGCGAGCGTGCGAGCGTGCGTGGATGCAGATGCAGCTTGCAGCAGGCAGTGCAGCCTGAAGTGCGGACGGTCCAAAGGATCCGTGTATAGGGTTGGGGGTACGTATACCAGAGATGAATCAGCTGCAGATGGGCACGTGCACGAATCGCGCCAACGGCTGACAGCACGTGCAAGTGCAAGTGCAAGTACAAGTGCAATGAGATACCTTTCATGGTCAAAGATCCACGGTTAGTGCTCTGCTGCAGGCAGCGGCAGCTGCAGCTGCTGTCCGCGTACTCGCAGCCGGCCTTGTTTACAACTTCTACTACTACTTACTGACACGCCAAGCTGCTAGGTCTACTACACGACCAAATCGCGCAAATGGACAATGTAGATGATCCAGTCTACGTCGTGCGCCGATACGGCGTGACGGCCGGTTGTCTCAGGGGCCTTGCGCTTGACTGCCCCTGGCCGACTCGCGCCACTCGTGCACTGGCCGGCTTGAGCGGTCACCACGGTGGCCTGTGCGTCCACCGGAAGACCAAGAATGGCCTGCGTGAACGACAGAGGAAGCCCACTCTTCTCTGGAGCGTCAACTGCCAACGATAGTCTCGAGGTGACGTTCTCGAGATCCGCACGCGAAGAAGGCGCATCCCACCGATATGTAGCCACATCAATCAAGAGATGTGCCGTGGGGGTTACCACTGCCTCATTTGGGTCACTCTCTTTTGGCAATGCAACCTGCGTGAGGCAAAACCCCTGATCCATGAGCTGGTCAAACTGTTTCGTTGTCTCGATTGAAAACGAAAGATGCTGCTCCCAGGTTTCCGTTTCGTCATCGTTCGAAGCCTTTGGCTTCGAGGACCCGACGGGATCTACTTGGACGACATCGACTCCGGTCTCTGTACGGTGCTGTCCTTGCTGTTTCCTCTTTGTAAATGCTTGCTTTTTTTCTTGCGCATCAGTCTGCATCCCCAGGGACTGCGCGCCTGCAAAGAGAGGGTTGTCTTGAGAGTGCGAGAAGTCGCTGCCGGGCTGTGATGCCAGCTTTCGGGATGGATTCAAGAACAAACGCATTTTTCGAGAATTTGTGTCTGGCATGTTCGACTCTTCTTCAAAGTCTGCTTGTGCGTCCGTGAAGTCACTCTCACGAGCTGGCTTTGGACGCGTCATGGCGAATGCGCCAGACTTGGTCTTCTTTTGGAAAAGGTCGTATGTTGTCACAGATACCTGTTGACTTTGTGATGCAGAGTACGTTTCAGGGGATTTCATGTCGGAGACCGGTGGCGCCCAAGTTTGATTTTCGGAGCTGCGAACTGGAGAAGGAGAACCTGCAAAGAGCGCATGGGAGCCTGAGACAATGGCTCTGGAGCCATCTGTTGCACCTTTCATAACGTGTGTCTCTTTTTGCCCGCTGCTCTGTCGATCGAAATGATCCAAAATGTAGAGCACGCAACGAGCAAACCAAAAGGACCCGTACACCCAGACCCAATCTGTAAAGACCATGAGGTAGAGCGTTTTGGAAGCTTCCACTGCGACGCCAACTGCAACGCAGCCCAAAGGTATAGACGCCAATCCGATCCCGATTAGGCAAAGCGAGCTGGCCAGGACAACAATCAAACGTCTTGGGCTTGGGGTCTCGTTCTCATCGCTGAAAATTTTGCAATAGCGCAAGATACAGACACCCTCGCAAACCATAAGACCTGTACAAATAAAGTTTTTGATGGCAGTGACAAGGATCCACTCATCGTTCACAGCCTCGGAGAAGCTGACGCGGACCGAGACCGTGTCGTCATAGTCCTCTGCCCATTCTCTCGCGTCTGCACTCACTCCAACAAAGCTCACCCCGCGTGAGAGCCCCGCGAGAAACCACGCAAGAGCCACAAAGTGCACCTCGCGCACAAGACGAGCCACCGTCACCGGCATTTTGAGTGGCACTGCGCTGAGCTGAGCGCAGCAGCGCACGCGCCTGTCCTCCCGCGCAAGTAGCAGCGGGAGGGTGGCAAGGTTTGCCAACGTCTGCAAATGTAAACTTCGTCGTCGAGACGTGGCAATACTCTCTATGAGAATGTGAGGCCGCCGCGCGGCCAGCGACTCTCGCCCCAACGGATAAAATAAAATCAGAGCACTTGGCAAACACAAAGAAAGAAAAGGACAAGGTGAGAAAGAATATGGGCCTAGTGTGGGACGACGGCGGGCTCGCGCGATCTGTAATTGTATCTAAACCAAGAGCCTTCCTCAGCCGCTAGAAAATAGTAGACAGCGAGATGGTCAAGTTAGGAAGAATGTGCCATGTCCATCACGACGAAAAGAAACATGAGGCAGAGAAGCAACATCAAGTTAATAAAATGTGCCATGCCCACCACGACGGACAGAAATGCTAGGCAGATTAGCAACAACAAGAGGACAAGCGTGCAAAGAAATGATCTTTTTGCCTATTTTCTTGCTTTCATCAATTTTGATTTTGGCGATTCATCGCATACTATCAGTAAGCTAAGGTTCGTCGTCCCTGACGAAATTCAAAATGAAAGTTCAAGTTTGACTGTGTGCTTGGCCTGCTTTGCAGCAAAAGAAAACGCGTCAGTGGCGCTCTCAGATTGTCGCCGACTGCTAAAAGCTCAGACATCGTGCTTGGCCTGCTTTGTTGCAGGAGTGGACGCGTCAGCGGCGCTCTCAGAACGTTGACGCTTCTTAGCCTGCTGCTCGTAATAAGCGGAGGCAATCACAATACGACCTTCTGGGTCACGAATTGTGCCCTTGTAAACCCACTGACCCGATTCATCATCAAATGTCTTTTCCAATTCCTCGCCGGTCAGCGCACAGTGAGTCTGCGAGTCATCGATTGGAACGCCGGCCTCGCCTCCGAGCGAGAGATTGCTCGTCTGTCGATTGAGAGAACTCTCACCAGCGCCAGCGCCGCTGGCATCAGCGAGATCGACGTCATCGTCGTCCGTGACATCAAATCCAGATTGCTCGACGCGCAGCTCCTGAGGCGCGACCTGGCGCCAAAGGTCCGGGGCATTGAACCACGCCCGCCGCAACATCTTATTCGCAGAGGGTGGCTTTCGGGAAGCAACAATCTCCTTTTCGAGCTCACTACGTTGCGCCTGATACGCTTGAAGACGCGATGGATCCGTGAATCGGAGACCCGACACAGAGTCGACATGCTGGCCGTCTGATTGGCACATTTGGTAAAGCGTTGCCGCGACTTGCACAGCCTGACTCGTGTCCCGTAGGGATTCCATATCCCACGACGGACGTGGTTTGGGACTCGGAGCTGCTGGCGGCGTCCGCGGAGGCTGGGCATAACCGCCCGAGTAGCCTGTGCTTGCATGAGAAGAGGTGGCAGCAGGGTGGCCGGGAATTGATCCCTGGCCATAGTGGAGCTCCCCATGCGGCTGGAAGGCAGATGGCTGCGATCCTGCAACGTAGGTGGGAGCCACGCGCATGCTCGCGGCAGCGCCACTGTATACAGAAATGCCAGCGGCGCTCAGTTCCGCGCGAGCGCGATCATAGACTTGCTGCCAGAGCTCTGGACGCTCGGGCAAATCATTGAGCTGGATACGTTCTTCGTTTGGAACGCCAAGAGAATTTTGCAAGTCTGAAAGGATGGTTGTCGCGCGTTCAACCAACAATTGGTCATACTGTTCTTGCGTCACGGACGTATTCAGGGGTGTGGGCATGGCGCTGGTGTCTGCATGGCCTGCTGAACCGTGGCCCCCGCCATAGGGCTGGCCGTGAGGCGGAGGCGCGTGGCCATAGGGGCCAGGAGCGGGGGCGGCGCTGGGCGCTTGTTGCTTCCACTCGGGGAATTTGTCCTCTTGCCTTCGCACAAAATCATCTACGTCAAAGCGACGATCGATCTTTGCGAAAATGTCGCCCAAGACTTTCGGTGGTAGCGCGCCCTGATCTGGGCGACGATCCGGCCATGCGTTGAGCAGCTTACGAAGCTGATTCTTGCCCGCGTCGTCGAGTGATCGAAAGGTGTCCATGAAAAGGTTCGGAAGGCCGCGAGAGAAAAGCTTGGGGTATGGATCGCGCACATTGTACATGATCGAGTCCATCAGGTACATGGCCGGCATCTTTTCGCGGGGAGGGGCACGCAAAAGTCGCGCCTCAATGGCGCCCACGATATCGGAGGGTTCCACGCCGCTCACGCTTCCCTTCTTGACGTCACCAGCGACCATTGTCAGGGTATTGATTGTGATTTTGTCGGGATGGCTACCCATGACGCGGATGCGGTTTACATAGTCCGCAATGCGGCTGTTTGCGTCAGTCATTATCGCAAGAGAAGAGCAAGGAAGGGCGAGACGAACACGCAGCGAGTTCGAGGTTGGGGCCTTGCTGGCCTACTTTTTTGAGCCCGCTTTAGACCCCGTCTCTCGGCGCCTTGGATCTTTTTCGTCAGCTTGTCTTGTCTTCTCTTGTCTTGTCTTGTCCTGTCTTGTCTTGTCTTGTCTTGTCTTGTCTCGCCTCTTCTCTTCTCTTCTCTCCTCTCCTCTTCACGCACGCGGGCCGGCGCTGCCCTTCGCGCACGTAGTTAAGGGCCCGCCGCCTTTTGACGTTGGATCGCAAGCGCCGCCGCCTCCGCTGCCCCTCGCGGTATAACCCAACGTTTCGCGCAGGTAGAAAACCTTTCCGCCAGATTCCACTGCAGGTCACGGCGCCGAGCCGGGCCGAGCCGAGCCGAGCCGAGCCGAGCCGGCGGCCGCGCGCTTGCACAGGGCTGGCGATGTGGCCCTTGCTTGGATTGAAAGTTGCTGCTTCTTCTCGTCTCCTCGTCAGCCAACGCGACCGAGAGTTACAGTGTCGTTGGCATGAAACGTCTGGAAACCGCACAAGTAAAACACTCCAACAGGGCCCCCCTTCGCGTGGACGTCGAGGTAAAACTATGCCTGGCTGAATGCCGAGTGCACTACTGCAGGGCAGCAAGCAACACCGCAAGCAAAATTGGACGAGCCTGGTGCATCTTGCGCGAGGAGCTGCGACGCGAACCCGAAAGCTACGGAGAAGAGCCTCCGCGCAAGAGTCGAAGAGGAAAGATGATGCAGACGCTGGCGCGCGCGCAGATGGCCGGGTCGAGGGCTCTGTCGCCGTCGATGCTGACCTCGTCGCTGGCCAAGCGCGGTCTCGCCGCTGCCGCAATCGACAAGGAGGCGCTCGACGTTGTGCTCATCACCGGCCCGCCGGGCGGCGGCAAGGGGACGCTCAGCAAGCGCCTCAAGAAGGAGTTCAACTTTAGCCACCTCTCGAGCGGCGACATTCTCCGCTCGCACATGGAGGAACACACGCCCTTGGGCGAAAAGGCAAAGGCCTATGTGGAGGCCGGCGACTTGGTGCCTGACGAGCTCATGGTGGACCTCATCATGCACGAGGTGTTTGAGCAGTCCGATCGCGTGCTTCTTGACGGTTTCCCCCGTACCCTGCCGCAGGCCAAGGCCCTCGAGGACAAGATCGAGATCGACTTTGTCCTCAACCTCGAGGTGCCGCAAGAAGAGATTGTTGAGCGCATTAGCGACCGCTGGATCCACCAGCGCTCGGGCCGCATGTACTCGTACGCCTTCAACCCTCCCAAGGAAGAAGGTAAGGATGACGAGACTGGCGAGCCGCTCACGCGTCGCGCGGACGATGAGCCTGACAAGGTACGCCACCGCCTCGACATGTACATGGAGGTCACCTACCCCCTCCTCGCGCACTATGAGGAGAAGGGCATTCTGTACTCCTTTAGCGGCGAGAACCACCCCGAGCTTGTGCGCCAGAACCGCCGCAGTGACGCGATCTACACTGACCTTAAGGCACTCGTGCAGAGCAAGCTCGAGGGCTAGGCTAGACTCAGCAAAGAACACTTGATGTTGGTGAAGACCAGGTATAAAAGATGTTGCTTTTATTCTACTCTACCCTTTCATGTTTCATCTGCTTGTAGCATCGGCCTTTTTCCTGACTCTCCAAACAAGTTGATACATTTTATAGAGAAAGGGCATCTGTCAGGCGAGCCGCTTGCTTATACGATGATTCGGACTTTTTTGCAATGAGAAGGATCGATCAAACGCACTTCTAAAATTAAGCCGTGGCCGGGTACACGCCGTCTTTCAGCATACCTTACAAAGTGACCTTGGTGTTGGGGCGCATCAGCTTTAGCGCAGAAATCATGGTGCGCCCCAGATTCGTGATGGCTTCATTCTCACGGAGATCGATCTCCGTCAAACTAGGCAAGTGGCCTGCTCCAAGACGCGCCATGAGACTCTGCAGACCAAGGTCCCCAATTCTGTTGCGGCGCAAATCGATTCGCTTCAGCTCCTTGTGCCCGATCAGCGCAGATGCCAGCGCGTCAAGACCCTCATCTCCAATGTAATTAAAGTAAAGGTCGAGGGTCTGCAAGCCTGTGTTTTCCGCAAGCTTCGCACAGAGTGCAGGCACATCTCGATCATGAATTGTACAAATACGGAGTGCCCAGCTCGTTTCCTTAAAAGCGCTGGCGTCTTCGCCGTCAATGATGCGGAGGTAGTCCTTGCCAAGCATTTGCCGCCGGAGATCATCGCAAGAGATCTCGCTCATTGAAGCCGGATCATCTGCGCCATCGCCGGATGTATCCTGCCTTGCTTCCTCCGAAGTGTCCTCTGAAACCTTGCGCTCTTGCGATGCAAGAATCTCTCGTTTGATGAGCATTCGTGTCACTTCCGTGCCTATGAGTTCCACAAGCTTTGCCTGACCTTGCTCCTTGACCAGTTTGCGCAAAAGCACTTCGACGTCAGAGAGTTCAGGGATAGTTGCCGCAGCAGCGCTTGCTGGCACGCCTGGTACACTTTCCACATCGAGCTTGGTCTCTACCTGCCAAGTTTCTGGCTTGTCGACATTCTCAAAATCGACTTCGCCGATCTTCACCTTTCCCGAGGCACTGCCAAGCGTGGAGGTCCCGAGAAAGACGCGCCCGAACCAACATATTTCGAAACGTAGGGAAAAGGCAAGCTTTTGCACTTCTTGTCCATTGTGCTTGGGCGCACGAGCCTTGCTTACAAAGGCCTCACCGTAAGCCTTGACTTGCGTCACGTGTGCCATTTCACGCGTTGTCTCGACGAGCGAAAGTTTACGCATGCGGGTTTGCAGTTCGTTGCTTACAAGAGGCAAGAGGTCTTTCTCGCTATAGCTAAAGTCCGCGCCGGTCTTGCTCTTGGTCTTGGACTGCCGCGGTGGCAGCGGTGCTTTTGCAGCCGTTGGCTCCATTGTTTTCTCCGTAGACTTCGTTGTTATTGTTGTTGTTGCCAGGCACGCGCAGAAGGCCTCGCTTTCCCTGTCTGTTGCGCACCTGAAGTGCCAATGGCGCACAGCCTCGCGTTGTGCTCTTCGTCGGCTAGCGGGCGTCTTCGGTTTGCTTCTTCAACTCATCGTTGCCAAGCCCAAAAGTTCGTGTCACTCATCCAGCAGTCGTCTTCAACGGCTCGCTCGCTCCCTATTCACGTGCCAGCCCTCGTCATGAGCGCAGCAAGAACGAGCATAAAGCCGCCGCCTGTATGGGCTCACAAACCTGTGATGCGAGAGCTCGCGATCGTGAGAGGCTCGCATCGCATCGCTGAAGCCTTGCTCGTGCTGGATTGCACGTCGACGTTCTTGACGGCTTGGAGAAGAGGTGAAGCGCCAGTGGTCGATCTGCGAGCTGCCTCGTCGTCCAGCCAACAAAACCAGATTGTGGGCGGGAGGGAATGCGGAGACTCGCGATATTGCGGCGTGCGAAGCCGCCTCGAACGCGAGGCTTCGCGAGCATTAGCAGCAAGAACGGAAGCATTAGCGACGGCAGCAGCATTGGCAGCATTGGCAGCATTGGCAGAAGCAGCAGTAGCAGCAGCAGCGGAAGCGGAAGTGGCGGGGACCTCGCCCAAGATGACGAAAGCGATGGTCGCGGTGGACAGCGTCCTGGCGTCAACACCTTGAGTAGCGGCAAAGAGGCCGGGCACGTGAGCGTGCTTCGAGATGAGGTCGTGGACGTTTTCGCAGACACCCTTGGCATGCGAAATGAGGCTCTGATTGTTGACGGAACGCTTGGAGCAGGCGGGCACGTGGAAGCACTCCTGCACCGCTTCGAGACGCTGCCGTGCAACTTGCGTATCGTTGGTGTCGATCGCGACCCAGATGCACTCGAAATCGCAAGGCGCCGTCTCGCGCCGTGGGGAGACAAATTTCGCGCCGTGCACTCCAATTTTTCTGAAATGAAAACCACGCTCGGCGACGAAGTGATGCCCGTGGATGGCGTCCTCCTCGACCTCGGTGTTTCGTCGATGCAGCTCGATCGGGGCGAGCGCGGGTTTAGCTTTCGCAATGAGGGTAAGCTGGACATGCGGATGGACCCAACATCGCCCGTTAGCGCGTGGACGCTCGTCAACAAGGGACCTCAGAATGTCCTCGAAACGATTTTCCGAGAGTACGGGGAAGAACGTAATGCCCGACGGATAGCCACGCAGATTGTGCGCGCGCGAAGAAAGCAGGCCATCGATAGCACTCATGATCTTGTACGTGCAATTGCGCCAATGGTGGACTGGAAGACTGCTCGATCGCACCCTGCCGCAAGAATTTTTCAGGCGCTCCGTATTGCCGTCAACGGCGAGCTGGACAGTCTCGAAACTTTCCTCGATAACGTGCCAAACATTGTTCGCCCTGGAGGTACTGTAGCCATCATCTCGTTTCACAGTCTCGAGGATCGTCTGGTGAAGCAGGCTTTCAAGAAATACAAGGACTTTACGCCATGCTTTCGTGGCGTGCGCAAGGCCTCCAAAGAAGAGAGTACCGAGAATCCACGTGCACGCAGTGCCAAGCTTCGTGCGATCGCCCGGCGTCTGCAATAAAAAGTCAATATCGTCGATCTCGCCGGGTGCTTGTACATATTTACGATTAGTTTTTTCTCTTCCATGAAAGTCAAACTGCGCTACCCTCATATTCCTACGATGTCGAGCTTTCAATCCAGACACGCTCGCCTGATTCTGGGTGCAAAAAGTACTCAAGGTGGAGATCCTTGCAAAGTTGCCAGTTCGCTCGTGAAAGCACGTCGAGGACAAGATCGAAATCCTCGAACTCATCCGGAGCGAACTCCCAGCGGAGCGGGTCTGCATCTTCACGTCTCGCACATGCTTGCGCCTCGTTAATACCTGCAGCGTCATTCACAACCTCGTTGAGCTTGCCATTGTAGAAAAACTCCTTTTCTGTTGCCGGGTCGATATGTCTTGTCCACTCGTCGCGCTTTTTTATGCGCAGGTGCGTCTTGACCTTGGACGTTGGCGACGCATCGCCCCGACTCGACTTGGCCATTGCCAAATTCACGAGCGCGCGTATGGGTCCAGGTTTCTCCAGCTTGTCAAGAAGCACGCCATCGTCTTCGGTGCACTTGACAAAACACATTGTCTCCTTCGACAGCTGCATCGCAATACTAGGGTTGTTTGTAAAGACCCGAAAGTAATCCCCCACAGCTTTGTGCGCAGCCAAGGCTTGTACGAGAGGATTCTTTGGGTATGTTTTGCTCGGTTTGTCGCAGACGAGACCGATATTATCAAACATTGGGTTTCCCTGCTGGAAGGCAGAAACCTTGGTGCTCTGCTTGATCACACCTGGAGCGATACTTGTAAAGTCACCGTCCAGATTCTCGCGGGAACCTTTTCGACGCTTGTACTTGTAGCCTCCGGCCAAGAGAGCGATCAATAGAACGCATGCCCCTAACGCTCCAAGAGCGATCGTCCACGATGCAGGCCCGATGTCCGCTGGCCCACTCGGCGGCGTGTCCACGGCTTCTTCGTGCGTTGTTGCATTGCTCGTTTCCTCTTGGAAAGCAGGGGCCTTGGTGCTTTCGCTCCGAGTATTTGGCAATGTCGGTTCCACGGTTGTCGGCTCCGCTGTTGTTGGTTCTGCTGTTGTTGGCTCTACCGTTGTAGGCGCCTCTGTCGTTGGTTCGGAAGTTGTTGGCGTTGCAGAGTAGGGTGCATCTGTAGGAGCAGACGTCGAATTTGTCTGCTGCACTGCAGCGGTTGGGCTTTCGGTCGTACACTCCGCGGAACCAAAGGCAAAATAGTTTTCAAGATCGTCGGAGGTCTGGCAGAGCGTGCGCGAATATTTGTTGCCGGACTTGCACGTGTGATGTCTATGATTCCATCCGCATCCTTCGATGTCAACGCACTCGTCACAGCTGCTCGCAGTCGCGCACGCCTCACAACACTCTTCCGAATCGCTATCTCGCCATCCTTCGGCGCATCCTCCTTTGGCGCCAATAGCCTCACAACCGTAACCCGGACACCACCCGCAGCCCTTTGTGCTCGAGCATTCTCCACAGTTTGTGATGGCACTGCAAAAATCCGGACATTCGTAGCCGCATACGTTGACGGCGCTGTCAAAAGGAATCTCAGTCATGCTTATGTCGAGCTCATCTGCAACAAAGTCGCCCACGAGCATCTTGCTCAGTCCCCTTTTCTTGGTGATTTCCACGTCGATGCAGAAATCTGTCGAAGGAAGGCGGCCAAGCACCATGCCATCGGTGCAGCACTGGTGCCAGCGCCAGATGAAGGATCCATGCGTACCGTTCCATGCGTAGCAGTCCCTTCCAAAGCCCTCGTCTTTCAAGTCTGATTTCTCGCATGCGTCGCCGACGTCCTTTACAGCAGGATCGTCTTTGAGCTGCACGTTGACGCCGGCGCCATCAAGTCCACTTCCGTTAATACTCATGCCAAGGTACCCATCGTCTGCGTCCACTCCATCCGGCTTGTCGATTGCAAGGACCCAATATCCGCGATAGTCAGAGTCGACGAGAAAAAACATGGTCAGCGCGTTGTCATCGGCAAAGCCCGTGTTAGAGCTCCCGCTCGTAGGGTAGTCATAGCCGTAAAAAAGCTCGCCTCCGGACACGAGCTTGCAAGAGCTGTCGTTGGCTTTTTCAGCCCCTTTCCCAGACCAAAGCCCTTCTGGAGGTATGAAATTGTATTCAGCACCGCCACATACCCCATTGCCCGCAGTCTTGGGATGATTTTGAGGAAACTGAGTCACCGGCTCCATGACGCGCTTGCGCGTACGACCTTTTTGGTCTTGCCAGCGGATTTCATAGCAAAAGCCATACTCTGGTGCTGTGTGCTGGCAGACTGAGTACAATCGATCCTGCTCGCAGGCCGTCTCGATCCAGCTTACGGCTGCGCTATCGCTATCGAGGCGAAGAGACTGAATACATGATCCACTCGACATCTTTGCGACAGCCGTCTCCAGCGTTGCGTCGATGAATTCCAAGGTCACGTTCGCTGAGGCATCGTCAAATGCGAGGTTTCCAAGCGCCTCTTTATCTGTAAGAGCACCAAGCAAAAGCACTGCGTCACCGTCCGTGTCTTGCGCATCGCGCTCAAAGATTGATTGTACGTGTTGAAGGACCGACTGATTCCCCGCTGAGAAAAGCTCACCCCTGTAGCCGTGACAAAGTGATTGCAGATTTTCGTACGAGGTTTCTGGGCCAAAGACCTTGTAGCATTTTGAGCCCATGCAGTCTTTCCACATGGCATCGAGACCGGTTGTCAACTGCGCCAAACTTGCGAGAATTGCAATCGTTCTGGCCAAGGAGTGAGCTCTTGGCTTGTCATCGACACATTTTCGTCGTCCGCCATCGAGATGCGACAGCATCACCGCTGACCCCCGCGACTTGTTCTCGCACGTGGCCCACCGCCTCGTGGTCTGTGTACCTGTCTGCAAGCCTGTCTGCATGCTCTTCAGGAGTGGCGAGCCCCGCTTTTGCCTCTCCCCAAGAGCAAGCGAGCAAGAGCCTGCAGCCGGCGCCACGCACGAGCGGGGTTGCGTGCTCTCGTTTGGGCCTGCAGTGCGTCCTGCAGAAGTATCGACGCAACGTCTTCTTCTTGTTCTCCTTCTCCTTCCCCCTCCTCGTGTCGGGCGTTACCGTCTCGAGGCGTAGAAGCCAGGCAGGAGGCGCAAATGGGTCGCTTGCCGCCGGAATGTGGCCCACCCCGGGCTCCATGGGCTCAGCTCTCCCCAAAAGTGACCGGTAAAATCGCACGCGCTGCTGCTTCCCAACAGCCACCGGCCCCGGCTTGCGCTGCGCCCGCTCCGCCGCGCGAGGCGCGACGCCAGACAGACCCGGAGCGCGCGGACGGAGACGCGCCGGCGCGGCCTCTCCCCGCCCCGGTCGCTGCGAGGGAAGGGACGGGACGGGGACCCAGAGGACAAGGCGTTTTCACCATAAACCGAGACAGTCGAGACGCCAGGGCGGACGCCTTTTGCGCGAGAGGACGTTGGGCGGCGCGACTGAGCGAGGAGGCGGGCCAGGCCCGGTGAGGCCAGGAGCAGCGCGGACTTGCGCAGATAGGAGCCATGGTGCGCATTGATGCGGAGCTGATCAGACGCAAGTCGGAGCACAATGAAGGGACGATGGCAGACCTCGAGGAGATCGCGCTGCATCAGCTGGAGATCGAGAAGATTGAAAAGGTGGGGTCCTTGTGCCGACGTCTGAAAATTCTGTACCTACAGAACAACATTATTGGCAAGCTGGAAAACCTGCAACATCTGAAAGAGCTCGAGTACCTGAACGTTTCGCAAAACAACATTCTCAAAATTGAAGGATTGGAATCTTGCGAGTTCCTCACTAAACTGGACCTCATGCTAAACTTCGTGCCATGCTCTGCGCTCGAGGAGTCCGTCGCGAACCTGAAACACAACAAGCTCTTGCGCGAGCTCTATGTAGTGGGAAATCCGTTTGCAGACTGGGAAGGCCACAAGGACTACATTATTTTGCGGCTGCCTCACTTGCAGAAACTTGACGGCATGTCCATTACGAAATCAGACCGCATCCGAGCAGCGCAGCGCAGCGATGATCTTGACAAGGAGCTGGCAGAAAGAATTGCTGCCGAGGCCCACGCTAAAGCCAGCAAACCGGAAATTGTCGACGTCAGTGGCGACAACGCGCCGTACACGCCGGAATTGCGCACAGAAATGTACCGTGAAATGGCAGAGGAAAAGGCGGAAAAGGAGGCGCGCGAGAAGGAGCGTCTGCCCAAGGAGCGTAATTACGAAAAGGAACACGAAGAGGCCGTGGCGTTGGCACGTGCCAAACAATTTTTCCCCGATGGCCGCGTTCGGCAGTGCAATGAGGGCGGTCTCGACTTTGCACTCGAGGAGGACCGCGAGAATGTGTATTTGCGCGTTCAGCTACCTCGGTACGTGGACACCTCGCTCATCGACTGTCAAGTGTATCCGCGTTTTGTAGAAGTCATTTTCAAGGACAAGGTGCTTCGTCTCGGGTTTCCTGGTGGCGAAGACCGTGACGAGGTCCGTGCAGAAGATGCCAAGTGCGAGCGCTCGCAAGCGAGCGGCGAGCTCAAGGTGACAATGCCCAAACTCACTTCGGACGAGGCCGTGACGTTGTCTGCACCAAGTGCGGGCCCGCTCAAGGACCGCAATGGAAAGGATAAGGCAGCTAAGTTGCAAGACAGCGCATCTGGCCGCGTCAAACGTCTTGCGCAACCGACGAAACGTGCCGACGACATTCTCCGCCAGGCTGTGGATCTCCGCACAATTTATCAGGGCAAAGAAAATCCCAATCTTGCAAACGAAATGGCCGACTTGGGACTCCGTGCTTCCTCTTCGGCGCCGGTTGCCGTCAAGGAGCAGGCTCGAAGAGAGGCAGCTCTGCATGTGCCGGCACTGGACGACGATGATGACGACGACGATGAATAATTCAAAAAGAAAACATTTGGAAATGTAAAGGTAAAGGTACTCATGAGAGCCAAAGACTCGTATAGCTGGAGTGGAGGCAGGTCTGCACGTGTTGCATTACATCTGGACGAGGACAATGACGAGTGACAACAACAGAGTATGCACGAAATAGGAAGAGGGCCAGGACCAGTTTCGGCAGCTTGAGCGATTTTGCTGCCGCCGTGGCGATGTCTAGTACGAGCGTTGACGATGCTCGTAAGGACGTTTCGGAAAACAGGAGAGATCATCCCCCAAGAAAAGAAGAAGAAGAAGAACCAGGAACCAGGAAAAAAAAGGTGGCACGAAATGCTTAGATTATTTTTAATCCCCACTTTTGCAGTCCGGGGGGGGGGGGGGGGGAACCGCAATGAATTCACAAGCCCTCGCCTCGAAACGTGATGTTTCTCGTCAAACAACGAGCGGGCAGGGGAGAGAAGAGCTGTGCGCTGTGTGCATGGCCTAGCTGCGCTCAACGCAGTAGCAGACCATTTCTTTTCTTCTTGTTTTGTGTTGAATGATTTGTTTCAGTACCAACATATTAGAAGTGCTTGTCGGTCCAGCGGCAATGGTACATCTCGCCGCGGGGCTTGTCCTTGCGCTCAAAGGTATGGCTGCCGAAAAAGTCGCGCTGCGCCTGCACAAGAGCAGCACCGGGAAGCGTCTCGCGACGGTACTGGTCGTAGTACGAAAGGCAAGCCATCATGGATGGTGCCGGAAGACCGACGGCAGCACAGAGCGAAACGACGCGACGCCACGACTTTTGCTTGGTGGCGATCTCCTCCTTGAACTCGGAATCAATGAGAAGGTTGGCAAGATCCGGGTCGCGGTCGTACGCCTCCTTGATGCGGTGAAGGAACTTGGCGCGGATAATGCAGCCACCGAGCCAGATGCGCGAGCACTCACCAAGGTCAACATTCCAGTCGCGCTGGCGCGAAGCCTCGCGAATAAGGTTAAGACCCTGAGCATAGGAGCAAATCTTGGTGCAGTAGAGAGCGTTACGAACATCCTGGATGAGCTGCTCCTTGTCGAGCTCGGGCATCTGCGTGGGGCCATCGAGCATAGGGGCCATGATGCCGCGGGCATCCTTGTCGGAGGCAATGTAGCGGGCATCGAGAGCGGCGCTCATGCCACCAGCAGCGACGCCGTGCTCGGCGGCAGACTGCACGGTCATGCGGCCCGTACCCTTGGAACCGGTGCGGTCGAGCACCATGTCGAGCACGTAGCGCGACTCGTTGCCCTCGAGCTTTTCGCCACCGTCCGTGTACACATCAGTGTCGCGCTTGGCAAGGATCTTGGCCGTGATTTCAATGAGGAAGGAGTCGAGCTCGGCCTTGTTCCACTCGGAAAAGACCTTGGCGAGCTCCTCGTTGTCGAGACCGCCGACGTGCTTGAGGATGGTGTAAGCCTCGCCGATGCCCTCCATGTCAGAGTACTCGATACCGTTGTGGACCATCTTGACATAGTTGCCGGAGCCGGGTCCGCCAATGTAAGTGGTGCAAGGTCCAGCCTCGGTCTGTGCGGCGACCTTTTCGATGATGGGCTTGATGAGGTCGTAGGCCTCGCGGGGACCGCCGGGCATGAGCGAGGGGCCGTTGCGGGCGCCCTCTTCGCCACCGCTGACGCCCATGGCAAGGTACATGATGCCCTTTTCCGAGCAGCGCTCGCCGCGGCGAACCGAATTCTCGAACCACTCGTTACCGCCGTCAATGAGGACATCGCCCTCTTCGAGGTGCTCGAGGAAGAGGTCAATGCAGGCGTCGACGGGGGCGCCGGCCTTGACGAGGAACATGACCTTGCGGGGCTTGGCCAGGGACTTGATGAACTCGGCAGGGTCCTTGTAGCCCTTGAGGTTCGAGGCGTTCTCGCCGAGCTCCTTCTCGGCGCGCTCGACGCAGGTGTCCACCTTTGACGGGGACCGGTTGCACACAGAGATGCTGAAGCCCTTCTCCGCCACGTTGAGGGCAAAGTTCTGGCCCATGACGGCCAGGCCGTAGAGTCCGAACTCCGCCATCTTCTTGGTGACGCTAATTCTGGTCTCGCTGTCCTCCGCTTCACTCCTGTCCTCTCTCTCCGCTCCGCTTTCTCGCTTGCTGCTGCTGCTGCTGCTGCTGCTGCTGTCCACGAGGATCAAGTCGCTCTGTCAGTCAGTCGGTCAAGGTTGTGGATTTGCTCGCCCGCCCGCCCACTCGCTCGCTCGTCCACTCTCTCTCCTCCTGCTACGCACGCCTGCCCGCGGCTTAGTCGGACGGACTCCCGGGGCTTCTGCTTTCCTCCCTCTTGTTGTTTGTGCGGCGGCTGGGTCTCTCTCGGCGCGGCGCTGACTGACATGTGAGTGACCGCGACTCGACAGCTCGCAGGAGAGAGGCCTCGCCGGCCGCCCGACCCCGTCCCCCCCGTCTCGGCCGCCACGAGGAAAGCAAGTCTCCGCCGGGCCTTCGGGTCCCCCCTCGTCCTCGGCCTCCCGCCGCCCTGCAGGTGCTGCTCGTCCCGGTCCTGGTCCTCGTCCTCGTCCTCGACGTCGAGACCGAAGAAGAAGACCCCGAGGACGAAGCTCTCTCTCCCTCTCCCTCTCACCGACCGTGCCGAGTCGATCCTGGACAGCGCGGCCGGGAGACCCGGCCAGGCCGGGCGCGGCGTCGCGCCTCGGACGCCCCGCCGCCGCCAGGTCGTGCGCGCCGACCGCCGCGGAGTCGCTCTCGGGGAGCGCGAGGACCGCCGCGGCCGGCATCGATCGATCGTCGAGATCGGCGAGGGAGATCGATCGATCCCTCGTTCCGCCACCTCCGCTCGCCGCGCCCGCCGCGCCCGCCGCGCCGCGCCGCGCGCACGGGGCGGCGCGCGGGAGGGCGGGCGGGAGGGCCCGCGCGCCGTTCTCGCGGCGGCGGCGAGCGGTGCGGAGCGAGGCGAGGCGAGGCGAGGCGAGGCAGGAGACTAGTCGGGTCGAGCGGGCAGGAAGTCCGATTTGTGTGGCCTGCTCCTCGTCGCGGCATCAGCCGCCGCCGCTCCGCTCCGCTCGCGCGCTCGCGCGGCATCCAGCGCGCCCGAGCGCGCCCCCCGCGCCCGCGCGCCCGCCCCCGCGCGCCCGCCCGCGCGCACGTACCTTGGTGCCGGCGCCTCGAATCCGGATTGAGAACTGCGACCTCGTCGAGAAGATTTTTTCGAATCGATCGATCCATCGATCGCATTCATCGCAGCTGCGTCTCAGAAGAAAAAAAAATCCAAGCAAGGAAGAAGCGGAGAAGAAGGAGAGGAGGAAGGAAAAAAAGAAAAGGGAAGGGAAGGGGAGGAAGGGGAGGAAGGAGGGGAGGGAGGAGGGAAGAAAGGGGCGCCAAGTTGCGTTGCGCAGGTCAGCGAGGAGGACTGATTTGGGCCTGAGCTCGGGACAATGTCGCGCGGCGCGGGCGCACTCGTGATGCTCGCGCGCGAGCGCTCTTTGGGGTCAAGTTGGCTGCGCTTGGCTTGGCTTGGCTGCGCTTGGCTCTGATCCGCGGCTGAGCGGGGGTGAGATAAGGGATTTTGAGGTGGGTCCGGAGTCTCAGCGATGGTCGTCACATGGCATGGCCAGGAATCTCTGCTGCATCTGCCATGGCTGCTGCGACCTTGTGGTGTCTTCTTTGATGCAAGAGAAAAGAGAGCAGGGAATTGGAGTCGATGTGGGACCAGAATCAGGACCCTTGCGATCTCGGTTGTCTGCAGTCACTCCACTCCGCCTTGCCAGAAAGCGCACGGGCTCTCTGCCGTGCTTTGTAATATACTCCTCTTCCCTACCTTGCTCGACTTTTTTCTCACTCTCTCTCTAAGTCTCTCTCTCTCTCTCGTTCTCTCTCTTCCCGCGTAGACAAGGTTCTGTTGGTTCATGACGCAGTTTATCCGTTGAGACGGGATCGTGGCCGGCAGTGACAATAAGTAACTCGAACTTCGCAAAGGCTTTAGCTGACGATAGTAAGACGCCTCGACGCTTCCTTTGCACGCACACGCATATGACGTGACCGACCTGCACGACGAATATAGACAGCAAGACGTCATCGGCCGCGCGCGGCAAGGCCAAGCCAAAATAAAGCCGCCATGGCGCGGAGCGGCGACTCCGCTGAATCGGACAGCATGAAGGGTCTCTCGCGCAAGGAAAGACTTGCGAGGCAGCGCGAAGAGCGCAGAGAAAGCCAACGTGTCGAAGCCGAGGCTGAGGCCTCCAGAGCTGCTGCAAAAAAAGCGGAGCGTGCACACCATGCATCTGAAGATTTCTACAATGAAGAGGACGCGGCGCAGCTCTCCTTAAAAGACCGCAGTGCATCGTCATCTCGCGAATCGCGTGCAGGATACGCATCGTCGTCGTCCTCGCGCCAAGAAATGTACACGGTCACCGACTCGAATAAAACACAAGATCAACTCGTGAATGATAGCCTGCGCCGAGACTCTCTCGATCAAGCCCAGAGCGCTGATAGTGATATCAAGCAGTCGCGTGCGAGTCGTCGTCGCTCTCGACAAATGGACGCATCAAACACCGCAACAGAAGAACACACAGAGAAAACGAGTGTCACTTTCGACGAAGTGGCGACCGAAGAATCGAGCGCCCAAGCTGAGATAGCCGGGAGCGCATCCTCTCGACGGCGTCAGCGCTTGATGAAGGCAAAGGAACTTGCGCAGGCTGAGCGTGCCGAGCCAGAAGAGGACGACGCGACTCTCGAAAATCAGAGCAGCAAAGTGAAGACGGAGTCTCCCTCCTTGCTCGAGGCACGATCGAGCCGACGGACAGCGTCGCCTCTCTCTCCACCGCCTACACCCCAAAGTAATCCGCTTGAGGACACGAAGCGTCCAGCATCAGCGCATAGCAAAAACCCGGTCCACATGCCGCAACCGAGCGCAAGAAACGAGCAAGAGAGTTATGAGGATGTGGCGTCAGCGGCGTCAGCAACGGTAGATTCAACGCCTTTACAAGAAGAGAGCAAGGAAGGAGGCGAGCTTTCTGCCGACATGAGCTTGGATGGACTTTCTGTTCGCGTCAATCTCACAGAAGGAGGAGAAAGTGTCTACCAAGAAGAGAGCAACGGAGAGTACGACTCGAGCTCGCAGACAATCTCACCTTCTCGAGGCTTTGTCAGCGGCACAAAGCGCATCGAGAGCCCTGTGCGACTGAAAAAGAAACAATTGCTCACATGCGCCATCTACGGCGAAACACCTCCGCCTGATATTAAAATTCAACCTATTCGCAGTGGAAACGCTGTAGGTCGCGGGCCTCCTCCCCGCCTCAACAAGAAAAAAGCGCCCGCAAGCGATGCTGCGCAACGAGAGATGCAAACGAGACACGTGGAGCAAGAAGAAGTCCTCGCCGCTGTAAGGGCCGCGTCACCAAGTCCTCGCGCCAAATCGCCACTTTGCAGAAAATACCAGCAGCGCCAACAGTACCAGCAACCACGACAGCCAAGACAGCCAAGACATCAGCAAAACGAGCCGCGAGACTCGACGCGTCGAGGCTCAGATCGTTCCATGGAAAGTGCAAATCTTTCTCTTGCACCCAACGTGAGCAGCTTTGCTTCGAGTCCCGACATTCCACTTCTTGACCTATCCAGAGGGACGGAGCTTCTTCCCAAAGGGCAATACCACCCAAGCGCCCCGGATACCTCCCGGAAAGTTCGACACGGCTACAGTCCGAGAGCGCAACGTACGAGGAAAGCTCCGAAATCTCCCCAGTCGCCCGGCTCACCATCAGAGTGGAGGTCGCCATCGCCGTCCGGAGCAAGCTGGAGATCTCCATCGCCGCAGGGTCCCGTCTTCCATATTGAACAGCCTCGGATTTCTTCCTACAGTGAGCATCGCCGTCCGCGCGGTCGCGCACGCGTTCGACCCAAGAACCACGGCAAGAGTAGCGGCAAAAAAGTTAACGCCTTGGTGGAGCGCTCTTTTACGCCGCAAGAAGCAAACAAGATTTCAAGGAGATTTCGTACCAAGGTCGACTCCCTATTGGGCCGGGCCAAACTGCACGCAAGCACCGGGACAGTTCTGCCTGGTGACACCAAGGTTCAAGTGACTGTACAAGATTTGGCAGATGTAAGCGCACTGCTTTCGACCTTTGAAAGTGAGAACAGGCGCTTGGCGCAGGCCGCGAGTAAACGCATTGTTGCAGATCGCGCTGCGCTTGCGGCAATTCAGGAGCTCGTTGAAGAGGTTGGAGCAGAAGTTGAGCAGGCACTTCCCGAGATGGAGACGAGCATCGAAGCTTCCCAACAGCAGCAGCAGCAGCAGCAAACACAACAACAACAAGGACAAGGCCAGCCCAATGACGCACCGGAGCTACGCTCAACAAGTCAGGCGCATTTGTGGATTCAGCAGGCTCGGGCTGTCAAGGAGGTTCTGGCGCGCGAAGTAGGTCAGCAACACCCGGCCGTATATTCGGATAATGCTAGCGTTGCTGCAGTCTTTGACGCGGCCTCCGTCCCTGGCAGCGATTACTGCAGCGCTGCGCGCGTCGAGCCCGCGCATGACATTCTGCCCACCGTCGCAGTGCAGGCTCTTGAGGTGGCGTGCGGTCTTACGCGCACGTTCCAGCAAGCGTGCCAAGAAGGCCTCGAATCTGCGGACAAGATCATCCGACAACTCTACGCTCGTCAGGAGCAGCAATCCAACGGAGCAAACAATCAGAGACCCGCGTGCACCGAGCCTCCTGCTCAGCACCAATAGTACTTCCAAGCCTCTTTTGAACCAAAACAAATCAAAATCTGTAGTAAAACATTGTTTCTCATCATTGGGGCCGATCGCACTGCGCATCGTCTGATCTTCAAGACCCAGGGCATCAACTCGTTTCCTCTCAAGAGCCTTGGCGCAAAGGCCATGCTTTGCCCGTCTTGCAAGTATGAGACCCAAGTCTCAGATGCCCATGGCAAACACCGGTTCCCCGACAGTATCCATCTTGAGCTCGATGCCAAGTCCCACCTCCGTGGACGCCTTGATAGTTCCTGCGTTGCGCACAGGTGCTCCTCGGGCCGTCTGCAGCGTCACGTACGAGTTAAAGTCGGTCGTGGCAAAGAGAGCACGCTCTGGTGTGGATTGGGCGAGGTGAGCGATCGCCGCCGTGGCCACATCGCTGCCCCAGGTGTCCTCAATGATCATGGCATAACCAAGAGACACGCAAAGGTCGCGGAGCTGTCGGGCTTTGGTCAGACCTCCAAGCTTGCTGATTTTGATATTGACGCAGTCCATGGCACCATCCTTGTGGGCAAGCAGAAGCGCTTCGATAGAGTCGATGCTCTCGTCAAGAATAAACGGCTGCGACGTGCGCCGACGAACGGCGAGACACTCGGCATAGGTCCTGCAAGGCTGCTCGACGTAGACGTCGAGGTCTTTAATCGCAAGCAGCACGCGCGCCGCGTCATGCAGCGACCAGCCGCGGTTCGCGTCGACGATGAGCGTATCAGTGCTGGTATCGAGAACGCTGGCGACGGCCCGAATCCGCGCCACATCTTCAGCAACCGTTCCGCCAGCCTTGAGCTGGAAACGATGGTAGCCCTGCTCGCGGTATTCTGCGACGCGAGCTGCCATCGACTCGGGGTCCTCTTGCGAGATGGCTCGGTACAACGGCAGCGTCTGGCCGAACCGGCCTCCGAGCAGCACGCAGACGGGCTGCTCGGCGAGCTTGCCAAGAATGTCCCAGCATGCAATGTCAATCGCAGATTTAACGTATTCGTGGCCCATGAGAGCACCATCCATGATCTCGTTCATTTTGACCACCTGCGTCGGGTCCTCGCCGAGAATGTGCGGCACGAGCTGCTGGATCCCGGTGCGCACGCCCTCGGCGTAGGCCGGGAGATAGGCTGGTCCCAGAGGGGTGACCTCGCCGAGGCCGTCGATGCCCCTGTTCGTGCGGAGTTGCACGATCGTGCTGTCGAATACATCCACGCTGCGCCCTCCGGACCATTTGTACGAGCCCTCGTACAGCGGCAGCTCCACGCGGTACACGAGGACCTCCACAATGTGGATGTGTGGTCGTCCAGCCGCGGCGGCCAGAGCCATCTTTCTCTCCCTCTCCTTCCGCCTCGACTGACGCCCGCGCCGGCCGCTCGGGGCGCGCTCTGTGCAGGCGGCTCGGGAGGCACCCTCGAGGTCCTGGCCTTGCAGGTGGCAGTCCGTACGTGCAGCGCAGCACAGCGCAACGAATGCAAAATGCTCAGACTGCCTTGATGGCAACGCCGCGACGAAAGGCATCGCGGAGCTGCGCAACGCAGAATCGAAACGGGTCCCCTGCGACCACTCTTCCTCCTTGCCCCTCTGGCAGAATCTTTCCATCTTCAACTTGATGGCGAAGACCAAGCTGACAGAGATCAAGTCTTCGCCATCAAGACCGAGACCAAGACCAGAAAATCAGGAGAGCGACGCGCACGAGAGGGACCTCTGCGTCGGTCGACCTGTGTGCCGCGATGCCCACCACGCAGTACGGGGCGCGTCCGTCGGGCTCCTCGGGCGCTTCCTCGAATGCATCGCTGCGCAATGCTCGCGGGGACATGGCCGACGCGAAGACCTCCTCCTGGGATGCCGAGGCCAGCCGCGGGCTGCTGCCCGACGGCACGCGACGGCGCGACGAGGAAGAGACCAAGAGTGCCGGGCTCGACGTTGACGCAACCCGTGGCGATGGCGTCGGCCTGGTCTCCAATGACGCAGAAAGATTCAGACTCTTGGACCGCGCCATCGAGGAGGTTGGCGGCGGACCTTTCCAACACATGATGATGGCCGTAGCAGCCGTAGGTTTCTTTGTCGAGTCCGCCGAGATGGCCATTGTGGGGCTCTTGTATCCTGTGTTTGTACAAGAGTGGGCCGTCAAGGAAACGGAGCTCGCCATCATCAAGAGCCTGACGTCGCTCGGAATGGTTCTGGGATGTTTGGCGTCTGGCTCACTCGCCGACGTGTATGGCCGTAAGGCCGTCTATTTTTGGAGTCTCTTCCTCTCGGTCGCCTTTGGCTTTGCGAGTTCATGGGCTGAGGGTGTGACAAGCTTTGCAGTCTTGAGACTCTTTGTGGGTATTGGCTATGGTGGTGTCTCAGTTACGGCAATTCCACTCTTGCTCGAGGTCTCGCCAGCAGTCTCGCGAGGTCGCTACACGGCCATCAAGGGCTACGCGTGGTGTCTTGGCTCAACGGTGATCATCGTGCTGAGCTGGGCGCTCATGGACAGGTGCGGATGGCGCTGGCTCGTGCGAGCTGCAGCGGTGGCGGGTGTCCCTGCGCTTTACGTTCTACATTCGCGCGCGCCCGAGTCCATGCGTTTCTCCATCATGCATGGCCGCTTCAGGGACGCAATCGACTCATTCCGTGTGCTGGCGCGCATGAACGGGTCAACCGTGCCAAGCTTCCTCACAGAGTCCAACCTCCGCGGCCGAGGGGGACAGGCAAGTGTGGGGAATCGCGACAAGAGCGCCAGAACAAAGACGTGGGCGCAAGGTTGGCGGAGTGGAATGAAACAGCATGTTGCCAAGATGAACGATCCAAGGACGCGGACAACGTTGTTCCCTTTGCTGTGGTTGTGGGCTCTCAACTCGGCAGGCATGACGATACTTGGTTTCTTGCCCTTTCAGCTCAAGAAGCACCTCGGCGGCGACGACACGCACTTCCAGGTTGCATTTGTGTCAATGCTTGGCGAGTGGATCGGATCCACGGTGGTAGCTTTCTTTGCATTCAAGCTGCGCCGCGTCTCGGAGATCCGTCTCGGGGAAGTGCTCACAGGCGTCGCTGTTGTCGCTGTGGGGACTGTCGGGCGCGAGCCCGTTGCGATTTTTGCGCTGCTCGTTGCTCTGCGTGTGGGCATGGCAATTTCCAAGCACGGCATGTTCACCTACACGCCAGAGGTCATGCCGACCGAGGTCCGCGTTCAAGCTTTCGGGGTTTGCCAATTTGTTGCGCGCGTCGTGCCTGTGTTCTCGCCCTATCTGTTGACCTATCTAGACACCGCGGCCTCTTTCCCCGTCACTGCGGCGGTGCATGGTCTTTTTTTCTGTCTCGCCGCCGCCACAACGCTTGCGCTCACGGTGGAAACGGCAAACTTGCCTCTCGTCGAGCGGGACTTTTCAGCCGCACAGTCCGAAGCCGAGACCAGCCCGATTCTTCCTCTCGCAGTCGCGCGCCAGGCCACAATGGACGCGACCTGACTTCGTCAAGGTCTCTCAGAGCTTCGTCCTCGGTGTCTCGCCATCGCGCCCTCTGCCACCGCGACAGCCACCCTCGCCAAATTGCTCCGCCTTTCGGCTCACATCCGCCCTGCTCGCCCGCATTTTGACTCCCTTATCCCATTTTTGTAGCGCATCTTCTTGGACTTCTTCGTTCACATCACCCCTGCAGCTGCACCTGCACGCCTGCCTGCACGAGCTTTCTGAAATTAATCCAGCGCACGTGCAGGCCTCCTCCGTGGAGATCCTCTCGCCCTCCCGACATTCCCCGATCGCCTCCCTCCTCCTGCGCGCAAGCCTCGCCTCGCCATTTCTCGCCGTCGAAAGCGACCTGTCAAAAGCGATCCAAGGTCGCTCGCTCGCTGGCGCCTGTCTCCGCGACCCATGCCGCCGCTGCGCGCGGGGCCCGGCCTCGCCGCGCTCCGCGGCTGCGCCAGCGCCCGCGCGCGCGCGCGCGGCCCCGCCCCTCGCGCGCGCGGCGCGCTCCTCCCGCCGGGCCCGCGCGGGCTCCGCGGCGCGGCGGCGCGGCCGCGGCGGACCTGCTGCGGCGCGGCCGCGCGCGGCGCTGCAGCAAACCCTGATCAGGATCGTGTGGCCGCGCGCACCTCGAGCAGCAGCGGCGGCGGCAGCGGCGAGAGCGCGAGCGCGAGCGGGAGCGGGAGCGGGAGCGGGAGCGGGAGCGGGGACGGGAGCGGGAGAGGCAGAGGCCCGAACGACGCCTGCGTCAGCATGAGCGCCAACGGAGCCGTGGTCGGCGATGTGTCGCGCCAGGAGATGAGCAAGCGCCGGAAGTAAGTCATGAAGCAGCCGGGCCTGCACACGAGGGCGGAGGGCGGGCGGGAAAGGAGGAGCGAGGGCTGACAAGGAGCCGTGCACGAATGGTGCTACGCTTTGCCGGTCCCGTTTTGTGCGTGAATCCATACAGGTTGTCGGAGTCGAGGGCCAAGCAGGTGGACGACGTGCGCATTGACTTCCTGAGCTCGCTGATCCCGCCGGCATGCCTCATTGAGGACATCGACGCCGGCGATGAGGTCGTGAGCCACGTCGGTGCGAGCCGCGAGGCCGTCCACAGTGTCGTCAACGGGTCGGACGACCGCGTCATCGTCGTCGTCGGCCCATGCTCCATCCACGACGTCGAGGCTTGCAAGGAGTACGCCGAGAAGCTCGCCGAGCTGTCGAACGAGGTGCAGAACGAGGTTCTGGTCATCATGCGCGTGTACTTTGAAAAGCCGCGCACCACCGTAGGCTGGAAGGGCCTCATTAACGATCCGGATCTCAACGGTTCCTTTAAGATCAACAAGGGGCTGCGCATTGCGCGCAAGTTTCTTCTCGAGGTGAACAAGCTCGGACTCCCCTGCGGTGTCGAGTTCCTTGACACCATTTCTCCGCAATTTCTCGCGGATCTCGTGTCGTGGGGTGCCATCGGCGCTCGCACGACCGAGTCGCAGGTCCACCGCGAGCTCGCCTCGGGGCTCTCGTGCCCTGTTGGCTTCAAGAACGCCACCAGTGGCGACGTTCAGGTGGCTATCGACGCTTGCAAGTCGTCCAAGAACCCGCACTCCTTTCTCTCTGTCACCAAGCAGGGTGTGGCTGCCATTGTGCACACCAAGGGCAACCTTGGCTGCCACATCATTCTGCGTGGTGGCTCTGGTGGACCGAACTTCACCAAGGAGTTTGTTGACGAGGCCACCGCCAAGATGGAGAAGAACGGCATGCCCACCCGCATCATGGTCGACTGCAGCCACGGAAACAGCCAAAAGGACCACAAGAACCAGCCCAGTGTCGCTGACAAGGTCTGCGAGCAAATTGCCGCCGGAAACAAGGGCATCATTGGGCTCATGATTGAGTCTCATCTTTGCGAGGGCAAGCAGGCCCTCAGCCCCGGGCAGACTGACATCGCCTCACTTAAGCGCGGTGTGTCCGTTACGGATGCTTGCATTGACTTCGCCACCACCGAAACTGTGCTCCGCAAGATTGCCGACGCTGTCAAGGCGCGCCGCGGTGTCTAATTGTCAGGTCAAAGCAACTTCTTCAATTTATTCATGGCTTCTACACTTTCCCCTTTTTTCAGAAAGCTGAACTTGCTCGCGCGGCAATTTGCATGAGTGTAGATTCTTGTTGCAAAGGTGGCGCTGTCTGATAACGATGATGAGACAGATGAAGTGAGGTTGGAGAATCGAAAACGAAGAAGTCGAATGAGCAGCGAGCGATGCTCACGGGTAATAATTTATGTTTGAAGACGACAAAATTGAGTTTTTCTTGTTATCGCTAGAGAGCTAGCTCTTGTCTCGCCTTTTCATTGTTGAGAAGAGGATACATGGAACGCGATCAAATTTGTATGGTAGTGGTCTCCGTGTTCTTGCCGCTTTCCTCATCCCCCACTACCTTGCCCGGGTTCTTCGGCTCCGCTTTCATCTCGTTAGCCATTGTGTTCTCGTCGGCAATGACATTCAAGTTGCGCGGAATGCGTTCCCCGCGCCCCTTCGCAGACCAGCGCTTGCGACGTGTCTTCTTCCGCGTCACTTGCGCCACGCGGTGGTTCGCCTTCTTGACTTCGTCTCGCGAATGCTTTCCTTTGACGTGATGGTCGAGAGCACGCGCGCTCCTTTCGAGGAGCGCGCTGTCGGGTTCCGCCAGTGGGGATCCCGTGAGCTCAATCGGCCTCTCCACAAGTGTAGGCTCCTCAGCAGCAACTTTTTCATCGAGAGTCGCAGCTTCTTCGACGTTCGGAGTGGCAGGCTCCACATCAAGCTCCGCAGTACGAGTTTGCGGAGGTTGTTCCTGTTGTTGTTGTTGTTGTTCCTGTTGTTGTTGTTGTTGTTCCTGTTGTTGTTGTTGTTGTTCCTGTTGTTGTTGTTGTTCTTGTTGTTGTTCAAGTTCGTGTTGTTGTTCGTGTTGTTGTTGTTGTTGTTGTTCACCAGCTTGCGAAAGGGGTGAAGTCAGCGCCTCCACCGTCTCCTTCGACACGTCAGCGGCGTGTAGTTGTGCGGCAGCTCGACGCCTGGCTTGAGTAGCAGCCTGACGCATCACCTTCGCGGCCTTGGCTTTGGCGCTCTTAATTTTGCGCGCCTCCCGACGAGCAAGAGCGGCTGCGCGGCGCTCCTCCAGACGAGCAAGAGCGGCTGCACGGCGCTCCTCCATCTTGTTCTCGATGTCATATAGCTTGTTAGTAGCTCGCACACGAGACGCGGCAGATTCTGTGGCGCGCAAATAGCCGGGAATGTGGGGCGCCTCATTCTTTGGCATCACGTCTTGGACCACCTTCGAGGACGAAAGCTCCTCCTTGTTCTCCTTCTCCAAGTTGCCCTCGTCGGTACCCTTGACATTGTCTGTCGAGGGGGCGGATGTTGTCGAGGCAACCGAATCAGGCAAGTTGGCATGCTCAGCTTGCTTTTCGGGCTCCATGTCGACCTGCTTTGCACAGGGCGCGATCCCTTGATTCTCCATGGCGTGCAAGTGGATGACGGCAGCGCAGCAGGCGTATGGCGGATGTGCTCTTGGTTTACCTTGTCTATGCTCTATGGGCAACGTTTTTCTTTGGGCTTGATTGCTGGTTTGCTTTCCCTTGGACGAAGAAGCCGAGGCGTTTGCACTGCTCAACATACATTTGATAGAAGAAAGTAGGTCGGATGTAGAAGGCAAGGGGAGGTTGCACAGACCGAGGCGGTGAAGAGCACGAACAGATCGCCGTGGACGGTTTTATTCCTCTTCGGTCCTTGCGACCGAACTTTCGAACTTTCCTTGAATTGTAACTGTACAAACATTTTTCCTTTTCTTCCTCGCGTTGAAGACAGCATGTTACTGTTCATGGAGGAAATTTCTCGAAGCGTTCACCACGCGTGCTTTTTTCTTTTCCCAGCGTCCGCTCTGCGCGCTGCCACCGGCGTTTTGTTATCGGCAATAGACCCCCTGAGGCAAGCCGCCAGGGCGGCTCTGTAAGAAACCGCTCGCATTTCGATACATTCAAGCTCAGATCCCGCACCAGTTACCCAGCCACTCAGCCACCCAGCCAGCCCACTTTGAGCTGGGGCGTAAGAGCCCAGAAAACGCGGACGCCTTTAATTGCGCTTCACTCTTGAGGTCTTGGCGATGCGTAGCATTCAAGCTCAGAGCCCGCACCAGTTACCCAGCCACCCAGCCACCCAGCCAGCCCACTTTGAGCTGGGGCGTAAGAGCCCAGAAAACGCGGACGCCTTCAATTGCGCTTCACTCTTGAGGTCTTGGCGATGCGTAGCATTCAAGCTCAGAGCCCGCACCAGTTACCCAGCCACCCAGCCACCCAGCCAGCCCACTTTGAGCTGGGGCGTAAGAGCCCAGAAAACGCGGACGCCTTTAATTGCGCTTCACTCTTGAGGTCTTGGCGATGCGTAACACAGACATCTTCCTCTCAAAGTACAGTCATTTTTTGAAACGATCAGCCAAAGAAAAATGGCTCGTCCCCACTCCGCTGCGCGACGTCAGAGCAAGCCCAGAAACCGTAGAAACGGGCCCCCGTAGAAACGGACCCCGGGACGCCCTTCTGGGTTACTCGCCCACCTCCTCCGACCAGAACAGAAAACAGGCCGCGGTGGGAGGCTCGAAGGCTTTGGCAAGAAATAAAACCGACAGCCAAGCACCCCTGCGCCCGAGAGGGCAGCGCGCGAGGGCGCGGAGGGGGGGGGGGGGGGGGGCGCAGAGGGGCCGGCCGTTGGCCCCGGCGCGTCGTCACAATTGAATGCGGGGCGCGCGAGAGAGGAGTCAGCGATGAATGTGCGAGCGAGTGAGCGAGCGAGCGAGAGGCCTGGTGGGCTCTCTACGCTCGCCACGCCGTGGGCAAGCCTCGTTAGGCCCCCTGTAGTAACGCATGGGTGGGCGCTCAGCTTGGCCTAGGCCCGCTCTGCCTGGCTCGGCTCGGCTTGACTTAACTTGGCGCAGGTGAGCGACGCAATGTGACGTGTTGGGGCGCGAGAGTGCATTATCCGGGGGTTCATTGAAGAACATGTAGCGCGCCCTCGCTCCGCTGAACAACACTTACTGTTAAAGGCCCCGAAGTAATCGAAATACGCCCCAACTTGTCCATGGCTCAGAGGCCCACGCGGTCTGCGTTTTCTTTCGTTCCTTCCGTCACATTTTCTTTTCTTTCGTCTCGTCTCGTCTCGTCTCGTCTCGTCACGTCTCGTCTCGTCTCGTCTCGTCTTGTCTCGTCACGTCTCGTCACGTCTCGTCTCGTCTCGTCTCGTCTCGTCTCGTCTCGTCTCGTCTCGTCTCGTCTCGTCTCGTCTCGACTCGACTCGCCTCGTCTCATCTCGACTCGTCTCGTCTCATCTCGACTCGTCTCGTCTCGTTTCGTCACATTCTCTTTTCTCTCTCTTGCCTCATCTTATCTCGTCTCGTCTCACCTCGTCTCGTCTCGTCTCGTCTCGTCTTTCCTTGTCTTGACTTGTCTTGACTTGTCTTGACTTGTCTTGACTTGTCTTGTCTCGTCTTGTCTTGTCGTGACTTGACTTGTCTTGTCTCGCCTTTTCTTTTCTTGTCTTGTCTTGTCCCGTCTTGCGCACCCACACGCCCGCTCCACGCCCGCCCGCCTGTATCATCAAATCTTCGATTGAAGAATAGTTTGACCGGTCGATGTGACGAGCGAGTATGTCTCCCGGATGTGAGTGAGCTCGAAATAGCATTGGTTTGTGGTGTTCGCAGTGAGGCAAAACTGGAGAAGTGCAGAAGTGTCAAACTCGGCCACTTCACTTCGAATGTCGAAGCTTCCATCTCTCGAGGTGTGTATCTCAATGCGAGTCGAAAGAAGCAAAACACGGCGCGACGATCACGTTGCCGTTCGTACTTGGGCAGCGCAGGACACTTTGCGTCAAGCAACTTCTTCGAGTGTTGTACAAGTCCGGCTTTCAATGTCGTTGTTCATGGTCTGAGGAGAGAGCAAAGAGGAAGATGCGCAAATACGAGCAGTGGCTCTAGTTCTAGTCCTGCCGTTCTTCCAAGAAAAGGATGTTCTCTACTCCTGCTGAACCAGCACAAGACAAGGAGCCGTTAGGGCTACGGTTCTCCAGGACCCTCTTCAAACCCATGGCCAAGCCCGGACCACATGCTACCAGGGATAGGGTTTCACGAACCCTGGTCAAACAGCATGATCGCTCAGCAAATTAATCGCTCGACTACAGACACATCTACTACGTACTAAGCAACAAGCATCTTACAAGGTCTCTCAGCCAGTCTTTGCTATATCAACAACATTCAAGGACTTCTTGGCTCTGATCTCATCTCAAACCTGCACTTATCATGCTTCCACAAGCAAAGTGTGCGTAGGTTCCTAAAAGGAAAAAGAAGAATGAGAAAGAGAAAGCGGGTGGGGTGACCAATCGAGCTCACTGGAGGAAACGCGCCCCATTGGTGATTACACCTCCAGACTCCGTGGCCTGCAGGCTTGTTTGGCTTCAGCCAGCCTCCCCCACCCCAAAAATCTTGTGCGTCCGCTTGATTGTCGACCTCCCGCCTCAGGGCCCTTGCACCACGCGCGCGCTCACTAGGGAGGTGCGATGAACAGTCAACGCGCCGACAAAATGATTCGCCGGCGAATGGATGATGTGTAACATATAATCATCGTGCACGTGTGAAAAGCACCGAAAATAACAGCACTGCTGCAAGAACCTCGCGTCACTTAGGGAGTGTCCCATGCATCTGCTTGAACTGCGCAACCATATCTCAGCTGTGCCCCGTCGAACGAACGAGGTATTTAGTTGGTGCCCAGGATGAAGTGGAATGTCACATGATGGTTGTCCTTTATTTGGAAAAGCGCTATTTGCGCAGAGCCAAGGTTGGCACTCTTATAAGAGAGCTGACGCACAACATCTAGCGAACAGCAACCGCTATTAAGGTTCTCCAACTCCCTTCATTCATGGTGGCCTCGTCGTTGCTTCGTCTTCTTCTGGGAGCTGGCATGCGCGTCCTGTCGGGCAGGTCACGCCTGGCCGCTGCAACCTCTCATTGCATCCGCCGGTCCGGTCACGCCGCGGCGCCCAGGCCTCGGCTTGCGCGCGCCGCTCCGAGCGCCACCCGCGCACGCGCGCAGGAGGCCGGTAGCGCGTGCGCGCCGTTGCTCTTTGCAGATCTATCTTGGAAATCTCGAGCTTTGATCTCGTCTTGTGGCGTGGTGTCATTGATAACACGAGCAAAATTGTCTACGAACGACGGCAGATTGTATTGACAGTGACAGATCCATACTGAGACGGACGCTGAGATTAATTTGCCAATGAAGCCCACAAAGGATAGACGCGTGCGCCCATACGTTGCAGAGAAGCAGAGCCAATTACATGTATCGCCTCTGAGTTCTACGCTTCTCGAGCGGGAAATTGACAACTTGCCCCAAAGACTGATGGTAAGATTAGGAATACTTCGAGAAATGAACTGGATTGAGATGGTCGAAAACCTCACAAGTTGAAATCGAAACTGGCAGCGCTTTCAAAAATGATGTTCATGATTGTGAACTTCAAAAAAAAAACTGGATTTAGATTGGATGAGCGTTCAATATGATTGTAAATTTTTAAATTTGAAGCTGCACTTCGCCCTCCGACTCGGCGTCCACATAGAGATCTTCGTCCTCGTCGTCTTCGTCATCCTCATCGCGCTGCTTTTTCTCCGTTTTGCTCTTGGCTGTAGTTCGCCTCGATGGTCGTCGCTTGGACTCGTTTGCAGCCCGCAGTGGCTGTGCCGTCTTGGTGCTTGCCCTGGTCTTCTTGTTTGAGGTGCCTTTCTTCTTCGCAAGCCGCCTGCGCGCCTTGTCTGTAGTCGCCTGGTTCGCCATCTGGCCCTCGCGAAGGTCCGCCATGCGCGTCTCCCAGTCGTCGAGAAGCTTTCGGGTTTCTGCCTTGCAGAACTGGCGACTTTTGCGAATCACAGCGAGAATGTGGCCATGAATTTCCTCATCTGCCAAAAGTGGCTGGTACAGCTTAAAGAGCGGGTCACTCAGCTTCTTGAGGCCCTTTTCACTGTGCTTCAGCTGCGCCACGCAAAAGGTCAGATCGCGACAAAGCTTGAGATCCTGCAGAGTCTCAAGGCTTTCAACCTCCTCGGCGCCGGGGGGCAGACCCGTAGCTGCAAATACGCGGTTGCACAACTTGTCGGTGATGGAAAGCACATGTTTCTCGAGCGTAATGAACTGAAGCAAGAACTTGGCAATGGTGCGAAAATGCTCACCTGCGAGCGCAGGCTCGGCGGAGAGCTTGTTGAGCGTGTCGGGCAAGAGATTGTAGACTGGGTTCGTGCCTTTGCGCGACAGCTCGTGGAAGAAGAGCCGCGTCAGGTCGCGAATGCGCTCGCTGTCAGGGTCCTCGAGGCAGAGCGCAATCTCGCTAACCTCCCCACGCACCTTGATCATGTCGTTAAGGATGAGATGCGTTAGGACCATGAGCGAGGTCTTTCGCACGCCGACATTAGGATCGCGCAGACGTCGGTAGATTTGCGACGTGAAAGGTTCGATCGTATTCGGGAAGCGCACAGCAAGGTCGCCGAGAGCAATCATGATGTTTGATCGTACACTTGGGTCGGGGCTGTCGCGCAGCACCGTAAAGATGAGCTGCAAATGCTTCTCACATAGACTCTGGCTGACGCACATAATCTTGCACAAAGCGAGCACAGCCGATTCGACAAGGACCGACGAGGTCTCTTGCGAACTTTCCGCCCCGGTTGTCACCGTGTCGTCGAGGTCTGCGCCCGTGTCGGGTGCGTCTTCCGCCTCTTGGCGTCTGACTTTGCTTGCACGTTGCGAAGCTGAAACGACGCTCACCAGGAGTGGAACATAAGTACCTAGGAGACTTTGGGGGGCAACGAGCTCGACCTCGGCAATGCGCTTAAGAATCATCTCTTCGCGGTCGTCGGCAGAGTCGCCGCCAGCACCAAGCATGGTCATCTCCTCGCGCTCTGCCATAGATTGCTGCTTGAGCTTGGCATCCTCCTTCCCTTTGCGCACACGCTTCGACTCACTGCATAGATCTTCTGCGTACACAAAGAGCTGAACTGCAGCGTGCCCCACAAGAAAGAAAAGCCTGCTCAAGGCTGCCGCAGATACACGTCCCGAAGCCTGGAAGGTCTTGTTGTGCATTTTGCGCAGGATACGGGCGCATGCGAGATCCGCGCGAGGCGACGTAAGGACCAGGAGATTGATGGCCACTTCGGCCGCAGCGTACCAGTCAGCATCCTTGGTCTTCGATTCAAGGTGCGTCTGCGCCGTGAGAAGAGCCGTCACGGAGCGCTCCACCCGTTCACCCTGGCGGTCCGCAAGAGCCCGGTTCTGCATTACCTGCACGAGGGTTTGGAAACAATATTTTGCAAAGACGAGGTCCTTGGAGGCAGCAGATTCTGCCAAATCGAGCATCTCCAAAACAAAGCCTGGGTTGCGCTCAAAGAGCGATTGCGATGAGCTTGAAGCCATGCACACGAGGCAGATGGCCGCGCGGGCCTCGCGAGGGTTCGCTTCGTGGTCTTGAGAGACACGCTGCCACATTTGCTCCAGGACGCCGCGCGGGAGGGCGAGTCGACCAAGTGTCCCGGATGGATTCACAAGCTCGGCAATGATGCGATCGAGACTCGTGAGCTCCGAAAGCGTAGTCTGCAGGACGAGGTCAATGAGATTCTGCACGATGGTGTCCTCCGGATACAATTTGCGTTTGGTCACGCGGCCGACGAGGACGGGTTCGGAGATAAAGACAAGCTCAAAGGTTTCGAGCAGCTCTTTTTTGATACGACCAGACTCGCGTTCGTCCCAAACGAGAGCGAGGACCCCGCGAACTGCGTCCTGCGCAGCTGGAAGCTTGAAGCGTGTCGCAGCGCAGAGGAATCGCAGAGACTCCAGTACGTCTGTGACGGTTTTCGAGCACACCAGCGCTTGCGCTTGCTCGCAGGCATGACTCATACGCGCCGTGAAGCCGAGGGCGCTCTTAAAGTAGCGCAGCTTTCCCAAAAGGGCAACCTTGGCTTGATTCTCTGCAGAGTCTTCGGGTTCCTCTTTCGGAACTTGCTCATCAACATCATGATCTTCTCCTTCGGGCTCGGAAGCCTTGGTGTCGCCTTCATCGTTGTCTTCGTCTTCGACATCATCGCTCTCTCGGGCGTCCTGCATCTGCTCCTCTTCTCCACTGGTATCTTCAACCCCTTCCTCATCAAGAAGAGCAGTGGCGTTTTGACTTCCGGGCTCGGGCTCCGTTTTGATGTCGGCACTTTGTTCATCCTCAGCATTAGAGAAAGAAGAAGGTTGCAGAGCATCGAGGTCTGCTTGCGCTTCCATGATTCTGGCCTTGAAGAACTCTGGATCGAGACGATCGCTGTAAGGGTTGCGTTCCAAGAGACAGCAGAGGCAGGCGATGGCTTGCTTACGAACCAGACTTGACTTATCCAGCACACGTTCGCTGGCGATATCTGTGGCCACGTGCATGTGCGTGAGGGGCAAGGCTTCGTCCTCGTGAAGCCGCGCAAAGACGCTGACGGCCACAGCACGCACGTATGAGCTCGTGTCGTGAACACGTTCACCAATGAGGTCTAGCAGGCGGTCCCGCGTTGCTTCTTCGACTGTCTCGCTTGACTTGAGGTTCGAAACAATCGTGCCGAGCGCCTTTAGCACTGAGCATCGCAGCGGGTAAGCGTGTGCATTAAGGTGCGGGATGAGCACGCTTAGGTTCGAGAGGGCGAGCGCCGGCAGCTGACTGGCCAGCTCCTCCACAAAGGTGCCGAGATTCTTGACGCCTGCGGCGTCCTTGGAGGCCTCGTGGGTCTCCATGCGGCCAACCTCGAGAATGACTTCACGAGGGAGGCGATCGTCCTCGTGGACATCGACGAGGCGGCGAAGCACGCGAGCGACAAAGACGGGCATTGTTTCGCTCTTTGTGAGCGCGTGAGAGAATGAAGCCGCAACCACATGCGAGAGGGTGCCGTGAAAAACATGAACCGGAATGCAGATAAGGTCCTCGAGCACGGCTTGCATCTCGTCTGACGCAGCCGTGACGAGCTTGGCGTTCTCGAGCGCAAGCGTCTCACCGACGCGCCAAAACAGGTCCAGAAAGGATTCTTCGGGAAGGCCACAGTCCCAAAGCGAGCCAAAGTCCAGGAGTCGCGTCTCCCCGGTCTGGGCGTCTTTAACCCGAAGTGTACCGAGGAGCGCGTCGAGCGCCATCGCGCGACAATTTTCCCACGAGTATGAGGGGGATGTAGACTTTGACGGTTTTCGTGTGCCGCGACCCTTGCGTTGCGTCGCTGCGACCTCGGTGGCCGCCACGCAACGTTGTTCTTCGTCAACGCAGATCTTGGCAAGGAGATAGACGAGGACTTTCAGTGACGTCTTGAGCGCGTCCATGTCTGTATCATCGGGTGGCTTGCTGACACCACGTACGCATTGTGCAAGAAGCGCGCACAGCATTTCAACAACGCCGCGCTTCGCGCCATCGCCGAGCTCGTCAAAGAAGCGAACCAGGCTGTAGACCGAGTCGAACCATGCTTGGTCCACCTCGACGAGATCCCAGACATTTTCCTCGCGGGAAATGAGGTCTGCAATGAGACTGAGCTGTTCGCGGTCGCTTAAGTCCTGGTGGACCGGCGTTACCTCTTGCGCGCGAAGCCCGTCTCCGCTCAGCTCCAGGTCGCGGATGCTCTGGGTCAGGCCCGGAATTGAGAACTCCCGGACCATCGTGACCCGTTTGCTTTTCTTTTACCTTGGCAGCAAATGGCGAGTCACCAGAGCTCGCTCGTTGCTCGCTCGCACGCTGGAAGGCCTCGCTCTGCGCAGCGTAGCAACGCAGAGCAGTAATCTTCTGCTGCACTCCGCAAGCGTGTGACCTCGCCCCTCGGCGGTTGGGTTTTGGGCAGAGCCAAAAATAAAAAATGTTCGAGCGGTTTTACAATTTTAGGCTAGACTTCCGTCGACGTCCATATATGTTTCCAGTCGCGGTTAAAAAATAAAATAAAATAGAATAAAATCACCAGCCAGCTAGGCTGAGCCTACGCGGCTTTTGAGCGAAGTAGCTCATGCAAGACTAGGCCCAGGAATTGTAAACACCGTAGCGCAATTTCATGATCATGGACTCCATTTTCATGATGTAAAACTTAAAACATTTAATTTTGGTGTGGAAATACTGTTCAAGTGGCTTCTGGCGCTGGTGTAGAACTTTCTTGGGATTCAGGGATGCACGCATGGGCATAGTAGTTGGGCAAGTGGCTAAGAAACATCTCGTTGGACAAAATGATAGTGCCCATATCCGTGACGGGCACGAGACGAGCATCGTCGACGCTCTGAGCCATCCGAGGAATATGCCAGACGTTGCCCGGAGGGTATAGCTTGAAATTGGTGTGCGCCACAGCCACAATTTCGTCATAGATAGGCTGCAGGACCGATCGCAGTTCAGCGGGGTCGCCCGTGCCATCACCAACGATATCCATCACTCTTTCCGTGATTCCATTGCGAGCCATGTACGCGAGAGAATCGCGCAAATCCATAAAGCTGCCGAGACTAAGGCGCGGCACAACATCATCACTGAGCACGATGTTGTTGAATTTCGTTTTTGCAACGTCGGACTCGGCAAAGTCGCGAGAAGTACTGCATGGGGAGGCGACGCCCACGCATGTGGCCGAGCCAAGGACCGGATGCGAGCTCCAGCGAATCGTCAAAAGTGTGGCCACAGCAGCGCCAAGCGAATGCCCCACGATGGTCAACTTGTACCCTGCATTGGCCAGCATCGCCTCGACGAGGTCCTCTTCCACTTCGCGTGCAACCTCATTGGCAGCGCGAAGAAATCCAAGATGAGTACGTTGCCGATTGGTGCCCTCTGTTTCCGCCTCGACCTCGGACTTGGCGCGATAGAGTGAGCACGCTTCATCACCTTCCTCGTCTGCAAGGTCGTGTGAGCGCTCGACTTGTGTCATCCAGTCCTGCAGAGACTGCTGCAGCGCTACAAGATCGCCCTGCGAGTCGAGATTGTTGCGAACACCTCGCAATGCAACACTCAAGCGGCGAAAAACTGCGTCGAGCTCATTCGCCTCGTCGGCGTCATCGGGAACAAAGCCTGCCCAGGGACGCTCGAAGGAGTCACTGTCGCTGTCCGCCTCGGCCTCCGCGATCGCTCGCGCCAATGCCGCATCCGACGAGGTGTCCTCGTTGCTTTCTTTGGGGTCCTCATCCTCGTCATCTTCTTCGACTTCTCCTCCGTCGTCTTCTTCTTCTTCGTCGCCTTCGGCAGGGCCGAATTGCTCCAAGTCTGCCACATCAAAGTCGACATCTTCTGCGACGAGGTCAGTCACGACGTCCTGCAGTCGAAAGGAGCCACGGATAGCCAAAATGAGCTCCTGGGCACCATGATCCAACAAAATGTAGAATCCCGGACGATACAGACTTCCGACCAGGTTCCCACGCCAATCGGACCGAAGCACTTGCTTTTCAGCTGTATGGTCCACGCCCGTGAGTTCGTCGAGTGCCTCGCGATCTGTTCGCACGCGCCCGATAAAGTCAAGGAAACGAGACCCATACTTGCCGTAAGCCGCAAAAGCGTATCTCGCGGCTTGGTTAAAGAGCTCCTTTGGAGGTTGAGGCCCCGACAAGGAGGATCTTGGATGGCTAAGGCGACGCAACACGCCACGCAGACTACTGCGCCGACTCGAGTTCATCGCTTGATGTACATGCCCAGGAATGACCAGGGCCTGCAAGGCTGCATACGCTTTGCCAGCGTCAACGAGCGAACGTGTCGGCACATCAGCGATATCGTGCGAGAGAGTTGTTGCAAGGCGAAGCATGGTGACAACCGCACCGGCGGCCATGTCGCTCTCGGAGCGCGAAAGGTTCGTATTGCGAGTCAAAAACAGGGGATCTCCAAAGACGGTGGTGACGGGACTATGGAGTGTGCGGGTCACCGAGAGCGTGACAGAGAGCGCCATGCGGGCCGCTCCCTCAAGCGCTCGCATGCGACGGCTTCCATAAGGTGGAAGCAGCGCAAGCACATTGCTCCCTCTTCCCGGCGGGCTGCCTTCGCGCCTCCCCTGCTCTCTATCCTCCTCGTACACGTCCTCCTCGTCGCTCATGCTGCTCGGTCTCGCGGCAGACGGTGAGGGTCGGTCCGTAGGTAGGTAGGTACTTTCTAGTTTGCCGCCCAAGCTCGGCGCGCTGCTCGACCCTTTTGGAGAAGTGGTGCACGAGCGCCAAGCTCGTTCCCCCTGCGCGCGCAGCCTCCGCACGGAGGCCGGCCGTTCGTCTTCGTCGCGCGCGGGCCCGCGCCGATTGGTCTTTGGCGGCGCGCGAACCCGCCGCTCGAGATCTCGAGCTTTTCCAGTTTGGCACGTGCGTGAACGTAGTTCTCGTTTTGGCGGACGCACACATGCACCATCTTTGTGTGCACACGAGGAAGAGAAATGAGAACGTTGCAGGCGATGGGCAGTAAAGCAGGAATAAACGAGGCTCGATCATCCAGCGAGAGACCAGCCAGCTACAAGCCGTCACGGTGCGGGAGACGCGCCCGCCCGAGGAAAAGCTCTACTTTCGCTTTCGCCCTCGCTCGCAGTGCTTGCCAGGCGCGAACCAAAGGCCGAGCGGACGTTCTGCGGTGCTGCAAAGGCGTCTAGCCAGGCGGAGAGGAGAGCCAAGCCACGAGGCAGGTCTGATTGAGTGGCTGCCGGAAAGGCAACGCGACAAGCTCGGCGCGTCGACGAGGACGACGAGGACAAGCGAGAGAAACCATGGGCGAGACGCGGGACGTCGCCGTGGGCGCGATGGTGGGCGTCACGGACATATGCTTTGTCTACCCTCTTGCTGTGCTCGCGTGCCGACGAGAAGCTGGCATGTCTATGCGCCAGTCACTTCGAGCAGGCAACTACTGGTCCGGAGCCTCGACGCAGAGCATCCTTATTCCGTACTCCATCCTAGTCGAAGCAGGTACAAAGGCCATGAATCGCCAATTGGACCAGGGACCACCGTTACTTGGACCTCTTGCCATCTCAGCTATTGTGGGCGTGAGCTTGCAGCCGGTGGAGAAAATGCTGACAATCCAGCAGCTCCTTCAGACCCAGAATGCATCTGCGCAGAGTGCACAAGCGTCTTTCAATCCGCTCAAAGCCATGCGCGCCTATCAGCAGGCGCACGGCATGCGTGCACTGTACAAAGGTTTATCTTGCGTCGTCTTGCGCGAGTTCATTTATATTGCATCAATCACAGTGGTCAACCCGTACGCTGTTCGTTATTCTGAGCAGCTCACGAGCAACAGCAGCTTTTCACGTGCTGCCGAGACGATGGCTGCCTTTTCTGTTGGCTTTACGGCCGGTATGGTCTCTGCTCCAGTGCAAACGATCAACGCCATGATGAAGGACGAGCGCAATCGCTCATATGGTTTGGCGGACATCGTCCGGCGCGACCTCTCGCAAGGCTTTGTGGGCAACGTGCGTCGCCTGTACTTTGGCTCTTTTATTCGCTCGCTTCGCTGCGGTGGTGCCGGCGTCTTGTATCATACGTGGCGAACTGTGCTGTCCGAAGACGAATCTGTTACATCACCTGAAAAGTAAGAGAAATAAATTCTTTGTCGGTCAATCAATTGTTGCTGCCATTTTGTATGTGCAACGCACTCTCGACACAACCTTTCTCCCACAGAAGAATAGCTAAACTCGGCCTGGGAGGCCAAGACCCTAGAGAGAACGCACGTGAGGATTGCAGTGTGTTGGCTTACAAGAACGGGATCCAAGCACGAAGTGCGGACCACAAAGTGTATGTTGACCCTGTTTCGCGCGCGAGGTCCATGAGGTCCTTGCGGTCAAAAACTTGCGCACTGCGTCGCATTGCGTACGGATATGCACTCGAGAAAATGTCAAATTCCGGATCACCCACCACAGCAATGCCTTCCAGCACGATGAGCGCGCGCGTGAGCAAGGCAAAATACTCGGGTACGACAAATGGGTGCTTGAAGAAAACAGCATTGAGTTCGCGCGAGACCTCCTTGAATTTGCGGCGGCGACCTTCAATGGCCTTGTATCGACCCGAAATAAGATCAGAGGCCTTGACCTTGCTGTCCTCCAGCACGCGCTGCAAGTCAACGAGCACGGCTTGGCGATCAACGTCCGTCGGAAGGAATCCAAGCTCGACAGCGTCGTCTATGAGGCCGGGGACGTCACCTTGCATAAGATGCAAAATGGCCCGCGTCATGACCTTCATATCAGGCCTAGGTACCTCAACGCAGAGACCAAAATCGATGAGAACGAGCGTCCCCTTTTCATCCACAAGCAAGTTGCCCGCATGTGGGTCGCCGTGGCTGACAGCGATCTCGAGAATTTGTTTCAGGAAACATTCAACGCCGATGGGCGTCAGACGCTTGATGGTCGCCGCATCGGACTGCACAAGCTGCTTGCCGTTTATCCACTCCGAGACGATGACCTTGCGCGATGTGAGAGACCAAACAACATCAGGAATTCGCACGCGGCCATTCATTCGGGGTACGAGTTCCTTGGCAAAATACTCTTGGTTCCGGGCTTCATTCTCGTAGTCGAGTTCTTTGTAGCTTCCTCTGGCGAAGCAGTCAATCAAGTCGACATCAAACTGTTTGCGCGGTGTCAGGATGCCAAGTTTCATGAGCAAGGACTTGCTCGCTTCCACGCACTCGCTGTAGAGGCGTATAATGTACAGGTCGAGTGAGACAGATCGAATCATGTCGGGTCGCTGCACCTTGACGGCGACCTCGCGACCATCCTTCAAGCGAAGCTTGTAGACTTGTCCAAGACTCGCAGCGGCAATGGGCAGCGTTTCATCCCTGAGATCAGGAAAGGCAGCGAGGCCCTCCTCGCCTAGTTCTGTTCGGATAATCTGCCGCGCGAGCGGTGTCGGAAAGCTCGGCACCGCGTCACAGAGCTTCTGAAGTTCCAAGAGCGCAGCTTGCGGCAACAGATCAGGTCGCGTCGAGAGCATTTGTCCAAATTTGATAAATGTTGGACCCAATTCCGTGAGCAAGTTCTTGAGCTCAACGGCCTTGATGCGCTGCGCCTCGTCGGACTCGAGTTTCCCTTGCTTATAGTCCACCAAAACGGATAGCAAAAAGGGAAGAGTTGTTTTGAAGAGCTCGCAGAGTCGCCACACGACAACTCGCGGGTGCCCGTCCCAGAACGCGCGAATGGCTGCGGGGTCGTAGTTGAGCGGAAGGCCCTCATCGCCAAGCTCCTCGAGCTCTGCGCGACCGCCGACATAAGCCCACGTTAATCCCAAGCCTGCGAGCACACCGACGCCGGCAGAGGTCTTGATGATCGTACGAGCTGCTGTTCGCCACCTGCCACTACTTGGCGGCGCAACTCCAACGGGTCCCGCCCTCGTGGAGAGTTCTCGCGTTGTAACCGTTCTGAGTCCCTTTCGCATAAGCGTCGCCGACAAGAGCTTGGGCATCGTCGCCCTCTTACTTCCCAGCTCCGCTGCCACCGCTACTCCCCCCCTCGCTCTGCACGTCTGCCTGCTGCAGGCCGCTGCAGCCTGAGCCCACGAGCGCGTTCGAGCAGCGCCGCCGTGCGCGACGATCGCCATCATCGCGTCCCGCGTCCTCTCCTGGCGAGCCCGCGAGTCCGCTCCGCGCGCAAGCGCTCGCGCGCGCGCGTCGAGCGCAGGTTTTGCGAGCGGGCGGGCCCTCTCCCGCCGCTCCCTCGCCCGCCTGCGAGCGCGAGCCCGAGCCCGAGCCCGAGTTCTGCCGTACGGGGTTTACTGGCAGCCGGGTGACGCCGGGTGACGCCTGCCTGACGCTCACGGTTCGATCGGCACGGCCGCTGGAAAAGAGGCGGCTCTGCAGGCAGCGCAGCCGCGCAGAACGTCAACGCCTCCCGGCCGCGGCGAGGCCTGCGCGGCAGCGGGGCTCGCGCCGCGCCGCGCCGCGCTGCGCTGGCGTGCTCTGCGCGCTGGCGAGGCGCGAGAGGCGGGGCCAGCCGGCCGCGGAGGGCGGGATGAAGGCGTACGATGCGAGCATGCAGCGCGTCTTCGGCGGCGGCCGCTGGCGCGAGCTCAAGGAGGCGCTGCTGCGGCCGGCGAGGGCGTGCGCGCTGCTGCAGAGCGCGGATGCCATAACGCTCGAGCAGAAGTGGCGCGAGCGAGGGTTCGAGGCGCCGCTCGTGGCGCTGGAGGACCTCGGCTGCGTGGTGGCGCCCGAAGACGCGCCGAGGCTGCCAAAGCCGCACAAGGATCTGTCGACCGGCTTCAAGGACTATTATCCGCTCGACTTGGCAAGCGTTTTGTGCGCGAGTGCACTAGGCGTCCGCACTGGGGAAACTGTGCTTGACATGGCTGCTGCTCCGGGCGGCAAATCCCTCGTCCTCGCAAAGGCGCTTGGGTCTCGCGGCAGACTCGTACTGAACGATGTCTCGCCGAGCCGACGCGCGCGTCTCAAGCAAGTCCTTCTCGATTATTTACCCACGCAAAAGAGACAACGCACGCAGGTATTGGGCCAAAAGGGAGCTGCCTTTGGCTCGCTCATGGCTAACACCTTTGACCGCGTACTTGCGGATGTTCCTTGCTCGGGAGATCGTCATTTGCTGGCCAACGCAAGCGAGCTTGAACGCTGGACGCCGCGTCGCCCCAAGCTCATGGCGGGCCGGCAAGTTGGCATCCTCTCGGGCGGCCTTCATGCGCTCAAGCCTGGTGGTGTTCTGGTTTACGCAACTTGCGCGCTCTCTCCTCTCGAAAATGATGAGGTCGTCAACGCTGCTGTACGTCGTTGTCGCCGAAAATTCCCCGTCTCCGTGCTCAGTGGTGAGCACGCGTGGCAAGGATTGGAGGGAAGCCTCGTAAATACCGCTGCTTCTGCTGACGTTGAGCTCGAGGAGACAGAAGTCGGCCAAATGGTCCTTCCTGATCGTAGCGCAGGTTGGGGACCGCTCTACTGGTGCGTTCTTCGCAAGGATATTTGACTTTTCTTCAAGCTTTATGCTAGACCTCATCTCGTTGCTAGACCTAGGTACAGACAGCCCTGCTTCGTGCACGAGTGTATACTTCAAGTTCGTGTGCGATCCTATTTTTTTTATAAAATTAAATATTTATGGGAAATCTTTGGCGGTCCCTCATCGCGGCGGCTTCAACGCTGTTTTCTACGGCCTAACCGTACGCGCCGCGTGCACTTTCTCATGCAAGCGTCCTGAGAAGTGTCGCGAGCCTCGATTGTGCCATTCCAAGCAATTTGCACTCACAGTCAGTCAGCCAAGTCGTGTAGTAGCAAGAAATGAATAGTTCACTTGTAATTCTCGCAGTCAATATCTTATTTCTGAACCTGAAAGTGAAAGCCATGCTGCGCAAGTCGGAAAATAAAACGCTGCACCAAGACCGTCAATTCTCGATCGCGGGCACAGAGCAGCGCGCGACTTTGCGGACGCGGACGCAGGCGCTTTCGCGGACACGGGCGCAGGCTTGGTCAGCAAAGTAGGCGAGGCGGGGAGGTGCGTGGCACGCCCGTCCTGTTCCTTTCGCGCGCACAGCGGCGAGCGGAGCGGCGCGTCCGAGGCAAAGGCCAACAAGAGGCAGCAGCAGCAGCAGGAGGAGCAGCGACATCATGCCCGTCAAGCTGCGACTGCAGAGGTTCGGGCAGCGGAACCTGCCGTACTACCGCATCGTGGCGGCGAACTCGCGCAGCCCGCGCGACGGCAAGTTCTTGCAGATCGTCGGCACGTACAACCCGGTGCCGGACAAGAATGGCCTCAAGGAGGTGCGCATCAACGAAAAGGCCGCCAAGTACTGGCTGAGCGAGGGCGCCATCCCCTCGGAGCGCGTCGCGTACTTGCTGGGCGAGTACGGTCTGACGCCGCGGATCCCTCAACGCTTTTCTGCAAACAAGATTCTCTCCAAAAAGGAGATCAAGGAGCACGGCCAGGACCCCGTGCTTATTTGCAAGAAGCTCGGACTCTTGTAAGCCTTGCATGTGTATGGACGCGACGCCCACGGTCAGGGTGTTTTAGGCCGTCGCGCACTTTCACATGATGATAGACGGACAGACAGATAGACAGACGAGCAGATAGACGAGCAGACGAGCAAACAGAAAATTTTAAAAATGAGACAGCAAAACCGACACATAAAAATTAAAAAAAAACAAAAAGATTTCATACCATTACTTTGATGATGACCGGGCGAGTCGCTACTGCAGCGCTTTGCCGACACGGAGCTTGTAGCGGAATTCGAGCATTTCTTCAAAGTCGAGCGCAAACTTCGACATGTATTCCGCGTACCACGCACGCACCGCACGCTGCTTTTCTTCCACAAAGGTTTGATTGCTATGAATGATTTCAAGTAATTGCGGAAGGTCATTCCAGGAATCTAAAATCACAAAAGGCGCACCAGAGTCTAGCAATGGCTGGAAGGCATTGGAGCACTTGTGGTTCACGTATTCTTCCTCTTTGGTCACCAAAACGGGAACCGATCCGGCCTCGCACGCCTCATAAATTCTGTACGCCTCTGGATTGTGGCCCATCGGGCACAGCGTGAACTTGCTGTCCAAGAGGACCTCCCGGTATTGCTTGGGTGTAATGTAGCCCTTTTCCACAGACACAGTTTGGGTCCAGGTATCCGTGACGTGAATGTAGGAAGACTTGGCAAGAGGATTCATCGTCCACGTTTCGGACTGAAAGTAATCACGCAATTTGCGCCGTGGAATCGATGTTGGCGACCCGACAAAGTTGATGGCATATTGACGCTTCCTTGCTGCCGGCACACCGGTGGTCTGGTCGACTCGTTCAAACTCGGCGCGAGGGCCAAGTGGAAAGTATAATGGCAACTTGATGCCACGCAATTTGCTCACCATCCCGGTCCCAATGACGTTATCGCCATGATATTGGCGGTAGTGAAATTGCGTGCTGCGTACGGCGCAATACTCGTCGCCCGTGACAATGACAATGTCGTACTGCTTGAAGGAGCTAGCAATGGTCTTTTGCACCACAGCCATGTCCGTGCAGCACTTTACATAAGGAATCATGCGGACGCGTGGCGCATTCACTGCGCACTGGCCATGCGCCTTGATCTCATACTCGTACTTTCCTGATCCGATCAAGCCCATGAGGTTTGTTCGAAAAATGCTTCCTTGTCGTGGGTTTGTGGCCACGGCACAGACCTTGATGAGTGCGCTCGATGCATGCGGCGCCATTGCTGCGGGCTCGAGCAATGATGGAAGATCGACGACCTCCTCTGCCTCTTGCTCCTCGATTCGCTCTGCAGCACGTCGTGCGTCAGTCTCGGCCACCACGGCCGCTGTCGTCACGCTATGCGCAGAGGCATCGGGCCCTCGTAAGAGGCCCGACTCGTCATTCCGCAGCGTCGCCGACTCCTGGGAACTCCAGTCGGCGCGCTGCGTCTCGAGGTCGGCGCGCTGCGTCTCGAAGTCTACGCGCGACACAGAAGATGCCGCTTCATCAGCACCAACCTCCGCGACGATGGGGTTTCGCGCTCGCAGCCAGCGGCTGTTGACGTAGCCCACGAGCACGAGCGCCACGAAGAGCGCGAGAGGCGCTCGCCAGCGGCGCAGGTTCCGTCGCGCCCGCGCCATGTCCATGTCGGCTCCCAGAGCCGCGAGCCGAGGCTTGGACAGCTTGTCGAGCGCCGCGAGTGGCGACGCCTCGCCGCCGCCGTCGCGGCCCGCGGCCCCGCCGACCTGGCGCTTCTGCATCGCCTCGGGGTCGTCGAGCTCCGAGTCGTTTCTGTTCTGCACGTCAATCAAACGGTGCCTGATCGATTTGATTTGATTTGCCATGGTTGATTTGATTTGGCAAATGAAACGAAATGATTTTTGGATTTTGCTTGATTTTCGTGGGAATTGCCTTGTCGATTTTTGAACGGTGGATTTTTTGAAAAGCCCAGCAAGCGGCACGGGAAGCGCCGTTCGGACGCAGGGCCCAGAGCCAGAAGCGACCGTCCGCACGGCGACCCTCTCGAGCCAGCGAGCCTGCGAGCGCGCCACGCTCGCTCCAAGCGGTCTCCGCGCACCCCGCCAGCCCGCCGCCGCCTCCGGCGCCGGCCGGCGCCGTCGGTGTCCGTCGCCGCGGCTGAGGCGCAGGCAAGTGGCGCACGGTTGTCGGAGCCGGCCCTTGTAGGCCGACGCGACGCGGACGAAGGACCATGAGCGCCATGGAGGACCTTGACCTGGACAAGCTGGACATGCCGGCGTGGCGTGCGATTGTCAGCTTTGTCGTCATCTTTCTGTGCGGCACGCTTGCCGGCGCCAGCGGTGTCGGCGGAGGCGCCATTTACGTGCCACTCTACATCACGCTCTTTGGCCTCGTCTACGAGGCCATTCCCTTGTCCAAGGCTGCCGTCTGCGGAGCAGCGCTGGCGTTCTTTGTCTTTAACGTGGCAACACCCGTACCGCGGACGACCAAGCACGCCAACCGCTTCGCTTACGATGTGGTGATGGTCATGGAGCCCGCAACGCTACTTGGCACGGTCTTTGGTGTCCTGGCCTCGCGCATGTGCCCGTACTGGCTCATCACCGCCGCCATGGCCTCGCTGCTCGCAGTGGCCGCCTTCAAGACCTTCAAAAAGGGCCGCAAGCTCTACGACAAGGAAAATGAGGCAAATGCAAAGGGCCTCGCCATGGAAACAGCGGCCCAGATGGCGCCCTTTGGCTCAGGCGAGGATCGAGGTCCGCTCATCGACCCGACCCCTGCCGAGGCCTCCAGGTCCGCCGCTCTCGAGCACCAGCCTGGCCGCATCGACCGCGAACGTCGGGACTCATATGGCGTTCACACACTCACGTCCTCGGAGCTGGCATGGGAGACTGACTACGAGTATGCCATGTCACGCATCGGGTTCACCAGCGACTGGATGGGCTGGCGTTGCCTTGAGACGGTCGGTATTTGCTACATTGTTGTCCTCTTGGCTGCAATGTTTTCCGATGATGAAATCATGCCCGAGTACACACGCGTCGACTGCGGGACGCTGGGTTACTGGCTCATTATTCTTGTCACTTCACTTGTGTGCGCCGCTGTTACAACCTGGAACGTCAAGTGGCTTGCCCGCAATGTAGAGTCCATGCGATACCAATGCGCCGTTTCCTGGGACGAAAGCACAGGCGCAAGATACGCTCTGCTTTGTCTGGTTGCAGGCTTTGCGAGTGCGCTCTGCGGCATTGGTGGCTCAACCATCAAGGGCCCAATCCTTCTCGAAATGGGCCTGCATCCAACTCTGTCCAAGGCCACGTCGCAGGTCATGCTCCTCTCCACGGTGAGCTCCTCGGCCTTTCAGTTCTTCATTTCTGGCGAGCTTCCGCCCTACTTTGGTCTGGCCTTTTTCGGACTTGGCGCACTTTCGGGATTCACCGGTAAATTCCTCGTTGATTGGTACGTGGAGCGAGATGGTCGCCAGAGCACCATCGTGTACCTTCTCGCCTGGTACATTGTCATCGCCGCGGTCATTATGACTTCCATTGGTGTCATCATCGTCCTTGGTCAGGTCACGCCTGAGGTGAATTGGGATCAGCTCGGCTTTCGGGGTGTCTGCGACCCGCTCCCGAATGACATGACGGCGCTGCGCTGGCTCACAACTTTTTCGTTTTGAGCGCAAAGCCCGCCCGGCCTGCTGAATTGGAGCGCTGTTCCTAAGCGTCACTGATCCACAAAGCGTCACTGCTTCACAGAGCGCAACTGCTTCGAAGCCGAACAAGTAGTAGATATTTTCATTCATGATTTATTCCAGGGTTTTTGCTTCTCTCGCCCTTGACCCAAGATTCTTGCAATGAGGTTTTGCGTTTTACGATTCTCCTTTTCTGAAAAGGGGGGAATGTGTGCGTGTGTCATCACTCTACGAGGGAATCAGAATCATTATTTTCCGTGGAGAGCGATTGAAGAAGCACAGCAACCATGGGTGATGCATTCTTGCGGCGTGCAATCTGTAAAGGAGATTCATATTGTAAATGAGTCCGTCTACCTTTGACGGCCTCGCGGAGCTTGGGCTCTGCCTCAGCGCCATACTCGAGAAGTAGAGACGCACACTCAACATGGTCATTCACGACAGCCCAATGCAGGGCAGTGCGGCTCCACCGATCCAAACAACGCACGATTTTGAGCCGCGACTGAATTGAATCCCCGCCCTCCCCGACATCTTCGCTCAAAACATCAAGTGCCAAAGCCAGAGAATCACGATTGCCACCACGCGCAGCTGCATGCAGGAGCGTTTGCTTGCGTCCATCACGTACCATGCTTGGCTTCTTGACCCCGCGCGCACGTAAAGCCTCAAGTAAGAGGCGAAATGATTCGGTACCCCCAGGCCCTGGCGCGCTCGCTGCAATGTGCGCAGCCTGGACCTTGTCATTCGTCGTGGCAAAAATATTAGCGCCAGCTTCCAAGAGAACGCGTACGACCTTTGCATGCCCGGCTGCTGCCGCGACGTGCAAAGGAGATTTACCGCGCCGCTCTCGCGAGACCCCCGCGTCAGGGTCCAAACCTCCAAATTCTGGATCTACGAGGATGCGCACAGCGTCATCCAAACCATCTGTAACAGCTACAAACAAGGCGTGTTGCGCCGCATCCTCGATCGGGCGAGAAGCATTGCGGTCACACTCTTCATTCACATCGACCTCTGCACCGGTCAAAAGTGGCGCAGCTTCGGAGCTCTGCGCAAGTATGCTCGCATACGCGCGAAGACACGGTGCTGTGAGAAGATTGGCCACGGAAAACGCACCAGTAAGTTCGCCAAAAGACTCTTCCGTCGTCCGAATCTGCGCGTCCTTGCCGCCTACAAGGGACACGAGTTCATGCGTGACGCGTTGCGCCTCGAGGGAATCACCGCCAATGCTTGCAAAGGAATCCCATGGCCCAATCACGGCCGGATTTACTCCTAATCGCTTGCTCCAGATACTAGCAATTAGCGCTTCCAGGGACGTGAGCGCGGTGGCGCTCTCTGTGCGACTTGCATCTGCAAGACTCGCGTCGGAAAGCTCTGCGACACGTTGCGAGGCCAAAATACCTCGCGCCGGGACCGACAAACTGCGAATGCGCTGCATATCACGCTTACCGTTGGGGCTTTGGAAATGATCAAATGATTTGATGGCAGCCACGCGCCCAGGAATCATGATTGCCGGGACATGGCGACGCAGAAAGACACGTACAGCCTCTTCTACACACCGCGGGAGCGCCCCAACTTGATTGACGTCCCATTTTTGTATTCCCTTGCGGCTCGCAGCCGAGGCTGACAGTGCAATCCATAAGACAAGTTGATCCAGTTTCGCATGCTTGACAAGGGCAAAGTCCTCCAAGAACCCGCCTTTGGCTCGCAAGCGATCCACGTGTGCTTCAATCTCCCCAATTTCAATGCGGACCCCTCGCAGCTTTATCTGATGGTCCTGCCGGCCCAAAAGACGTATGACGGGGCCGACAAAGTCTCCACATGAGCACGGTAGAGGCACCGCCGCGCGATGTTCCTCGATATCCGGTGGACGAGGTATCCACTCAAGTCGGCCCATGTCCCCGGTGCGAAAGCACCGAAGACCAGCAGCATTTGCATCGGTGAAGAATCGCTCGGCCGTCAAGCAATCTTGATGCAGGTATCCTCGAGCAACCTGCTTGCCGCCAAGAACAATTTCCTGCACTCTATTGTCTAACGATTGCTCATGCTCGCAGCGAGGGCGCGGGCAAGGGCGTTTGGATGCATGTTGAGGCGTGGACGTAGGCGCAGACGCAGGTGCGGTTCGAGGGAAGATCCACTCAATCGACTTTGTTTCATTCGTCAAAGGTGTTGGAGCTACACCACTTTCATCCTTGCTGGAGGCTGCCTGTTCGGAGGCCAAAGCCATCAATCCAACGTGAATGCCTTCGAGAGCAGCTGCAATGACCTGCTCGCCGCCTCGACCAGGCCCCATTGCGCCAACATCAGTGAGACACTGATACACGGTGGCCTCAGTGACACCGTAAATGTTCACGAGACGACATCGCGCGGGCCACGTGGTTCGCGCAGCCTGTGCGATTGATTCTGGCATGGGTTCGCCACCTAGGCTCACTTCGCGCATGGTGGGTACAAAATCGGGCAGCGCTTCCTCATTTCCGCGGAGGCGAAAGAGCGTCGGCGTCATACAAACGTGAGTGGCTCGAGATTTCTGCAGACAAATGGCAAGTTGGCCACCTGTAATGTGCGCTGCGCGAGCGACGCAGACCGCAGCTCCCGAGCAGAGCGCTGTAAGAGCTTCTCCCAAGCTCGGGTCAAAGGTCAGCGACGAGGCAATAAAAACCCGGGCTCCTGTCCCGATCCCATCTCCATCTCCATCTCCATCCCCACCCCTATCCCCGGTCCTTTCACCAGATATCTCGCTAAGCTTCGCGCGACTCTGCGAATATGCCAATAAACTTTCGTGCGTCACTACGACACCCTTTGGGCGACCTGTAGACCCGCTTGTGAAGAAAATGTGGGAAATGTCACTCGGCTGAGGATTCGGGAAGCTCCCGGCGCTAGTCATAGTGATCAAAGATTCCAGGGAAGGGAGCAGAAACAGCATAGCTTTGACTCCCTCTGAAGGGGAGTTCAAGACTGTCCGCGCGTTAGAATCGCATGCGCCATGCACGAGAAGCTGCGCGTTGGCATCTTCGAGAACTGCCCCGCATCGCGGATCCGCCAAGTCCACCGGGCAATATATCATGCCAGCAAGGAGCACCGCAAGCTGGACAACAACGAGCTCTGCATCTTCAACCGCGCCGACAGCAACTACGCGTTGTTCTTCTCCTCGCTCCGCAAGCCTGTCGCGCAAAAGCCCCGCGAGCGCACGCGCCGCCGTCCAGAGGTCTTCGTATGAGATCTCGCGAGCAATGCCGCCCGGCGCGACGCTGTACACCGCAACGGCGGTCGGTCGCAGCCGCGACTGCGTGGCGACGGCCTCCACGACCGTGCGCATAGCCATGTGGACCTCCGCTTGCTCTCGCCGAGACGATCTTGCGAGCGAGTTCTTGGCCAAAAAGAGTCACGCCTCGCCGCCGCAGATTTGGCGGAGACCCCCAAATTGCATGCCAAGCGCGGATTGAGGGCCTGCGTGGAAAACCGCCCATTTCAAGCTGCGTGGAGGAGGCCGACTTGTATCCAAATGAACAACCACTCGATCCGCCCAGCCATCCGTCGCGCCCCGGGCTCGCGCAGGGCGCGAGTGCTGCGTGGACCCGGCCAGTGTCGACTGCGGCCCCTGCGGCCGCGGGTCCCGCGTCGATCCTGCGCGGCGCGGCTGTTTCTGCGCGCCGAGGCGGTCTCAAAGGAAAAGAAAGCCTGCAAGCCCAGAGATGACGACGCCCGAGGCAGCGCGACGGTTGGACGCCACCGCCCGAGGCGGATGGCGTGAGCTCTTGCTCTTTCAGTTCATGGCGCTGGGCGTGTGGCTTGTGCCAGTTGTGTTTTGGATGCTGCTGGGCGCTGCTGCGCTCCTTTCGGGCCAATGGAAGATTTGGGTCACCAAGGGAGCGGTATTTGCAAGGCTTTTGGCGCACGCCTCGAGCCTGGCCCTCGTTCTTCTGTTGACTGTTGGCGTGAGGCATCGATTCTCAACCGTGCGCCGCGAGATTTTTTCACGGGTCGTGAACATCTTGCGCGGTCTCGTGCAGCCCCTCGTCGTACATGTGCTTCATGGTGCTGTCGGCTACCTGAGCGCAAGTCTCTTGCTGGCTCTTGAGAGCGTTGCCGCACGCAAGGCACTTTCACGGTCTGCGGGCGACCAGGTTCTCGTCTGGGAGGCAAGCTATTTATCCCTCTGCGGCGTGAGCAGTGGCATTGTATTTTCCATGATTTTCTTCATTGGTGACCGGGCGCGCATTGTGTTTCCACGCAACGAGCAAAAGCGGCACGTGCGTCTGCGCAAGGCCCTTTCAATAGTGCTTGTGCGCTCGCTCACCCTCGCCATGATGGCGAGTACGGCTGCAACGGTGCTAGGCCATATCCTGTACGGGAAATCGCCTGCGGACATGGCTTGGGCCGTGCTGGCGCGGGGTGTGCTGGTTGCCTGGTTCGTCGCAGCTTGTCTCGATGCTTCTGCAGAGCTTTACTCGGTGTTTATGACTGAGAACAAACGTATCGGCATGTGCACGCGCTTCCCTGTGGGTATGCGCGAAGAGTCCGTACTGCTTGCCCAGTGCACGACGCTGTGCGACCCAGGGTCGCTCGAGGAAGCATTGCTCTGCTTTCCGCTTAGCATTGCAAGTTCGCGCAGCTCAATGCTTTCCTTTCGCAGTGCGAACAAGGAGATGGGAGGCTTGCTCGAGTTCGCAAAGGCATACGAAATGACTGCACAACAAAAGCAGCAGCAGCAAGAGCGACAGCCGCAAAGCGCGGCTCGAGCGGCTGCTGTGGTGGACGCGCGCGCTGCTCTTCGGCAGTGGTGGGTGGACACATGCGAGACGGTCTCGCTCGCATCGCAAACTGCCGAGGAGTGGGAACAGCTTGTGACCTTGCGCAGACGGCGGCTCAATACAGTGCTCCAGGCCATTTACACGTCGGACGCAGCACAGCTCGGGTTTCCCTTTTGGCACCGCGAGCGTCTTAACCCGGCGCAGGAGGTTGTCCGCGCGCGTGCATTCTTTGATCTGGCAAGTCTTTCTGAGTTTGATGAGGATCGCCGCAGAGATATCTACGAAGACGCAGAGACTTGCATTCGCGTCATGGAGAGCTGCATGGCTGTGGTTGATGCGCTCACCCTCACGCTCACGGTGGCTTCGCGGTATTCTGCGCTTGAACCTACGTTGCCCACTTCAAAGGGCGGGCAGCCCCTACGAGATGTCTTTGTCCTCGGCCCTGCGCCCTCTGAAACCAATGGACTCGACCCTAAGATCAAGCGCGATCTCGCATGGAAGGCTGAGCTTGCAGCGCGTCGTCTTCGGCGTCAGCCATGGCTCTCGCTCGACTGGTGGCTTTTCACAGTACAGTCTCAATTCAAGGCCCACGACCCTATTGCTGCCCAGTTTGCTTTTGACCAAGAGACCTCAGATCGTCCCGAAGCTACAACAGCTTCATCTCGCGCCGACACTAGCAAAAGCGGCGTTGGAGCGCGGTCATCATGGGAACAACAGTGGGAGCGCCGGCGCGCCCAGCGGTCGCAACGGTGGTTGCACGCGATCAAATCGCAATTCTGCCGGACCCCAAAGCAGCAGACGGATGCCCTGCTTGGCGATGATCAGGTTGTTCGAGCGGCCGTGGTGGCGCTTGGGAACCTGGCATTGCATTCACGCTCTGAAGATCAGTTTGGACATGTGGCCCGGCTTGTCCCGGCAACTCTCGAGTCACTCCAAGGTTGTCTCAAGGTTTTGGATCTCTACAGTGCGAGCCCAGCCTTCTTGGGCGAGGCTTTTGCTGCTTCGGGCATGCAAGACAACAAGTTGACGCGCGCGCAGGTCGTTGAGCTACGTTTCGCTGTTGAACGAAGCGTCTTTGCAATTCGAAAGACTTTTCATGAATGGCTGCCTGCAAACACATGAGAGAGAGAGACCTCATGGCTGGCTGAATTTTGAGTACGTTTCTGCAAACAGACAGAGAGGAAACCCTGGTGTATGCGAGTGAGTAGAGAGTTGTGTTGAAAGCAAGAAAGAGAGAGAGAGAGAGAGAGAGAGGAGATGGTTGCAGATTCAGGGTATGCGCGCCATAACGCATGATATAGCAGGCTTATCACAGCTTTTTCCCACCGGTGATTGTGCCTTCCTAAGTCGTGCAATAATGCAACGAACGAGACGTTTGAGCGGATGCGGATGCACCACGTGCCGACTCCGTATAGGTTTTCTCGGACATATTATTGTAGTTACGAAAATGAGGAGGAGGATGGTCGAAGGTGAGGGGGAGAAAGATGGGGCTCCAAAAGAGAGAGAGAGATGGGTTAGAAACGAACATGTATCACTTGCAGAATTCGCTTGGGGGAAAGGTTGGCCGCAAACTAACAATTCTTGGCCCATACAGTCATTCACAGTCAGGCCTGATATCAAGCGATCTTTCAATGGCATCAATCATTACCTTCATGCGACAAGAGTGAATTGACTTTTTACAAACTTTTTCTGCAAAAGCCGTTCTCCAAAGGTCTTATTCATTGGTACGTTGAAAGGCAGCGCGCAAGAGCGTTTTTGTGTGCGAGAGAGAGAGAAAAAGAGAAAGAGATGGTCACAGATTCAGAGTCTGCGCACCATGACGCACGATATAGCAGGCTTATCACAGCTTTTTCCCACCGGTGATTGTGCCTTCCTAAGTCGTGCAACAATGCAACGAACGAGACGTTTGAGCGGATGCGGATGCACCACGTGCCGACTCCGTATAGGTTTTCTCTGACAAACTATTGTATTTACAAAAAGTATAGAGGCGGATGGATGAGGGGAGAAAGGGGGATAGATGGCCCCTCGCATAGAAATAGGCAGAGACGGACGGTTGGACGTCACGTGCACTATTCGCGCTCAAGAGTTCGGCATCAAACTAACTCGTTGCTCCCGTGATGGATTGGGTCCTGAATCGAGTAATCTTTCGCAGGAGTCGACGTGGCGTGGACGCTTCATAGGGCAGGTCACTCGACACCGATTTTTCCTCCTCCTCTCTTATAGATTCGGCGCTGCTTCCACGACGGCGCGTCTTGGCCCAGGGCCCTTGAATACCTCTACCAGCATTATTTTCCACCTGGGTATCTTCATCCGTATCCATTACGACATCTTCCGTGTCAGGTTGCCAGCTGGAGTCATCATTGTACAATAGTGCCTCCTGCACGAGCTCGTGCTGCCTGGCCACACCATTGCATAAAGAACAAATTTCGAGCTCCTGATCAACTCTTGTCTCCAAGGCACCCTTGTGCACGTAAGGCATTGCTTGCGATTTTGGCGTGAAGCGCGTGCACACAATCTTGCCTGTCTTGTCGCGCCGTCCTGCCCGCAAAAAGCCGCACGAGTCGCGAGTCCACACCACGGTGTCCAGTACCATGGGCGCAATCTTCTCAAAGACGCCCCCACGCCGCACCAGTTCATCCGCATTGCTTCGGATCTGAGCCGCGCAAAGGTTCATGAGCGGCGCCGGAGAGAGCGGGCCCACGAAGACCCTGTGCATATCGTTGAGGCGATTCTCACCGTCGTATCCACCCAGCACGTACATGTAGTTGTCCATGCAGACAGCGCGGTGAAAGGTTCGCGACGACGGCTCGACCCCTTCAATCTGCATTTTTTCCCACTGAAGACGGGAAAAGTCGAAGCGGTGCACGTCGTGAAAGCGCTGGTGCTCCTTATCGACGCCGCCAAAGACGAACATGCTCGAACCGCACACAACTGCTGAATGCCGGTACCGGTTCTCGGGACGCGCTTCGAGCAAGGGCGCGCCGAGTGCCCCAAAAGAGGCCTCGTCAACGTCCATACTATGAATTTCTGCCTCGTTGCGGCCAAAGTCAAGTGATTTTTCTTGGTCAGCGTAAACGGTGGTATGATGCGAGTCTCGATCATCGTCCATGTCTATGCTACCTTCGCTTGCCTTTGTTTCCAAAATCGACATGTTCTCCATGTACATGCTGTCGCCTTCACCGCTGCCATCGGATTGCAGTCTATCCCGTGTTTCGAGTTCCGATCGTCTCGATCCTGCCAAAGTCTGACAGAGCCCATCCCACAGACTGCGCCGCTGGCGGTTTCCCGGTCGAGACTCGGCTTGAGCCCCGTCTGTGAAACAGGAGACCGTGGTAGAGGACTCGGTGCGTCCCACCAAACTGAAGCGTCGTTTGGTGCCTACAAAGGGCTCAGGTCGACCCTTTTGGTTGCCTTGCTTTTGAGCGTGCACATCTTTCTGATGTGCCTCTACGCGGAGCATGTCAAGCGTTGACCAGCGCTCGGTCTCTAAGTCGAGCGCAAACGTGCAGTCGAGCGTTTCGCGACCATCCCAGCCGCCAAAGATCCACAGCTTGCCGTCGTGGACAATGCCCGAATGGCCAAAGCGACGCGTGGGAAGCACGAAGGAGCCGGACGATGGCGTCTCAACTTGTTCAACGTGCAGCATGTGCTGTTCGCGTTGTCGGGTTTGAGGTTCTTGCTCTTCCTCGCCTCCATTCGCATCGCTCTCATCGTTCTCATCGTCATCATCCTGATCCTGGTCTTGGTCATCGTCGACTTCCTGATGCTGTTGCTGGAGCTGCTGGAGTTGTTCAAGAAGAAGATTTTCCTGCTCCTGCTGATGCCGTTGTGCGTTCACGCAGAGTTCGCGCCACGTGAGTGTGCGCGTGTCGAACTCAAAGGTATTGTTAAAACGCTCTGCGCCATCATAGCCTCCGAAAACGACGAGCCGGTGGTCGTACGCAACCATGCTGTGGTCCGTGCGAGGCTGGGGCACCCGCTCATTTCGATCATTTGCAGGGAGCTGCCCGTCTTCTAAATTCTGCAAAGGGTCTTGATTTCCTTCTTGGGACTCTGCTTCGAGGATGACGTCCATGAGCGTGCGGTTGCGGGGGCGAACAAAGGTCCACTCCAAGGTGGCAAAGTTGAGCCTGTAAAGGTCATTGAAGTAGTTGCCATCTCGCCCGTCGTAGCCTCCAAAGACATACAGGCTGCCATCGAGAACGACGCCGGTGGCTCCTGAGCGACGGCTTGGCAAGTGCCCGTACGCCCACATTCTCGTCCACGCCTTGGTCGTTGGGTCGAACCTGTAAAGATCTTGTTGTCGTCTGCGTCGGTCTGTGCCTCCAAAGAGGTAAAAGCATCCCTCATGAGTGACTACCGCATGACCTGTACGCGGTGAGTACCGCCCCTCTGTCTCGATGGTTTCCCAGCGGACCTCGAACGGCAGCAGCGTCTTGTCTGCGTTGGAGGAGGACATCATCATCACGTCTCGATGTTCTGTCTGCCCTGCTCTGTGCGCAAACTAACAAAAGAAGCTGCCCGTTCTCTTTTTCTATCTTCTTCTGCTTCTTCTGCTTCTTCTTCCTCTTCTTCTAGCACAGAGACGCTCCCTCGCTTGGCAGCTAGCTCTCCCTGCGCGGCCGCGCCGGCCTGCGCCGCCCGCCCGCTCGCGTCTCCTTCCGCGCGCCTTTCCTTCCCTTTCCTCTTCCCGCGCAGGGCGAGCGATTGATTGATTTCCTCGCGATTTCCGCGCTCTTCTCGCCTGCGAATTCAGATTCCGCGCCGCGCCAGGCCCGGGCGGGCGGGCCGGGCACGACGGCCGGCTGAGCGCACACCCGCTTGCAGCTCGCTCGCTCGCTCGCACTGGCGCGCCCTCTCGCCTCGCTCGCTGGCAACCTTCCTTCGCTCGCTCGCTCCGGGTCTGTCGCGGCGAAGCGGCTTTGCTTTCTCTCCTTGCTTTCTTTCTTTCTTTCTTTCCTTCTTTGCGCCTCCTCAAGCTCACCGCTATCCCTCCCTGCTTTCCCCCCGCACCGGACACCGCGCAATCCACGTGTCTATATCGTGCGGTCTTGCCCGGTCCGCTCCGAGATCGCCCCCAACGGTCTGCGCGAGAGAGCCTCGCAGCAGCTTCCCCCTTTCCACGCGCGGTGGTTTGCTCTGAGGATACCGCCCTCCCCGAAACCCCGCCCGCGCCGAGGCGCCGCGCCCGCGCCGAGGCGCCGCGCGCGAGGCGGGAGAGCGCGCGGGCGAGAGAAGGTGCGCGCGGCAGCGAGAGAAGCGCAGCAGTGGCGGGGACGGAGATCACATGTCCCGAGTGCGCGAATCTGCAAATTCTGCGAAGACGGCGCGCGGAAGACCGACCTTGAAGAAGAGAGCGCCAGAACGGCGGCGTCGTCGACGACACGCCGAGCTTGAGCTTGGGCGCGTCTCGCTCTTGGCGTCGCGCTTTTCCGGGCCGAGCTGCAGCTTGGAGAAGACGCTGCATGAGGTGCGGCAAGACGCCGGTGCCAGAGAAGATGGCGGCCCGGTAATACTGGTAATTGTTAAGGAGGGGGGGGGGGGAGTGGCGAAGCGGCGAGACGGACGGGGTCGTGCAAAAGTCCAGCAGGAGGTTAATTGGGTGAGCGTGGAGGAAAAGGATGGATAGGGATGAAGATGGGCACGATTACACGGCGTGCGCGGCCATCGAGTAGTAAGTCCTGTTGGGTTTGAGGTCCATGTCGAGCGGTTCGGGCACAGCGTGCGCCTCGACAACTCCGGCGTGCATCGCGAAATTCCCCTGATGCATGCTCGCGCCATACTGTGCCGCAGCAGGATCGTGCTGCCGTTGATGGTGCTGATACGCGTACGGATCTGCAAAAGATGTCGCAGCAGCAGTTTGCCCCCCTGGCATGGGCGCGAGAGCAGCGGTGACGGGCGAGTAGATGGTGGCTACGCCAGTGTTGACTGAAGTGTACGAAGCCAAGCCTCGCGAGGGCCGCACACGAATACTGCAAATCTTGCCCTTGCGGCCAATGCTCACAATTTCAAATTGGAGCATCGGATGCTCTGCCTGGAGCCGGGGAATAGTTTGCGCGTTGAGGATGTCAAAGACCATGTCCACGTACGCAGCATACAGCGTGTTGATAAGAAAGGAAGTGCGAATCATCAGTATCAAGCTCCCGATGAACACTCCAACAAACATGATCCCTAAACCCGTCACGAGCTCGGCCCCGAGCGATGCGCCAAGAAATGAGCAAAGAAAGCCTGCCATAAAGCCTATTGCCACGGCGAGCATGCAGAAATAGATGCGACGATGTGCATTCGACAGACTTCGGCGCATCACGTACGTCTGCTCGCCGTTCACGACCTCATCGAGACGGTGGCGGATCTTGCGCCACTCTACCTCGTTCATGCAGCCCTTGAATTTGCGCGGGAAGCTCCCGGTCATAATAACACGGTCTCCGCAAGGCTCAAGCCTGGAAGGCACCTCAAAGTCATACTTCTCCTGGCGCTTGTTGCCAAAAAGTCCCATTGTGGTGTCGCTGGGTCAGGATGGAATTTCAGGAAAAGCACGAAGTGCACTTTACGCCTCGCTCGCGTCCGCGTCCCTCCGCCGACGGAAGATGACTCGAACGGTTTTTGTTTTTGCGTTTGTTCGTGTCTGCAGTGCAGGCAACCTTTTTGCTCCCTCCCATTCATCTGGCTCCAGCTTTCATGCTGATCGATCGCGCTCCTCCTTGGGGACAGCCCCATCGCCCCTGCGATCTTCGGGACGCCTCGTTGGTCTCCACGTGCTGGCTTGGTGCAGGTCGCCCGGGCCACCAAGATGGCGAGCCTGGTATGCCACCATTGTCTGTCCGCTCGAGGGTGGTCGATCGAAAGCATTCTCGACGTCGGGACCACGGCCTGGAGGTGTGTATATATAAATCCAGATGCAGCTGCAGTTGTTCCACATTCTTGTGTTCTCATGCACGTTATCCGCCCGGTCGAGTGGGCATTCAAGCCAGTCGTCCATCAACCTTCAGCCACAGAGAAAAGTAGTATACTTATGCTGCTGTGCTGCGTTGTCTTGCGTGGCGTTGCGATGGACTCACAGTGAATCATGGGTCGGTCGTGTGCCAAGCCTGCGCGTGGTACAATCTGACTTTTCCTCGTTGGAAAGAGATGCTCGTCAACTTGGACACGGCGAGCAGCCTCAACCCGATCGATCGATCGATCGATCGATCGGTCCAACAGAGCATATGACCGCACCGCACCGCACCGCACCCCACCGCATCGCATCACATCGCATCGCATCGCATCGCATCGCATCGCATCGCATCGCATGGCGGCGATGTCCTCGTCGTCAAGGCTCGCGCCACGCGCCCTGGAGTCCCTCTTCTTCTTACTCCTTGACCGACAAGTCTTCCCTGTGCACGTCGTGCGTGCATTTTCTTGCGTGTGCATTCATTCTTGGCTTCTTCTTCACCCACACGGCAAACACGCCCACCAACAATCAACCAATCCAACAATCAACCAAACAAGTGAAACAAATCGACCTCGCCGCACATCTCGCGCGTCGCGTGCCTCCCGGGGCACCGCGCGAGTCTCTCCGCCCCGGCGCGGCGCGACGCTACGCCTCACCTACCCTTTCACGCGCACGCGCCGCGCTGGTTCACTTTAACTCACACTATGCCCCCGTCGCGCGCCCCTTCCTCCCTCCCTTTCCTCTCCTTTCCTTTCTCTTTCTCTCCTTTGCACTCGGCAAGCAGACCCGAGCGAGCGAGCGAGCGAGCGACTGCTTCGGCGAGGTCGCGCGCGCACGAGCTCCGCGCGGCCGCGAGAGACGGGGGAGGCGCGAGAGGGCTGGCCCCGGTCGAGCGAGGGCGCGCCGGCCACGACCGCTTCGCGCGTGGAACAGCGGCATCGGCCGAATCGAATGGTGTCGCCTCGGATTGGGGGGGACGGCACGCGCCGCGACTGCGAGGGGCCTCGCGCAGACGCGCCGGCCGCGATGGAGATGCGGCTGTCCATGAGCGAGCTGAGCATCGCGGACGAGCCGAAGAATCCGAACAGCGTCGCCTCGCTCGGCCTCCCCTCGGCCCGGCGTGGCAACGCCGGCGGCGCGGGAGATAGCGGCAGCAGCGCAGGGCCCAATAGCGCAAGCGCCGCCGCCGCAGACCGCCGCAGCCGCGTGCGCAAAGCGTACTCTGGGCGGTCCAACAAGTTCCTCTCCGATGAGGTCGTAGGCAAGCAAAAGCTGCGCGGTCCCTCGGGCGCGAATCTGCCCGCAGATCAACAGACACGCCAAATTCACATGCTCGAAGGCCTTAAACGCGAGGGCATTGCCGCGCCTGCTGCCGGCAAGCCCGCGGTACCCGCGCAGACCGGTCAGCGAATCCAACCTCTTTCTCGAACCCAACAACCCCAGAATTCTGCCCCGCTGCCGCCGCGCGTACGGGCGCCCATTCAAGGCCCGCCCTCTGTCGCGAGCGCCTCAAGTGATGACCAAGACCGGAAGCCGAACTACTGGACTCCTGCCGAGGACGCTGCTCTCAAGGTTGCCGTTGATCGTTTTGGCGATGCGTCATGGAAAAACATTGCCTCGGCGGTCCCAGGACGGACCTCAACGCAGTGCATCCAGCGCTGGAAAAAAGTACTCAAGCCTGGCCTGAAAAAGGGACATTGGTCCACTGAAGAAGACAACCTTCTTGTCGCTGGCGTCCGTTCGCAGCAGGCCAAAAATGTGAAAAAGCTCAATTGGAGTGAGGTCGCCAAGGACATTCCGATGCGCTCCTGCAAACAGTGCCGCGAGCGCTGGGTCAATCATCTCAATCCTGATGTAAACAAGGGCTCGTGGACCGATGAGGAACTCCGCAAACTTTGGGAGCTCCAGTTAGCGACACCGCGCAAGTGGGCCAAGATCGCGCGCCAACTCCCTGGTCGCACTGAAAATATGGTCAAGGTGCGCTGGAACATTCTCAACCGATCCAAGACCAAGCCCTCTGTTGGCAGCTTTCAAGATGCCTCGCATCTCGGATCTCTTACTCCCCCTGTTCCGCAATCATCCCTGCTTCCACCTTCGACTAATTTGTCCTCTGCGGCTACTCCTGCGTATAACGCGGGACATGGTGCTTCAGTCAAAATTGAAAGAGGCCCCTCGGACAAGCTCGTAGGGACGTCGCCCACCGCTGTGCTTGGCCAACAGCCTCGTCGACAGAACACCATCATCCTCAAACGCGATTTTTCCACGACGACGCAGAACAACACGACCACATATCCGCAAGTCTTCGCAACCCCTGCTTCCTCTGCGCCTCAATCGCGCACGGTTACATCTGGATCAGACCCCGAACTTTCGTTTCCAAGCGTCGAGTGGGACCCAAATGAGCTTCAGATTCGCCCACTCGAATATGAACCATCAGATCACACCTCTTTTGGCGTCGCTCCTCCCGACTATCCAGGCGCCGTGGCGCTGTCCTCCTCAAGTTCCACATCTCCCGCACAAGGTGCCGCCTCTTCGCATGTTCTGGCGTCCTCCATGACAACACCGAGAGCCAGAAACGGCAGCGGTCGTGCCAGCACGTCGGTGAACGGCACAGACTCCGATGTTCTCAATCAGACATCTGTGCACCTCAATTCCAGCCAACAAGTGGGGACTCTGTATGGAGATCTTTCACACCTGGAAGGTCTTGCGGGGCCGAATGCGCTTGATGACGTTTCCTTTGAGCCGATTGATTTCGGCGATCTCCAACTCAACTCACAAGCCGGAGACTCCGCGTTTTCTACTTTTGGAGCAGATCATCATCATCAGCAGCAGCAGCAGCAATCACTTCAAGGCCACAGCGCGAGTCACATTGCAAATGCGGCATACCACGCGTCTCATGCAAGTCATCACCAAGAACGGCATACCTCGCCAGTGCTACAAACAAATACCGGCAGGCCTTCCAACAATGTGTCCTCGGCAAGCAACGCAAGCGCAGCCAAGGCCGCCTATCAAAACAAGGCTGACGACAGCACTGCCAACAGTTCTTCCTTGCGTCAATCCGTGAGCGACTTCCAGAGAGCTCTCTCCTCCACTGGAAATGACGCAGATTTTCTCGCGAATGTCCCTCAGACATTTGACGATCTGGTCCTAGACGATGATCTTTTGAACGGGGAGCTCGATGAATTTGCGCGTCATCTACCTCCCTTCCAAGCGCATGATAATATGAAATGAAAGAAAGAAAAGCAGAGTCCAGAATTATCTGGCGAGCATCTTCCAACGGTTTCTGACTGAGCATACATCATAACAACATTTACGAAATAATTCATTGATTCTCAATTTTACCTCTTTTTAGAGAAGAAGCACTTTTGCTATGCAGCGTCTCGCCGCCGCCGTCGTCGTCGTCCTCGTCCTCTTTGCATACAAGACGATTATTCTTCAGACAATCATGTCAGCATCCATTTTACGTACTACTGCGTCGCAGCACTTTTGTCGTCTTCGCGCACCTGATGAAGAATCGAGCGAAACTCCTCCCCAGCATCTTCAATGAAAATGCCAGAACGAACATCAAAGAGTCGCTCGAGCCAGGTTGCAAGCTCCTCTTGATTGCTCTCAGAGATACCGTTCAGCTCGTCGTCAGACACGCCATCCTCGTCTTCGGATCCCACGCCAAGAAGTACCATTGCCTGGCGGATTGCTGCTCCAAGCAACGACGAGTCGTTCATTCGCTTTGCATGGGAAAGGTCATCACGAACCTCTCGAACGCTTGCAAAAGGCATCGATTTTCGAATTGGGACAGCGCGTCCCGGGCGCAAAAGAATCAAATCGACATTCTTGGCATCAACGGCCTTGTCCCTGACCCACTGGGCTGCAACGAGACCATCAGGCACCGAAATCTCTCCGCCATCGTCCTCTGGAGACGCATCGTCTCGGACAGGAAGTACTGTCGCAGCGACCATGAAGCTCTCGCGGAAACTATCGTCAGCTGCGCTCAGATACGCGTAAAGAGCACGAATTCGCTCATGTCGCTCGAGGTCGAGGCCCACAGATCGTCCGAATATCTCGCGCTGAAGTCTGCAAATGAGGCCTTGCAGACCGACCTCTTGGGCAAATGTGTCGGCGAAAAATGGGTCCATCTCACGCGCTCTCAGACTGGCTTCTTCGGTATCCGCAACGCTGCTGGCGCCTCTTGCAAATTCACTCAGTTGTGCGCCAAGACGAGCGAACCCTGAGCCAAGACATTCTGCTGCCCGCAGCCATTGCGACGCCCCAGCAGCTGCACCAAGTCGGGTGCAGGCGCGGCGGCCTAGATCGAGCGTCGCTCCCTGCGCTTCGCAAGCAAGTTCGGCACATGCCACCAGAGCATTTTCCACCTCTGCCTCGGCCTCCACGGTAGACTCCTGCAAAAGCGCATTCAGGAGCATCGCCTCGCTCTTCAACCAAGGAAGAGGGATCAGTGAAACCGCCACGGTGTCAAGTGCGTCTTGTAAAATGCCACACGAGCGCTCTTCCTCCGCATGGTAGCGCGCGACAATGGCATATGCGGCGATGATATCCGTGTATAGCGTCTGCTTAGTCCGAGGACTTGTCTTTTTGGGCTCAAAAAAGCCAATCGCCCCGAGTGCAGCCTGTGCGGAAGTGTATGCAGCTCGAATGGACGCCTCTTCGATGTCATCGCTCTCGCCAGACTCCACCTCAGAGGCTTGCTGATTCGAGCAACGTATCCAAGCGGCGTGAGCCTGCTTTGCAATGACGATCGCTTTCACATACGTCAAGTCTCGAACCTCTGCGGAGGCGATGATTGCCGTGTGGGCGACTCTGGCAGCTTCCTGGAGGCTTCCGAGACGAGCCAGTGCTTCTGCACTGCAAACAATTGCCGCTCGGCGAATATCGCTCTCCGCATTCACTTCGCAATCATGATCAAGAGAGTGACTCGCGGCCAGCACACTCTCCGGAGAGCCGAGGAGCTCTGCAGCCCTTAAAAGGCTGAAGCGCAGATGCAACCAGGCGTGAATATTGAGTCTGGGTGAATCAGCTTCGACATCGTTCGATGCGGTGTCACCGACAGCACGACTCGAGGCAAGTGCTTCGAGGCAGATGGATGCCCAACGAATTGTGGTTCGCGCCTTGCCTTGCGCGAGGAGTACGTCTGCCGCACAAGTCAGTACCTCGGCTGAGCTCGCCTTGGCAATTTGCAACATCGAGTCGCGCGATGAGACCAGAGTCTCGGCGCCGTCCGCGTCGGGCTCGGTCTCTTTACCTGTGAGCTCTTGCGCGAAAACTTCTGGAAGCTGCGGGTCAAGAAGCTTGAGCGTAGCCTCGAGAAGCTCGTTGCGGGAAAGTGAAGCATCCTCTTCGCCCTCCGATTCGACACGTGTCGACGGCGGCCAGAACGAGAGGACGCGGCAAACGAGTCGAGCGCGACATACGCGCAAGATTTCCATCAGACGTGGGCCCAAGGCTTTGGAAACCCAAGGAATGGGCTCAGTCTCTGGACCAAGCGTGACAAGCGATCGGAGTCCATCACGATTGGCACGTGACCACGGTGCCTCGTTGCTCGTCAAAGCAAATTGGACGCCGTGGGCCTCACGCTGCATTTGCAATATTGCGAGCACTTCGTCGGCATCCTGAGGCTCGTCGGCGACACTCGATGCTTGGTGTAGCTCAGCGGACGAACGGAGGAGTTCACTCTCATCAACCGGAAAATTTGCGCCGAGAAGTACGGCGCGAAGTGCGAGACCACTTTCACGCACGAGTCCAAGCTGCGTAAGCGCCGTGGAGCGAATAAGATGCGACTCCAGCACAACAGAGGCCGAAAGGCACCACTGCCTGCCAGCGTACTCCAAAAGACTTGCGATTGGAAGAGAAAGCAAGTTGTCTGCCTGACGACTGCTACGTGAAAGCTCGCGGGCAATATGGCCAAGGGCCTCAAGAATTGCAGTCTTGCGTACCGCCTGGAAGTTGAAGAGCGCGCGATCGAGACCCGGCATGAGCTCTCGCACCTGATACGAGGCATAATCGCACGTTCGCACAGGATGCTCGATGGAGGCGCTCAGCAAACATGCAAAGAGCCATCCTCCGAGACGGAGGTGCTTCATGGTCTTGTCTACGTCGCCCGTAAATGAGAATTGGGCAAGTTTCGCGCAACTTGTTGCCGCCAGAACGCAGGCACGCGCGCCAAAGCGGGCAAGGAGTGACTGGCACATTGTAAGCTCTGCGCAGCTGGCAAGGTTCTCCTTGGGAGTCCATTTTGACACAGACGTTGGGGTTTTCGCCGCCGACTCTAGAATCCTTTCCCAGGACGAAACGCTGTTTACGTCTTGCAGGACGGCGTCAACGGCATCGGTCCAGGCAGTGCGCGCCGCAGCCCACCCAGCCACACCGCCTTGTGCGGCGTGAAGATTGCCGAGTTCAAGCAGAGCCTGTGCAAGCAGCGTGGTTTCTTGTTTCTGCCGCATAATCTGCACAGCTTTAACGTACGCCTGAATCGCTTCCTTGACGCTGGCTCCCGAGAGACCGAGCTCTGCGTCCGGATCCGCCTCCGGTTCATTCGTGAACTTGGATAGCACACTTGCGCCATCGTTGAGCCGCGTACGGCGGCTAAAGCGGGATGATTTGCTCACTACAGAGCGCGGGCTTCGCTGCGTGCGCTGCGTACGGGTCCGACGCGTTCCAAGACCCGGAACGGGTGCCAAGAGCGCAAGACCCTCTGATTCTGGCGTTAAAAATTGCAAAAGAGCGCGCTTCCCAAGCGCCTGCGCAGTCTCGAGAGCTTCTGCGGACGTGCTCTTGTCGCGTGTCAGATTTTGCTGCATCCGTGCAACCTCTAGCTCCATTGTTTTCAGTTGTTCAAGGCGTGATTCACATGCAGCCAGACTCGACTCGAGAGCAGACTTCTCCGCAAGATACGCTTGTTCGGCGTCCGAAAGCGGAGCTTCAGTCGCGCTGCTCGGGGCTTTACGAGCAGGTTTGCGGCGCTTCTTCTTGCGCTGTGATTCCTGCCAGCTTGCCACACAAGCCTCGAGAGCACCGCGCACCCGTTGTGCTTCCGCATCTGCCGCCTGAGAGAGGTTTGACTGTGCCAGAACCACGAGGGGAAGCACCTGGCTCACGAGGGCTTCCGTGTTGTCAACAGCTGCAACAAAGCGGCGTCCAAGCACGATGAGTTGCGACCAGCGCTTGAGATGACAAAGAACCTGCACTGCAAAACCGATCATCCGAGACGCCCACCATGCGTCGCAAACAAATCGCTGTGACCGTGCGCTCGAGCCACGTCTCTTTCGAGCCTGAGCCCCGCAGTTCTCGAGCATTTCCACAATGGCGACGCCGGCGCGGAAGATAGGACGCCAATCGTAGCAGCCGGCCTCAACCTTGGGCGCAAGAGAAGGCCCATCAGTGTCCTCGTTGCCGTCTTGGTCTCCGGACGCGCCCGTGCGACCTGACTTTTCCAGATGGTCGCTCTCAACGCCATCCTCGTTCTGCCCACTTTCCGCACCTGTGCTACGATTGGCCTCCTCTTGTCTTGCAAGCTGTAATTTTGTACGAAGTGCAGGAACGAGCGCAGCTTCGCACACGGCGTCTTCAGTGAATTGCGTTGGCGTGATCCAGGCGAATTCAAGGACATTCCACATCAATTTGCCAATACCTTCAACCTGGCGCCACGCCTGTCCCCATCTGGCTCGGGACATGGCTCGCGCGAGATAATGAAGTAAGCGAGGCGAATCCTCGTAGGCCTCCTTAAAAGCAGCCTTGGCTGCATCGTGCGCCTTGGTCAGTGCTTCGGCCTCGGCACTCATCTTGGAATGCCGAGCATCTACGCCGTCGCCAAGACTTGAGCCTCCTTCCTCGTCTTCCTCTTCGTCTTCTTCGCCAAGCTCATCGCCTTCAGAGAGATTGTTGGGGAGAGGACGTAGACGTGGGACTGTGGGCGGGACCGCGCCGCTTGCGCTATCCTTGATGGGCAACCAGCGTAAATCCGTACGAGGACCTTCGTCAAGAACCCCTTCCACGAGACGTCCCTCCCCGGGATCCTCGAAATTGATTTTGGCATCCTTGGCGTGGATGAGACTCCAATCCACTGCGAGCCATTTCTTGTACAGGCAAAGCGCCCGAATTCGCTCAAACTCTGCAAGCATGGCAAGCTGCGCTTTTGCATCTTGCGGCGCTGTGGATCCCGTAGTTTGGGCGGCCGCGGCCAGCAACCGCGCGCGTCTCTCGAGGATGTCGAGTTGACTTCTCAAAGCATCGATCTCCGTCTTTGCTGCTTCGCGCTCTGCCTCGCGAGCCACCTTCTGCTCTTCGTCTTCCGCGTTCATTTCGTCCTCGTCCTTGTTCTCTTTTGTCGATGCTTCGTCGCTTGACTCCTTTTCACCATTCTCGTCATGACCTTCACCATCGCCATTCTCTACGTCGTCTCGCGCGCTATTAACAACGCCTGCATTGGCGATTGCGAGAAGCTCTTCCATTCTGTTCTGGAGAATCTCGATGTCTCCGATGCCAAGCGGGTCCGGTGTTGTCGAAAGTGGTGGCGCGAGCGCGGCCGTGGCCTCAATGGGGGCAACGTTTTCGTAGCGCTCTTCCCAGAGCACGTCGCGTACAAAAGGTCGAGCATGGGCAGCACACGCTGGATCGAGGTCCCAGAGCACGTGTTGAGCTTCGTCTGCCCAGTTCGCAGTGTCGCACCCACTGGCACCGAGACTTGCTCTGCAGACCATTGCCATGAGCTGAAGGTAGTCAAAGGTTTCTTCAGCGCCAGCCACAGCGAGAAGCCCCCAGGCATGACGCAAGAGAGCCCCTTTCTTTTCTTTGCTTGCAGCAGCTCGAGCCCGCGAAAGACAGACGAGAACCTGCTCGTCAATACCTAAAGTATGACTTTCCGTGGCCGAGTGGTCTGTAGATTCGTCGCCTGCGCCTGTCCCCTCGTCAGATGATGCGGGCTCCGTGAAGGAATGATTGTTTCGAATGGCTACGTGAATCTTTGCAAGCGTCTTAAGGGGTGCCATGGATGTGTCGATGAGCTCCATTCGCATTTTGGTAGCCAATGCATGTTGGACTTGGTGTTTTTCGAGCATCGTGCGCGTCACGTGCCAAGCCTCCTCGGGCATGTCCTCAAGTTCATCTTCTTCTTGCGGAGCATTCTCACTGTCATCTTCTGCGCCATAATCCGTCTCGTCTCGCGCGTCCGTCGTCAAGAGGGCAACATGTGCCAAAGAGTCCTTTTGGCTTGCTGAGGTGTATCGGAGAATTTGGTAAGAACAGAAAGCGTACATGGTGCAGATGTCTTCTGTCCACATGAGCTGAGGAATCTGGCGCATTGCAAATTGAGCTGCAAGCACCGCGCGAAGGGCCCCCGCAAGCGGGCGTTGCAACGCGAACAATTCTTGCAGGTCATTATACATTCTGCTGCACGTCTGCAGAATCAGCGTGTTGTCTTGCAAGCCGCACGTCGCGTGAAGAGCAAGAGCGAGAAGCTGAATGTGCCGACACAGCCCGGCGCTTTGGTCCACCGCGCTTCGCGTCACGTCAAATCTCACGAGGGAGCTGTACGAGGCTGAAGTCTTCCACAAGGTTCGCGGGTCTTTGTCGAGTCTGTGCAGGAGAAGAGTCGCTTTCACAAAGGCCTGCAGTGAAGGTTGCGGCGCGGCAACGAGCTCTTCGCGCACAAGCCAAAAGTCGTCGACCGGCTCGCGCATCCAGAGGGGCCCAGGACGCTCCGAAGCAACAAAGGCACTTACAACGTATGCACAGGCCGCCCTGCACGCCTGTTTGCAGACATTGACCTGGTCCTTGATGGACTTGTGAAGAGCTTGGAAATCCCGCGCGGAGCCCGTCACAACAGAACGGATACTCTCAAAGGCAAGAACTGCCATCACTCCGTAACACTCGATGAGGGCCAAGGGGCAAAGTGTCTGCACTTCCATCGTGGTTGGGCCAATGCCGCCACCTAGAATTTGGTTTTTTTCGTCAAAAGCCGCGGCGGCGAAAACGTACGTCTCATTGGGCACAAGGTCAGTCACAAACACAGAAAAAGGACGCTCGGGGTCTTGCTTGCACGCCATAAATGGAACGCCCATGTTGACGAGATCTGTATTGGTCGTGCTCACTTCGGTGCCCGACCCAGCCGTCTTGCCGTAGACAACGTAGTGGTGAGGAGCGAGCTTGCCTGGCTTGACAGGAGGGCAGACCTTGATCTCGATCGAAGATGCCGTTCTAGATACTATCCTGAGACTCGGCACGGGGGATTCCTTTTCCTCAATTACGCTCTCCCCTTCAGCGTGTTCCTCGCTCGTCGCCTGCTGCAAAAGGGACTCTTCCTGAGCAACCGCCTCCGCAAGGAGCTTGCCAGCCGTCGTGAGAATTTTTGCTTTCTCCCCGTAGTCATCTTGCTCCCGACGAGAGAGGGAGACCGCGCAAAGCAGCGCCCTCGCATACTTGTTGTGGCGAAATTCCGCAGAAAGGCGCTGCTCTGTGGATCGCAACTTTGCACCAATTGACGATGCGACTCGAGAATGTGCAACTTCTTCGTGATACGCGAGATCGAATTCAATCTCAAAAAGAAGACAAAGCATGTCGCAGTGAATCGATGCAAGCGAAGCGAGCGTTCCGGCAGAAGGGCGCCCGCGAAGAGCTTTTTCCTTGGCAGTCAACGAAGCCATGCCGTCGGCAGCACAAAGTTCCCCGCGCTGAACATCGAGCGACTGAAGGCCTCGGCGCAAGATTTGCAATGCTGACCTTGAGTCTTCAACGTCGCGCGTATGCAAAAAAGTCGCATAGCGAACTGCGATTATAGCTCGCAAGAGCGCATCTTCTACGTCGCACGTGAGCACGACAAAGTGCGCGCAGTCGAGAACTTCCGTCGTGACTTCAATGAGCGTCGGGTTGAGCGGCGTATCGGGCGAGCAGCTGGACACAGTGTCGAGCATGGCTGTGCAAAATGGCGACCATAGGAAAAGAGCAGCGTCGTGCAAGAGGTCAGGGTCGGCGCAGCGCAGCGTTGATGCGTGAGCCCGGAGTGTACGAGCCAGCACACGAATCGAATTAACATAAATCAGCCTTCCTTCGACCTCGGCCATTTCGCCAGAGACGAGAAGGGCATCTGCGGTCTCGTGAAAGCCCAGGCTCGTCAAAAGCTCAGTGCCATTGTGGCCACTTGCATCGGAGTCGCCCTCACCGCGAAGCTGCATGCTCGTAAGCGCGATGATGCGCAAGGTCTCGAGCTTGGCAGCCTGAATCTGACAAAGAGAGCAGGATACGTCTTTGCGTGCGAGCGCATGCAAAAGAAGTGCTGCGCCTGAAAAGCATCCGAACTTAATCAAGGATGCGGCGAGGCTCACACAGGCCTGGGCAGGGAGCGATGCGGAAGGTGAAGAAGAAGATGGCGCACCTGAACTGGATGAAAGAGCATCCTTGATCTCGTCGAGGTTTTCTTTGCCTCGAGCCTTAGTTTTTTCATCATCATCAACTTCATCATCATCGTCATCACCTCTTGCGCTCTCCGAATTATCAGCTGGGATCGATACTTTCGCAGGGAGCACTTGATCGAGACAAATGCCAAGCGCGCGCTCGACATATGGCAGAACGAAAACATATCCACTTAAGTCTGCTGCTCCCGCATCATGGACAGCCGAGGCGTTCGCGCGCAGCGGGCGTGTCCCTGAGATGGCGAGCATACTCGCGAGGCTTTCAAGACGTTCTGCAGCGGGCGGTCCCTGGAGCCATACGCTGTCCGTCTCAGTGTCAGCAGCAAGGTCAATGCCGAGTGCGTTACGCAGAATGTCGGGAACTTGGGTCTCAGCCTCGTGCGCATCCTGGACTGACATTAGATCAAACTTTGCCGTGGCTGTGGTCACAAGGCGCTGCGCGTGGTCTAACGCTCTGAGAATATCCTCGGGAACGGGTTCGGCTTGCATTTCGTCGGCTCTCAATTCGTCGAGCTGCGCTCCAAAACGGTGTGCCACGTCCTTGGCAGCTTTCACATTTCCAAGTGACTCGTAAATGGTCCAAGCCAAGACGTAAAGTTTCTCACGAAGAGGCAAAAATTTGGTCGCGCAAAGAGGAAGCTGGTCTTCGACCGAGAGAATTGCAAAGAGAGCGTCTTTGCGGACTTTTTCAGCAAAGCCGAGAACGACCATGGGCTCACATATTGCAAGACAGAGCTGTGCAGCATTATGAGTGAGCCAGTACAATTCTTCGTGCTTGGCTTGCGTCTGAATTTCCTGGTGTACTTCGCGAAGAAAGTCGAGAGCTTTGGCAGCAATGTCTTGCACGTGGTTTTCTTGGGCAAGAGGAAGTTTTGGCGAAGCTTTCCCAAAAGCAAAGCCTTTTTCGAGGTATTGCGCCCAGGTTTTGGCTGCCAAAAGCTTGGACTGGGCTCGATCGCGCCACCTTTGGGTGAGAACCGCAGCGGGCTCGAAGCCAACGGAGACAGCAGCTTTGAATTCCCCAAGAGCAGCCAACTTTTTGCCCAGATCCATAAGGTTTGTGGCAAGAACAGCGCGACTTTTGGGGCGAACAACATCTCGCTGCGCGTGCTGGACGGCAACTTCGATGTCAGCGACAGCACACGCCCTCGCGTTCGCAGCCTCAGCCCCTGCAGTGCATGTAAAGTTATCTATGTTGCGAATGCGCTCGACTTCTTCCTTGACAGTATGCTGAAAGCGCTCCAGCGCCGAGAGGCCAGCGCCTGCCATTATGGCTTTAGGTTGCGAGTTCACCTTTCTTTCGTTGTGCTCGTCCGAAGTGAGCAAGGGAGTTTGGTCAACGTGGAGTCGCGGTGAAGTTGAGACAGGTTGCTTGGTTCTTGGTCGTCCGAGGTCTCCTTTTTTACGCTCGTTCGCCCAGAGTTTATCGTCAAAGGGTTGCAAAATGCGGTCCTTTCGATCGGCCGGCACCTGCCGTGCGCAGGAGAGACGCCGGCGCGCCAGCGGGCAGGCTGATAGCTTGTTTGTCACAAGTCACTCTTGCTGGCGGAGAGGATTAACAGTAAAAACACTCTTTTTTGCTCAGGCAGTTCTTCTTGCTAGCTTGACTTGCTTGGACTATTGCTTGCTTGCTTGCTTGCTTGCTTGCTTGCTTGCCAACCTGCTTGCTTGCTTGCAGAATGTTGTTGCTCACTTTGTAGGCGCGCCTTCTCTCCGAGAGAGACAACGCTACGCGACGGGATGGCCGGCCGGCCGGCCAGCAATGCCGCCAGTCTCTGCTACGCTCAAGACCAGCAAGCCAACCCGAAAAAGGCGGTGGCCCGGGAACGAGAGAGAGAACGCCAATCAGTGAACGCGCCTTGGGGGCTGCCGCCGCGGCCTCTCGTCATCGAAACGGTCCCATGTAGCACCTGGAACTTGGGCAACGCAAAAGAGCTGGAAAGGGCGAAGCTTTGTTGCGTTCGGAACCTCTGGCGCGAGCCGCAGCTAAACGCGGTTCCGACGAGAAGGCCGCGCGGCTTGCGGGCTCGCCCTCGCAGACCAGGAGCGGCGCGGGAGAGCGCGCCGAGCGGGCAGGCAGGCAGGAAGGCCGGCAGGCAGGCAGCTAGCCTGCGGGCGACCGCGCGCGCTGCGCCGTCGAGGCGTGTCTGCTCGGCCACCTGCGTCGCCGGGCTGTAATTCATGGCCGAGATGGTGACCGGGACGCCGTCGCCGCCGCCGGCAAGCCCCGGACCCCGGAAACCGCACAGACGAGCTCGGAGACGACCGCGAGGACGGCCACGCGGGGCGGGGACGCCGCGCGCTGGCCGCAGCAGAAAAGGCGTGGCATGGAAGAGCCTTGTGGCGTGCGCTTTGGGAGTCTTTGTGAGCGCTGTTTTCCCTCTTCGCACCGGGGCCCTTCGCGTGTGCACGAGCTGCGACGCGGATGTGTCCACGGACTACCTGAGCGGTGTCGTCCACCCGCTGCTGACTGATTTCTTTTACAACTACGACGGGATTGAATTCGCACGCAAGGTCGGTGGCGCCGTGCGGTTGCTATTTCACGACTCTGCAACGTACTCGGCAACTGCAGATAATGGCGAGCCGAATGGATGTCTGGAGATGGACGATCCCGGCAACGGTGGGCTTGGACCTGTCACAGCGGCGCTGTCCGCAATATATGCATCAATGGAAAAACGTGACGATTTCTCACGAGCTGATTTTTGGCAGTACGCCGGTCTCGTGGCAACAGATGTTGGTTTTGCGCGCACTATTGCGGACGGGGAAATCACCTCGACTGTGCTGGAGTCGTACAATGGAACAGCGACGACAAACTTTCGATTTGGAAGGATCGACACGACCAATTGCAACGCTTCAGGTTTCTGGAACGCCTCGACCGAGAGCGTAGAGTTCGATCGTCTACCAATCGCTAACGGCGACTTCGCCCATATTTTTGGAATTTTTGTGACGCGCATGGGCATGAGTCTGCGAGAACTTGTGGCAATGGTGGGCGCTCACACACTGGGTGCGGCGACGCCTGATGGATCTGGCAACGACGGCATTTGGGTGGAGCGCAATGACGTTCTCGACAACCAGTTTTACATCGATTTGCTTGATATGGATTGGGAGCGAGAAGTGACATATTTCGGCGTCGACGACTCTTCCTCGACCTTTCAGTGGGTGTCAGATACGGACGATGGCGTGGAGCTCATGATGTTGAACACGGATATATCCCTTGTTTACCAAGTCGACCCCGCAACCGCCGCTATTACAGACACATGCACGGAGTCTCTTGAATGCGCTTACAACCTCGCCGACGACGAGCTCTCGTCTCGGCTCTTTGTTGAGGAGTTTGCAGGTGGCGCGCGCGGCACGACGCGAAATTCCACGACCAAGCTTGCGGGTATGGTCGCCTGGTACAAGACGCTTGTGCCCGCATTCATTCACATGGGCGAGCTTGGCTATGAGGACTCCTTGCTCGAGCCTTGCGTCGTGGCCGCAGAATGCACAGGCGGGGTCGTCGATAACTCCTCGTATGTCCACACGCAATTGACGATCCTCATTGACGACACGTATCGGTCATCGTACCACAGCACGTTGGCGTTCCGTTCCGTGATCATTACGAACCTTGCCGAAGCTCTCGACATGAATTCATCGCGAATCTCGATCGACGGAGTTCGTTCTGGAAGCGTCATTGTGCAGGCAAGTCTGTACCTGGATCCAATCGATGACGCGCGGCAGATTTTGGTCTTGCGCGACGACGATACCACCCTTCGTATATTGCAAGGAGCCTTTGCTACAGAGATCAGTGCTGGCGTCTTGGGGGACATTTTGCTAGTGCGTAGCGAGCGAATTTCGGCCCCAAATTCGGCGAGGACGAGTGCCTCGGCGATTCCTTCCGAGGTCACAGAGGACCTGCGTGGGCCGTTTCAGGCGCCATCCATTAGCGTTACCAACACACTTATCGGCAGCACGATGACTGGGGTTTTCATCGTGCTTGTCACTTCTGTATATTTCTGCTGTGTCTCTTCGGACGAGGTTGACCTGGAGAAGCAATTTGCCGCACCGCGTCGTCAACGTGTTGAAGCGCGTTTGGGCACGCTTGCGCCCAGCGACTTTTCAAATGATATCTACTCGCCTGATTTTTACATGCAAAGTGAGGATGACGAGGACGAGGACGAAGAGTATTCGCGCTCTCGATCGCGAAAGAGCCGTCGGCCAAAGGGTAAAGGACGGAGCCAACATCGTCATCGAGATAGAGAAAAGGATCATCGGACGCGCGAAACGCAACACTAGAAGGCTCATAAGGCCTCGGATTTGGCACTAGAGCTACGTCTCGTATTACTGAGAATATTTTGTATCACATGCTTGCTGCATGCAAGCTGCTCCATCTTTACTTGTAGTCGGCCTCGAGGTCTTTCTTATCTTTACCATTACTTTCTCCGGTGATTGGTGAAGTCTAAAGCTAGCCTGATTTTGTCAGGATCTTGTCATTTACGAATGTCATGGACCACACCTCTCGCGTACGCGTGTATTACGATCTAACTCTGTCAGGGGCCCATACTAAAAAAGCATATTTTTATCCTTTAAAAGTTTGACTAAGCGAAATTGTTACGTCGGAGTTAGCTCTGCAACATAAACTTATCCTAATTTTGCAAAAGGAGTTAGTTGCTGACAGCGCTGGTCCTTGGTTTCACGGTTAGCGATCGCGAGCAGACCTATTTCGCCGGCAGCGGGTGAACTTGCTACACCCCAAGTCTCAGGCAAGGAGACGCAGTAGCGGCTACTCAAGGGTTTTTGGCGCTCGGCCCGTCCCTGAGAGCGGCTGACGATGGTTAAGTCTCGCCGGGACGGCAAGCGCAGCTTGTCGCGCGACTCAACATCGTCGAGCGAACTTAACTACCACGTTCAAGCGCCTCAACGACGACGTCTCGTCTTACGCGTTGATACCTCGTCTGCGGCCCCCGAGACGCTGTCTCGTGCAGAGACGCGGTCTCCTGCAATGAGGCACGTTCTTCACGATTCGCAGGCATCTCGAGAGTACGTGCCATCCGTCTCTTCTCAAGAAGATCAGCGCGTTCTTCATGCTGCGCCTCGAGCAGAATCGCAAGGAGCTTCCGATTCGCAGGCAACTCGCGAGTACGTGCAGTCAGCCTCTGCTCCGGAACACTTTGACTCGCAGGCCACACAAGACGTATCTACCGCAACCGAGCCTCGCTGCGCGAATCTGCCCCTCAGGAACCGATCGCAGCGTGCAACCTCTTCTGGCAAGGGGAAAACCAAGCAATGCAATCACTGCTTTCGCACTGACCATGCACGGAAGTCCCACAACCTGTGCCCCTTCAATCCGATCAACGCTCCCGCCTCCGACGGAGGTGGACGCGGACGCGGACGTGGACGTGGACGTGGACGTGGACGTGGACGTGGACGTGGACGTGGACGTGGACGTGGACGCGGTGTCTCTTCTCAACGCAGCATGGGAAACAAATCAGTGCACTGGACCAGAATCTCAGATCCAGACTCGTATTCGCTCATGTTTGCGGACGAAGCAAAGGACTCGCTTTTCCTGAATTCCTTGCGTAACTACTGCTATGACATCGTGGGGAATATGTGTATCGAGCTGGAAAAGGAGTTTCCAGAGCTCGATAACGCTGAGAATGTGGAACCTTTCCATGTGTTTTGCATTCTCGCGAGCGAGTTCATCTCTGAGCTCGCAGACTTCACAGATAGACGACTTCATCTTGCGAGAAAGGGGTCCTTGGACAAAACGGAAGTCTACCAGGTCATCGGGGCGTTCTTGTATTGTCAACTGGTTGGATTGAACCTTAAGGTGAGCATGGAAATGTTCGATGCATATCTGAAAAGAACTTCTAGTGGTTGGTCCGGACCTGAACTCGATCGAGTGAAGCTCCTGCTCAAACACTTCAGCGCTGTTCACCCTAGACTGATTGAAAGCCAGCTCACGAGGCAGACGCCAAATTCTCCTCGGACGAAAAGACCAACGTCTCCAATCTTTGAAAAAACGACAGACGTCGTCGAGCACATGCGGGATTTTGAGGAAAATCTTTTCGTTAAGACGCGCCAAATTGCTACATCGAAGCATCAGCATGTTGTCGTTGATGACAAGCTGGTCGGGACACGTTCATCAGGCGTTCAACGCCGCAAACAGAGTAATCACAAAGCAGGAAAATACGGCCCCAAAAGTGCCACAGTTGCAGATGCGCTATTGCGGATTATGCTCGCCACGCAGCACTGCGGTGAAGAGAACTACACGCAGCCTCAAGCGGTGAATGCTCTTCTTAAAGAGTGCGACACACTTGACAATACGCCTGGTTTGATGCGCGGTCGAGGCGTCACAGCAGACCGAGGCTATTGTAAAGCGATGATGTGGTCCAGCGTTTTGAGCAAAGGAGCATGGTTTTTGATGGCTTCAAACTCTGCCTCAGACCCGTTTCAATCTCTTGGTGACGAGCTCAAAAATATTCAGAGGCGGGAACGGACACGCAAGATAGATGGTCCGAAACGGGACACGGTTGAAAGTGCTGCTCAACGCGCAGCAAACGTTGACTTGACGTTCGATTCAGACTTTGTTGTGGACGACAACCCGTGCATGGGTCGAGAAATTTTCACTGCAAGAGGAAAACTTCGTACCGATGATGATGTTGAGGAAGAGGTCCAAGCAATTGTATTTCGGGACTATCAAGGTCGCGCTTCGGAAGATACAACGCGAGTGATTCGTTTTGTGCACGGAGGCGGCGCGCCTTTTTCGGACCGTCTTGCAAATACAATATGCATGGAGAAGCTTCGAGTTCCTCGATCGACTCTCAGAGGATCCCAAGTACTCTTTTTCCCCGTCACTACTAAGTCCTCTTCCCTCGCGGATATGGAGCGACGCCTCAAGCAGACTATCCTTCCCCTCACATGCTGGCAGCGCTGCGCAGACTGGTTTGTGCTCCGTCTCTTTACGATCACCGCCACGACCAGTGGAGCGATAATCAGCCAGGATGAGAATGTCATCCGATATTTACAAAAAGAGGACTTGGAAGATCCGGACATTTCTTTGCCTGCGGGCTTTACGGATGCTGACAGCACCACAGACAATGCAGGAACAACACGAATTGATGACTTCGACGACGACTTCGACGATGACGTAGACGACGGGGGCGCGCGTGCCGCTGCTATCGCCGATGAAGACGATGAGAGCGATCTCGACACGACTTGCTCTGGACCCGGAAGTCAGGCGGGCACCGCATCTGAAAACCCTGACAATGAAGCCTACTCTGCTGTCGCAAATGCTGTCGCGGATGCTGACGAAATGGAACGGGCAAAATGCGAGCTGATGAAGTCTTGGTTCTTCACACGAGGCTCTGTCACAAAGGCAATGAAAAGTGGGACGATAAACGAAAAGAACCTGTTCAAGGCTCTCCAGCGGCAGTCGTGGTGCATTGAACTCTATGATGTCGGCCTCTTGGCCAATGCGAAGCACCCATACATCACCGCGTCGTGCGACGGGATTGGCCTCATTCGCCTTCCTTGTGAAGCAAACTCGATTTCGCCCGTTTCAGTGCTAGCTGCAATTGAGTTCAAGACGAGGTCTGGTGTCGAAACGCTGGACCGGGCTCGCAAAGTCTCAACAGAGCACGGAACATACTTTCAGTGCACAGTGCAGGATGAAGTCTGGTGGGATGCTGTTCCCAAAGCAAACCGTGCTCAAGTATTGCACCAAGCTGTTGTTCTGGACACAGACTACGTTCTGTTTGTGGAAGGCTCAACTATGGAAATCATTTACTCGTGCTTAGTGTGTGTTCCAGCGACGGTTCGAAGTTCATACCTAACCGCCTTGCTTCGACACAAGAGGTTGCTCGAATGGGCCTACGAAGCACCAAGCGATGGGACATCACTTCCAAAACCACCCCTTGAGCTGTTCTCAGTGGTAGACTGCTCCATCATTGCCTCCCATATGCGTCTGTGGCGCGCGGTTCGGACTAAAGTTATCGCTGATGGTAAGCCGCTTCCTCCCATTCGAATTTTCAAGTGTCTCGCGCAATGCGCGTACAATTATATGAAGGGCGGGTCCGATAGACATACGCAATTCGTGGCTGCTATCACAAACACGGGTTCCTTCAAGTTGAATTTCGAGCAGAAGATCTGCTTACGTGGCGTCCTTCAACTGGCTGCAAACTCATTCACCCTGTATCGCGTGTTTCGCGCCTGCACCACACCAGACTTTACGTTCAAGTTTCCATACAACTCGATTCTCGAGTTTCGAACTGCATGCAACATGATCTCGGACCTTAGGACGTTCTGTCTCAATCTTTCATGCTCGCTTGCAGAGCCCGGCTTCTCGCCTACGTCTCCGAGATCATGCAGTCAATCAGACCAGATTTCCCCAACTTCATCACATTCAAAAGACGGCCATTCTACCCAAGCGCAGGCTGATAAGATTGTGAGTAGTTGCAAATGGAAGCACGTAGGAAAGATCCGGGAGTTCTTCAACAAAGGAAGTGGCCAACAGGTCAGACTCGACAAGTCATTGAATCACAACTCAATCTCGCTGGGTAAAAGACCTTCTGGCCAACTCATACAGCGAATGTGCGCATTGTGCGGTGACAACGACAAGCGAGCAAGCAGAATGTGCACAACGTGCAAGGTTCCACTTCACATCCACGTGTCAGCCGCTGGTGGACCTCACTCTTGCCATGATCAGTGGCATTCCAATGAGTTCTGCATTTCTCACCATAAATAAGCAGATAACAAAAAAGAAAAGAAAGAAAGAAAAAAAGCCTAACCACCGTTTTTGACCAAGAGCTCGAGAGGCCGCGAGATCATTGCAGCAGACAAGTATTTCTGGTGCGCGAACGAACGACCGACCAACCGTGGCGCATCTATCAAGACGCGACGGGGCGCTCGTGTGATCGGGCGCAATGCGTAGACTGGTTACTGACAACGCGCGGCGGCCAGGCCGAGCAGACCAGACGGCGGCTAGGGATTCGAGCATCATGCGTGCAGGGCCGGGACGCAAACCATCAGCTCCAAGTGCGACGTCTACGACAAAGACGTCGAGCTCGAGCAGACGCAGAGGACGCGACCTGGTGGAGAAAGCTGCCGCGCTTCAGACACGCTCGAAAAGAGTCCACGCGCCTCAATCTCGAGCGCTCTTGGTCGGGGGATCTAGCAGAAGCGAGTTCCAGGCGCTCTTTGGCAAGCGTGTCACGCCAGGGGCCCACGCTTCGGGGCCACTGGCAGCCTCGGCAAGCGATGTGGACCTACGCGTTGTGTTTCTGGTCGATGTATGGAGCCTTACAAACTGGGGCCCCGATGCTCTCTTTGAATCGCTCTGCCTCTTGCAAGAGGGTCATCAACTACGCTCGCGCAATCTCGTTTGGGGATACAGACTTTATGATGCACGGCAAAGCACGGGATGCACGCCTCGTGAGCTTGATCGTGCGCTGCGTCAACCCGTGCGCTCCACGCAATTCTTTCGTTCCTGGAACGAGGATCAGCGCTCTAAACTCTTGGTGACCCTGCGCAAGGACGCCTCTCGCGTAAAGGACGCGAGCGTCGAGCGCACAGCTACCACCAGTGCGCAAGCTCTTGGCTCAAGCTCACCGTCTTATCTTTCGATCTTCCAGAGCTCTGTCGCAGAGATGCTGGTCGATTTCAACTGGGACGACACCGAGTCTCAGCTCCCTGGCCAAGACATTGCGAGCTTTCTATACGTTGTCGCGCCGACCCCTGTCCAATGCCCAACGGCGTACCGCGAATTTACCATTCGACCGAATGCTCTCGACTTCTTGCAAAAGTTTCGCCAGTCACGCGCTGTTCGACTTGCCTGGGTGGATACGAGCTGCTCTGGCACAAACAGCAAAGGCGACGAGTCTTGTCCGTCGTGCGCCGAACCTGCTGCGCATGACTCCGCCGCGAACACCAAGCTCGACGCAAAAGACGGAACCGCGGAAGAGTTGTTTCGCCGGCGAGCATTTGAGCTGACACTGCGTCGCGTAGAAGGGTGCGTCTTCCCTTTGAGCGCTCCGGCGGCAGCCGTTTCTCTCACAGGGATACCGAATGTCGGTCTCGATGCGTTCCTACGGGTGCAGTGGGCACTTCCGGCGCGTGTGAAACGCCGAAGTCGTCCCGTTTCGCCCCAACTTTCAACAACAGCCCCTTCGACATTGCCACCGAGTGTAGCCATCCCAGGCGATCTCAGTGGCTGGGAAGGCCCGCTGGTCTTGCCGGAAACGGTGGGTTCCATTGATGTAAAGTTCCTTGGGGAGGGAAAGATTTGCGCACCAGGTACTTGCGGGGTCCGGCTCAATGGAGCGTTGTTCTTTTCGACGGGCCCCGGTGGCATTTCGTGCGTCAACGAGAAAAACAAGAACGATTCCGAAGGCCACCTCGATGCAGTGGGTCAATTCGATTCTTGCTCTGGGCCTCTTTGTGGCGCAGACTACAATGGACGAGCCTGGCTCCTCGGAAGCGAGAATCCGACATTTGCACGTCTCTTGACGGGTCTTCGCGCCTCTGGTAAGTCTTTGCTCTGCGCAGGACCGCTTGGGTTGCATATTGTTGTTGACCCCTTACAAAGTGGCGATCTTGCGCTTGCGAGTCTTTTGACAAGCCGCGAGGCTTCTCTCGTGAACGAGCTGCTCGATCTTGCCGAACAGCCATCACTCGGAGAGAGCCTGGATTGGATCTCACGCACGAACGTCGAGACGTACAACATTTTGCAGGATGGCTTGACTCTCGGGCGTCTGCCGGCGGCACGTTCACTTCCGGGCCCATTGACTTCCACGGGTGGCGCAGCGCCGTCACTTTTTGACTTTCGACGGAACTTTGCAGACTTTATGGCCGCCCCATCACCTCAGAAAATAAGGCCTGTTGTCAAACGAGTAGACACAGTCGCAGCTGCGACAACAATGGCTGCACCCGCAAGCGCTCTCCTGAGCTCCTCTTACCACCAGGGACAACAGAGTCAATGCGAGGAGAACATGACTGAAAACAGAGCACCTGTGGAAAAAGATGTGGACACGCATGAGGGCGCAGCGTCATCGTTTTGCCCAGGTGTGGTCCAGCTGTTGACTCGATATGCCAAACGCAAGCCAAAGAAGGACCCGCTTCCCAAAGCGAGACTGAAGCAGATTTGCAAACATCTTTCCGAGGCGCGCTTTGATTCAGGGACACGCTTCGCTGTCAACATGGAAGAAGTTATTCTTGGCCCCTTTCAAGAAAAGCTTCCCGCTACCATTGCGCAACTTCGCGCTTACTTCGATTTGACTGACGAGGATGGCTTTGGGACCGACAGCAATGACGACGAAGTAGCAGAGGTGACGAGTCCGGAGAACGCGGGCTCAGCCGAGCAAGGTCCGTCTTGCGCCATTGCCGCTGATGGTCGAGGCGCAGCCAAGACTGTAGTCGAATCAGCGGAAGCTTTGCAGATCCAGCAACAAGGAAGCAAGCTTCTCCCAAGGACCACGAGTGATGTCGCCAACCCTTTTAAAGTTAACTTGGTGTCCCAGAGAAATCTGGTGAGCGCAGGCAAGCTCACTGTGCAGAAGCGAAGGTTTGCGCTGACCCACTTTTCCGGGGCGATGAGTAACCCTGCTCGTCTTTTAAAGCAGCGACGCGTCCCACGCGTGGCCAAACCAGTTCCAATGCTCGCCCCGGACTTTGTCATGGCCATGACAACGGTAGAGTCTTCCAGACAAGTAGCCAAATCGACACCTCGTCGACGTCGGCCTCAGCAGCGCGTCCTGAGTCAGGAAAGCGAACTCGGCGCTCGCGCAACAAGATCGATCGAGGCGACCCCTGATGGGAAGCGCGGCGAAAAGCGGAGTCGGGGCCCCGCTTTCGAAGATAATGCCATTGTTGGCGCCACACCATGCAAGCGTAATGCACGCGACACTGCTATTGAGGCGAGTCCTGGTCTCGTTGTGAGTGAGAACGTGTTGCTCGGCGGTATTGTGGGCGCAACGCCGAGTAAGTCTGCGTTTGAGAGCCCGCCAGAGAAGAAGACGCCGCCACGGCGATCCAAGAAACGTCTCTTTGGATCTCCGGGCGTCATTGAGGCGTCGCCGGTGCCCTCGCGCAGAGCTGTGTCGGAGGCCTTGTCTCCCGCGTCATCAGGATCGTTCGCTTCGCCTGCAAAATCACGCGCGGGCGCGCATCAGTCGCCCGCGAAAGATATGTCGTACTCGACACCGACCAAGCGGGTGAGGCAAATTTCGTATTGATTGATGCCCAAGGCGTCGATTTCGACTGAAGAGAGTGAGAGAGAAATACTCACACACAGAAAGTCGATCTGGCCTAGGTAGTAGAAAAAAATGTCCATGTATACATTATCATGATGAAGATCATCATCCACAGAACAAAAGCTACAGAAGATCAATCATTTATCCATCCATTCATTCATCCATCCAGCGATCCATCCATCAATCATTTGGGATACACGATCGCTTTAGCAATGCAACGCAGTATCGGCATTGGTGCAGTGCCGTAGAGTGCAGTGCAACGCGTACGACTGCCGCCTTGCCAAGTTATGCTCGAGTGTGCTGCTCAGGAATAGAGGGCACCGAGGACTGACCGCTAGACTGCGGCTGGCGCGGAAGCTGCGACTCGTGAGGCTGCGATCGCGATTGCTGGGGTTGCTGTCCTTGCTGCGGCTGCTGCTGCCCGCCCGCATAGGCCTGAGGGCCACGGTAATGCTGGATCTCTTGGCTCATGGCCTGACGCAGCTGCTTGCGAGACAAATTCATGTGTTCAATGGACTCGAGATCAAAGGGGCGCGGCGCCGCGCGGATAGGCTGCCGGTGGTAGGTGCTGAGGTACGGATGCTTGAGAGCATCCATGGCCGTGATGCGGTCTTTGGGCGAAAAGGTAAGCATCTTGCTCAAGAGGTCGAGAGCCGCGGGCGGCGCATTCTCGAGGCCTTGCACAGAAGTCCAGGGTTTGCGTGGGCGAAATTCGAGCTCGCGCAAGTAGCGATTGGCCGAACCTTCCGACATAAATGCCATTTCCTCGTTCGATGGGCTGCCGAGAACCTCACAAATGAGTTTGAGCTGGTGCAAAAAGTCCTCACCGGGAAAAAGGGGACGACGGGAGATGAGTTCCGCAAAAATGCATCCGACCGACCAAATATCGATGGCGCTCGAGTAGTGGTCGCACGCGAGAATGAGCTCGGGAGCCCGGTACCATCGCGTGACTACATAAATGGTAAGATCCTCCGTTTCGGCGTGCATTCCGCGGGCAAGTCCAAAGTCGCATACGCGAAGCTCGCAAGCGGAATTAACGAGAATGTTGCTTGGCTTGAGATCGCGATGAATTACGTTGGCAGTGGCCAAGTAGTGAACGGCGCTGAGAAGCTGAAACATGAGGAACTGGATGTGCTGGTCCGTGAGCTTTTGATTCGAGTAAATGACGCGGTTCAGGTCGGTGTCCATTTTGTCAAGAACAATATAGATATCGTCAAACTTCCAAAGGGGCTGACCCGGGACGGGGGCCGGACGCATGAGGTCGATAATGTGGCTGATGTTCTTGTGGCTGAGGAAACGAAGGAGCTTGACTTCGCGCAGGATGCGCTTTCCGTCGATCATATTGTCAAAAACGCCGCGGATGCGCTTAATCGCCACCTGGTTACCGGTGACGGAGTCGTTCGCGGCTACGACCATGCCGTAAGCACCCTGTCCGATGACGTCCACGAGAGTGTATCGCGTGTCCACCTCGAAGGTACTGCCGCCGGCGCGAAATGTGTGGGTGCCGCGTCCGGTCTCGCCAAGGTTTTGAGGTACGCGCATCTCGCGAGCGACGCGACTGACCTGGTTTATTTTGTTTGTTTTCTTGACCGGTCTGCTTGCGGCGGTGATATTTAATTTGAGGCTGTTGAACCAGGCCTTGCGCTCGCTTTCGCTGCCAGCCTCCAGGACCATGCGGACATATTTGGTCTTGAGCTCAATGCAAAGAGGCCGCTCACTGCCGGCAGAGAGCTCCTTGACCATGGAGTCGCTCGTGAGGACTACCTGTCCGCGAAGAACGCCTCGGTTGGCGTCGTAGTAGGCGAGGTTGCGTTGGTCGTCGAGGACAAAGTAGTGTCTCTTCCACGAATGTCTCCCGAACCGCTGCGTCACGCTCCGCTTCTCCAGAAAGCCCTGCATCAGCTCCGACCTCGTCTCGGCGCTGCCGCCGCCGCTGGCGCCGCCCTCGCCGCCGGCCGCCGGCGCCATCTTCGCGCGTCGGCGTCGGGGTCGGCCCTCCCCCTTCCGGTCGCTGTCGGCCCGACCTGCGAGCCCGCCTGCGGGTAGGGAATGCGGGGCCGCGCGCTCGCGCGTCTGCCTGCTGCGCGGCCTCTCCGCCCTCCGTCCCGGCCTCCCTCCTCGCTCGCTCGCGCGCGCGCACGTCCGCGTCTCCCGCTGCCGCGTGCGCGCTTGCCGGCGAGGATCTCGTTTGTTTGTTTGCTTGTTTGTGTGTCTGTCTGTGTTTGTTTGGACGCCGAAGCCCGCAAAGAGTAGAGAGCCAGAGACGAAAGAGGCCAACACGAGATCGCTCGCGGAGTGACCGAAAGGGGAGGAGGAAAGGCTCGCACCAGGCTGCCAGCTCGTTCGGGGTTGTAAGGAAATGGCGGACGGCTGACTTCGCAGTGCGTTGCGTAGCGTGGTGACTTCAAAATGAGAGTGTGAGATCGATCAAAGTCGAGTCGAGATGAAGGACACTTTCCTCTCCTCTCCTCCCACTTCCCCTCCCTCCGCCTAGAAAGCAAGTTGTTCGAAGAGTTCTTGGTAAAAGGTCATATCCGTATCAGCGCTGGAAGGGCTAGCCTAGAGCCAAGGAGAACTAAAGCCAAGAAGAACAAGCATAAATTGAATAATGAAAATGGTCGCTGCGGAGCACTTTCATTGCGGTGGGAATTTTACATTGGTTTCATTACGATTGCACAGCCATGCCGCCAGGAAACACGAAGGTGCGCTGATCCCCACTACGGATGCTTTCGATAAAGGTAATCCATTCCTTGGAAGACCAGCCGCCAGCCTCAGCGGGCGCCGGCACACCATTGACAAGATAGGTGGGCGTTCCGGATACACCACGATAACAAGCATATTTCCAGGACACGCGGGTGGCCATATCCACGTCGCCGTCGCGCAGGCCCTTTGCTACAACATCGCGGGGCAGTCCATTGTCTGCAGCTAGCTTGGTGAGTGCAGCACGAACCTGTTTGGGTGTGGTGGAGGCGGTGGCGCCATTGCCAAATTCTTCCTGGTGCGCATAAATGACATCCATCCAGGTCCACACATGCTCGGGGCCGAGCGCGTGCGCTACCTCTGCCACCAAGAAGGCGTTGTGATGGTATGGCAGTGGAAAGGTGTGCATTGTGATGCGGAGTGGGCCTGACGATCCGTAATGGACCATGGTCTCATTGATTGCCGGCCAGGAGTCTCGACAGTTTGGGCACATGAGGTCATAAAAGAACTCCACGTGCACCTGCGCGTCCGCCGGTCCTTGGCTGTATCCATCGTACGTGGCAGGAATAGGGACGGCCTGTCCGTGCACCACGGCGAGCATTTGCGCCAGGCTCAGGACCAACACCATGGCCAAAGCCGCTGCGCGCATCTTGCGGGCGACCTTTTCGTTCGTTCTTCCTCCCTTCTTTTCCCCTTTCGTTGCCCTGCCCAAGACGTTTGATCTTTGCGCCCAGGGCTCTTCGCCCACCCAGCTCTTTTCGTCCTGGCGCTCAGGATCTATATCCCGATAATTTGTAAGTCAAACAATTGTTTGAATTAAGCTATAAATTTTAACAGGTTAAAAGGAGATTGAGTGCTTAAGTCAAACAATTGTTTGACTTAGGTCACCCTTTTCTTGTGTCTGTCTCTCGTGCTGCAGACGTCGGTCCACCTTAAGACCTGGTTTACTGGGTCCCCTGACACGCAGGCATTACGCTTGCAACGTCCCTCCAAGTAAGGTGGTTTGAAGCTCGTGAATTTCGGTGATTCGTGATCTTCAGTGATGGCACCTAACCACCAAACCGGCACGCGGAGGCAAAGAGCGAACGTTGTTGCAGTGCACGTGAGAAGGGTGGGTCACAGAGGTCGCGCATGGTGAGGTCCCTATGTCTGATGCCTCAAGTCATCAGCCTGGCCACCAGCCTGGCCACGACGTGAGCAGTACGACCGAGAGGCAACCTGATCATCGTCCCGAGACACGTTGAGCCAGGTCTCACGTTAGCGCGCAAGCACAACTTTGGGGGCGCGAGTTAAACAGTGCAGTGCATGCCACAAGTTTGGCCACCTACGGGTTACGAGTAGGGACTGCGATTTTTATTAGCATAGGTCTCGAAACGCAAGCTCGTCGCATGGTACCTTGCAAGATCCTGGTCGCTCGGCGCTGCAAAACAGCTTTCAGAGTAGCTCAAGTGCAACAGCCAGGAGCACTTCGACAAATGATTTTTCGACGCGTGCCCCATGCTCGTCCCAGAACAGCTCGCAAAGTGACTTTTCCCTTGCTTCGCAAAGTGCCTCACAGAGCAACTCGAGCGAAACGGGCGAAAACACAAGATCGCCTTCCGGGCAAAGCTCTGCTCGTTCCAAGGCATTTCATGCAGCTTGGCAATAACTCACAAACATTGGATCCAGAGCTTTTGTCTCGCGAAGAAGCCAGCGAGGTTTGTGGCATAAATGCAGGTGCTCGACAGCATAATTTTCGGGCTTATTACTGACGTGTTTATCAATTCGCTGGTTGTCTGGCGGATGTGCAAGGTTTATGACCCCTTCATGTGGGTTGACTTGCGAAAATTCCTCACATTGTGCTCGCGAAGAGTTCGTCTGACCGACTTCCTTGAAAAGGTTGTCCTCGGTCTTCTCGCACACGCTGAGAAATTAAAATCTCGCGACATGGCGGTGCCGGAGCCTGACGTGGGAGCTTCGACGACGTTCTCAGGCATTCAAAACGCTTCCAGAGGATATAGCTTATCCCAAGAAGAACACGAGCAGCTCCGACTTCCAAATGGAAAACGTGGGATCATCGGGTTAGCTAACACGACAGCGCTCAAGCGTCTACGTCTCTCGAGCAACATTCATAATCATGAGAGTACCAAGACAGCTCCAAATTGTGTTGTCTGTGGCAAAGGAGCCCGGACCCGTTGTACCTTTTGTAATGTCGTTCTGCATCGTCAGCTCCGCCATTCTGTCAATCAGGCTGTATCATGCTGGGACCAGTGGCACAGGAATCAATTCGTGAAGCGTAGAGATTATCAAAAGAAGGGTGGCCCAAGAAGCAACTCATCAGACTAAAAAGAGTTTAAAATTCTTTTTAACCGAATTCCCTCCTTTTCCCTATATAAATAAATCAGACAATTGTCTAACTTAGCCTATTTTTCCATTTTTTTACCCCCAAAAAATATTTTCAATTGATAGGAAATTTGCCATATAATTCCTTAACTCAGACAATTGTCTAATTTTTATCAAATCATCGGGATATCCATCTGCTCTTTCGGCGCGAAGACGAAGAGGATCTTGCGGCCTCGTTCGGGTTCCGGGCTCCCTAGGGCCCGGTTAGGTTTAAAGCCCAGTGGGACCGAGAGTGCCCAGAATTGCGTACCGCGCCCCGCGGTTTCGCGATAGTAACGCTCCCTCGCCGAGCGCGGTCCGTGCCGACACCGACCTCGACCTCGCCCTCGACCTCGACGATCGCCCGCTCGCGAGCGCGAAAGAAGCAAGAAGAACTCGGGCCCTTCCCCCGCGGCAAGTCGAGCGAAGCGACCGCGCGCAGGTTCGGCCCGTTGCTGGCCTGCTGGCCGGCTGGGTTCAGGCCGAGCGAGGCTGCGAAGAAGAAGAAGAAGACCAAGAAGAGAGGGCGCAACGCACAGGGACGAGGAAAGGAGGCGGGGGAGGAAAGACAGACAGACAGAAAGACAGGCAGAATAAAGAAAGAAAGAAAGAAAGAAAGAAGGAAAGAAGAAGGAAAGAAAGAAGCGCCGCTCCCAGTTCGCGATCGACGGTCGATCGGCGGCGCGTCCGGCGGAGTCGCGCGCGGAGACGCGCGCGGTCGCGGCGGCGGAGAGCGCGCGGCTCTTCGAGACAGGCCCCGCGGAGGAGACCGGAGTCGAGGCCGAGGTCGAGGCCGAGGCCGAGGTCGAGGTCGAGGTCGAGGTCGAGGTCGAGGGTCCGTCGAGCCGGATCCCTGGCGAAAGGCGAGGGGCGAGCGCGAGAGCGAGGGCGCGAGGCCGGGGCGACAGCGGCAGCCAAGTCCGCGGCGAGCAGCGCCTCCTCCGGCGGCGCCCGAGAGACGCAGAGAAGAGATGGCGTTCAGCCCGCCGTCGTCGCCTGCGCGCAGGCTGGACTCGAACTATGAGGCGCGGCTCAAGAGCCCCGGGCGACAGTTCAGGCCGTCGCCGAGCCGACGAAAGTCGCTGCTCTCGTCGCCGGGCAGCTCGCCCGGAGCGTCGACCACGCCCAAGCGCGACCGGTCCGTGTACTCGGACAGGTTCATCCCAAGCAGGTCGGGCACGCAGCTCGAAACGGGTTTCTCCCTGCTCGGCGCCGACGACAACGGCCCCGGGTCTGGCAACAAGTCGACGACCAGCGGAGGCGGCGCGGGCGGCGCGGGCGGCGGCACAGGCGCAAACGCAGCCGGCACGGATACCAAGGAGGGTTTTTCGACATATTCAATGCTCTTGCGCAGCGAATTGCTGGGCCTGGAAGCGTCCCCTCAGCGCAAGGTTGGGTCACCAAGCGCAAGTGTGGTAAGCTCGTCGCCAGGCGGGGGCGCGGAGGTCAAGGACAGCCCCGAGCAGCGGTCAGGTCCTGGTTCGGGCGGTCGTGGAATGCACGCCTCACCCGGGCGAAACCTCTTTAGATTCAAGGCACCGCGCCAGACAGCTTTGGACCTGAAAAAGTCGTTCAACATGTCGCCCATCGGTCCAAACTCCCCTAACCTCATGTCATCACCACGCAAGGCCAAGCGAAAGATCCCCAAGACGCCCTTTAAGGTCCTCGACGCTCCGGCGCTGCAGGATGATTTTTATCTAAATTTGGTCGACTGGTCGTCCCAAAACGTGCTCGCCGTGGGCCTTGGCTCCTGTGTATATCTGTGGAGCGCGTGCACGAGCAAGGTGACCAAGCTCTGCGATCTTGGGCAGCATGACTGGGTCACTTCGGTCTGCTGGACGCAGCGCGGACATCACATTGCCATCGGGACCAATCATGGTTATGTGGAGCTTTGGGACGCCGCGAAATGCAGCAAGATCCGGGTCATGAGTGGTCATGGCGCGAGAGTTGGCTGTCTGAGCTGGACATCGAACCAACTCGCCTCGGGCAGCCGTGACCGCTCCATCTTGCTCCGCGATGTGCGCCAACCGTCGAGCTACTTGAAAAAACTTACGGGTCACAAGCAAGAGGTCTGCGGGCTCAAGTGGTCCTTTGACGACCAGCAGCTGGCGTCCGGGGGCAATGACAACAAGCTCATGATCTGGAATCATCACAGCACGAGCCCAGTCCTCCGATTTGCGGAGCACACTGCCGCCGTAAAGGCCATCGCTTGGAATCCGCACCAGAACGGCTTCCTTGCGTCGGGAGGCGGCACGGCGGACCGATGCATTCGATTCTGGAACACCTTGACGGGGACTCCCATCAAATGCATCGACACGGGCAGCCAGGTGTGCAACCTGATGTTTGCCAAAAACGTCAACGAGCTTGTCTCGACGCACGGCTACTCTCTTAACCAGATTATCATCTGGCGTGTACCCCAAATGACAAAGGTGGCCACGCTTACGGGACATCTTACGCGCGTCCTTTACCTTGCGTGCAGTCCGGATGCTCAGACGATTGTCACCGGGGCCGGCGACGAGACGCTCCGATTCTGGAATGTCTTTCCCGCGCCAAAGAATAAGGATGGCTCGCGGCTCGGGACGAGTTTGCTCTTTCCTTCGGGAGCCGATATTCGATGAGCCAAGACTACGAAGTAAAGGATCAAGAGCTGGAGAAATTTGGTGGCACAATCAGTCAACAATCGTCATACCCGCAACACGGACTCCAGAACTGCCTTTGAATGAAAGACCAAGGATGCTGACGCTCGGTGCAGTTGCGTGCTGAGACTGTTCTTGCGCATCCCAAGGACTGACGTCAAATGTTCAATTAAGTTTGCCATTCTTTGTCTTTGTAGACTGCAGCGAAATGAGATCAAATTCTGACATTCGTTTCTTAGCTTTGGTCATCGGAACTGCACAAGAAAACGGACGGTCAGTCAAGTTTGCCTTTTTATCACTGTAGATTGCAACAACAAAAAGATATCAAAGTCTAACACTCTTACTTTTGCTATTTTCATTGAAATCGCACAGAAAAATGATGTTCATGCTTTGCCGTGAGAGTACGAACGAGCATTTTACACTAACAATGTTCCAGCTCTCCTCCTATGCAATAACGCAAGAACCCCGGTGCTTCCTCCTCTTCCCGAGCGTACGCTGCTTTGACGGCACGAGAGGCGCACGTTGCGTGGTGTGCGTGCTACTTGCCGCATCTTGGGACGCGCTCGTTTGGTCATTCTGAGCTGAGCCTTGCAGGTGGTGATGCTTTGCCTTGGGTGGCGAATTCGCTTGAGAGGAATCGGTTGGATCGTGCGAGGGCTCTGCATTGGCCTCAGCGTCTTCATCTCGGCAATGGGATTCATCATCAGAAGCGGGGGAATCCTCTGGTCGCATGCCATCAACCTCGGGATACACGTCGCAAATATCAGTAAGGGCTGCAGCCTCGGCACCGACGCACTTGGTAGCAACATACATGAAAACCTCCTCAACAAGGTCCGGATTTTTGCAAGATACGCGATACAATCGTGCCTGGACTTCGCGAGCAAGCTCGCGCGCTTCTGCGGCGGAGATGTGCGTGGCCTGATTTTCGAGGTCAATTTTGCTTTGTACCAGAACCAAACGGGTGTGAGGACCGCAGTCACGCCGCACCTTGTTGGCCAGCGCAGTCACCCTCTTAAAGGACGCGCGGTCGTCGGTAGCAAAAACGAGAATCGCGGCATTGGCATCTTTAAAGTACCGCTGAGCCATTTGACCTTCGATATGATCGCCACCTACCTCCCAAATCATGAGATTGATGTCTTCGCAAGCTTCCTCAAGAAAAATGTTCTTCTCCTTAAAGTCGACCCCAATTGTCTTTTTGTGCTGCGAAGGCATCTCTCCTCGGACATAGACCGAGGTTAGACTCGTTTTGCCTACATTACTGCTACCAAGCACCAGCACACGCAGCGATGACTCGAGGTCGCCGAGATCCATTGCTTCCTCGACAGCGACTCCGCCGCGCCGTAGCGAAAGAAAGAACGAGCGCCTCCCGCGTTTGCTTACGCCTCAGACGATTGCGCTATTTGCCTTTTGCTTGGCTGTCTGTACTTTTGCTCGCCGTTTGCCTGGCTATCAAACTTTTGCTCGCTGCCTGCTTGGCACGAGGATGCACACGAATTGTCTGCTCGTGCACGACGCTCACTTGAGGTTCTGTCGCTCGGTCGTTTCGGCCGGCCGGCCGCCCCGCCGCCCCGCTCAGAAAACTAAAAAGAGAGAGACCGATAGACAAACACTCTTAGGAGCAAAGGTGGTATGAGATCCCGACTATGAGTGTGCCACAGCGGCGCCGCAGCAGCGTACCGCGCTGGCACTGTTTTCCCCTGGGTCGAAGTTCAAGACGGGCTAGCAGGCAGATTAGCTGGCTGTGTAGCGAGTCCTATTCTTGTCCGTGCTAGGAAACGTTCAAGTTTCTAACAACACGAGGCCCAAGGCCGGTGTCCGTGTTCGTGTCCAAATAGGCCTACTTCTGCAAGTTCAACTTGAAGTTTCGCAGAGCTCAGAAGTCAGGCTTTCTTTCATTTCAACGGTCATATCGAGAGCGGCCATTCCGAGCCCAAAGAGAGGAACTGGGTTGGTTACTGCTACTACTGCGCCCGTCTCGAGCCGGCAGGTCTCTTGGGGCAGGTTTGCACGACCTGCTCGCTGCGCAGGGCACCTGGACGGCGGCGTGGGTGGCGCAGCACAGCGAAGCGCAGCGCAGCGCAGGGCGGAGTCACGCGCGGACCGTACCGTAGCGGAGCAGAGCAGAGCAGAGCAGAGCAGAACAGCATTGAGCAGCATCGGAAAGGATCGTCGCGTCGCGTCGGGCAGAAAGCGACAACAGCAGGGCGGACGGCACCGTCGAGGACCATCTTGCAGTTCTAGCTCCTTGGAGGAGCAGCATGGAGTCCAAGTACAGCTCGGAGACCTGGGCTGCAGAGGCCAAGGAGTCCAAGACGATCGGCGACGGCCTTGGTGCAAAAAGCGGCGCCAAGAGCAACTCCCGGACAATCGTTCACAATGACTTTGACGAAGAGGACCTTGAAGCCGACGCGGAGTGGGAGCTCTTGAAGCGGAAAAAGAGGCAAGGCGAGATTCGTGTGTCCTCGAACCCGGCGGCGCAGCGCATCTTGCGCGGTTTCCGCATCAATCATATGCGAATGCGCGACGCAGAGTCTGGCAGGCTCATGTGGCGCTCCGAAGAGTGGGGCGACGACATGTTCGAACGAGAAATGGAAGCTCACGTGCCAGCCAGTATTCTCGACTGCCGAGCAGTTGCTCGCGAGATTAATTTCACAAGCGAGGAGGCAATGAACAAATTTCGACTCGAACAGCGAGTCTACTTTCAAGGCGTCTGCATGGAGGAGTGGTTCTTCAACTTTGGATTTGTCATCCCTGGGTCCACGAATACCTGGGAGCAGACCATTTATGCGGCCGAAAAGTCAGCCATGCTTCCTGCACATCTCATCTCGGGCCAGATCACGATCGAGACCAGCTTTTACGACGACAACCTCTTTGTCTCCAAGTCGCTTGTGCGCATCTTCTATGACCAGCCGGAGCCCACCATCGTCAACTGATACTTCCTACATATACTATATAAAGAACAAGTTGCCCTCGCGCCACATCGGTCCTATAGCTCAGCTTGGTTAGAGCGTGGAGCTAATAACTCCAAGGTCGGGGGTTCGACCCCCCCTGGGACTATCCCTTTTTTTTTTTTTTTTGCCTTTCCATTGTTTTACGACGAGGATGGAACGGCATCTCTTCTTGGCCAAAACTAGTCAGAACAGAATGCTCGAAGCTCCTGAATCTGGAAATCACTGATTGTGGACGGACCTGAATTCTCTCTTTTCCCCAATGTCTGAGGTGAAATCGCTTTGCAGCAGGATAGGCCTACTACCTCGCATTTCTTAGTAGGATGATCACTGTCAGTAAATGCAAATTAGCAGCGACCAAATCATATGGAAAAGAGCCAGATTACAGGGACAGAAGAACAAGAGAACTAGTCTAGCCTTGGCAAAAGAGAATGGACCGTTTCTTTATCACTAGAAATCAATCGTGGCACGAGCATGGGCGGCACATGCGTCACGACGCCTCACGTCATCAGACATGGAATGTGGTGTCGGAAAGTCAACATCGTTTTCGTTCATTGATTCAATTACTTGGCCGGTGTTTCCAGAAAAGTTTTAGAGAATTGTGCTTCTTCTGGGAAAAACGGTCGGACATGTTCTGCAGCCTCCAACCTCTTTGATGAAGAATGTAAGCGCAGGACAGATCGACGCGAATAGAGCCGTATGAGGCAGGTCGGTGCTGCAAAATGACAGATGTGTCACCGGTGTCAACGCGTATATGTAAACACTCGCCAGCAGTCTAAATACACATCAAGAAGTGCATGTGTAGCCCCACTTTGGCTAAGCGTATCGATGTGGGAATCGTGTCTTTAAAGTGTCACCACCCGGCATGAAGATCGAGATCGCTGCAGATAAAGTGTAGAAGACTCCCGCGTTAATATAAACCCAATGACTTCGTGTCTCGAGCCATCATTAAAGCGAAAGTGGTCCGTGTGTCGGAGTTCGTATTTCGTTTTAGTTCCATCGACGAATTCCAATTTTATAAAAAGCACTGGACACAGCTGATCAAGACTGATACAGTCTTCTCGTTCGTAGTAGTAGGTCTATAGCGTATCTGAAACCTTATGATCAGGAAGTGATGAATGGGTGGAAGTAATCGAGAACACCCTCCGCCTACGACAACCTTTACAGACGGCCCCTTTTGGCCATTCCAAAAACCAAAATGATCTTCTCGCGGAGTGAATGGTACACATCCTGATCCAATTTCGGACATGTGCAAAGACTGTTGCGTGTTAGAGCTGCGTTCGAGCAGAATCAAATCGTAACGCAGCGTCATACACGTCCTGCACAACTCAGGCGTCAACTTGGTCCTATAGCTCAGCTTGGTTAGAGCGTGGAGCTAATAACTCCAAGGTCGGGGGTTCGACCCCCCCTGGGACTACAGTTCTATTTTCTTTTTTTTCTCTTTTTTTTGTCGTTGTGGTCGAGCGCTCGGCCTCCATTCGCGCCCTTGCACGCCTCGCATTCAACCTGGTCCTATAGCTCAGCTTGGTTAGAGCGTGGAGCTAATAACTCCAAGGTCGGGGGTTCGACCCCCCCTGGGACTATCGTTTCTTTTTGTTTCCCTATTCTCTGTAATTTTTTTCTTTGTGATCAGAATCAAAAATTGATATATAATGCTCATGGGATCACTTGCCTTCAACTTGGTCCTATAGCTCAGCTTGGTTAGAGCGTGGAGCTAATAACTCCAAGGTCGGGGGTTCGACCCCCCCTGGGACTACTGTTATTTTTTTCCCTTCATCTACTTTTTTTTATGTAGCGTCGCGTGCCATAGGGCTTCTATAATGTCCATGTGCGGAGGCCGCTCCAACAAGGTCCTATAGCTCAGCTTGGTTAGAGCGTGGAGCTAATAACTCCAAGGTCGGGGGTTCGACCCCCCCTGGGACTACTGTACTTTGTTCCCCTTTTTTTTTTTTTTTCCCTCTCCACCTTTTCCTTTGCCAGTCGTGGTCCTCACTTGGCTACAGTTGCCAAGGGGCAAACCGGGCCAAGGTGCAAGTGTAAAATGTTGTCAACCATTTCGTCCATCAAGTCTGCCTCAAAGGCGTGTTGCCAAAAATCAAGTCGAAAACTAAGACGCCAAGAGCTACCAGTCGGCGGCGTAAGCGCATTCCTGGCGTCAAAGAGCCTTAGGGCTCGCGTACAAGGTCGCTCCTTTGTCCGACGCGCATGGCCCAGGATGCGCTCCTCATCCTCCTTTGCAAACAGCATCAGTTAGCCATTTCATCAAGCAGATGCGTTTCCATTATATTATTGTTCTCTAGTCAGAAGGAGACCCTCCTCCCGAGAGGATTTCGGATTCAGACCTTGTATAGACCAATCTTGGCTCCGCTACAGGCCGCAGTCACGAGTAGCGGCTCGGCCAGCGATACACCCGCCGAGGATTTTTTTGTCTTGGCTCGTACGCTGCTCGTGCTGAATCAGCCCGTTGATCGAGTGTAAAACTCTTGCCTCACTGCGTAGCGTACGTGGCTCCGGCGTAGCATACACATATCCGCGCGTCGGGTGCAATCCTCGATCTACCCTTCCAGGCTCGCCCTCCGTCTTGCGTGCTCGGAGCCTACGGCACCACGTAGCGGGTCATGCCTTTATCACTGGCCGTATGTCGCCGTGCGTCCGGAAGATTTGTGATTCCTTTTCCATCCGCGCGTCTGTGGGCTTCCGTGGCACTTCTTTTCACCCTCACGCGGCGCTACGGAGGAGGCCCGGTCGACCAGCAGCAGCAGCAGCAGCAGCAGCAGCAGAGAAAATTTCTTTCTCTTCCTTCCAGGCTTGTCGCGCGGGATACGGGTCGCCTTCTCCGCACCGCGCGCAGCCAGTCCCGACTCAAGCTCGCTCCCTCCCTCGTATCCGTATCCCGGCCGCGGCCTGGTAAGCCGTCCTTCCTGGCGGAGGTCTTGCGCTCGCCTGTCGCTGTCGCGCTGTCGCGCTGTCGCGCTGTCGCGCTGTCGCGCTGTCGCTGTCACTTGCTTGCTAGGAGCAGAGGCCGGCACTCGCGAGGTCTTGGACAGCGGGAGCGGCTGTCGACAGCCTCCGCTGCCGCTCCGCTGCCGCTCCGCTGCCGCTCCGCTGCCGCTCCTGCTCCCCATCACTGTGTCGGCCGGACCATTGGCTGGCTAGCTAGATTGATTTCCCGCGTCGCTCCGGTCCGGGCTGCGGGGCGCTGCGGGGGGTCGCGCGCGAAGGAGGAAAAGACTCTGCGTTTCAGTTCAAGGCGCCACTGGCAACTGAATTCGCGCGAGGCTGCCAACTTCGCCAACTGCGGCGGCGCGGCTCGCAGTCGCAGGCGGCACGGGGGAAAAGCGGGTTGGACGGAAGGCGTGGACGGAGGAAGGCGCGAACGCGGACCCGGACGCGAACGCGAATGCGAGCGATTTGATAGGAGCGACGGCGCGACCGGATTTCTCCTCCTTTTCTTCCTGCCGTGATCAAGTGGTGCATGATCGCGTGCACGCCCCGGCGCCGGGCGATTCAGACGAGAATCGCAGCCGCGCAGTTTGCCTTGCTTCTGCATCCACTCAAGGCTACTGGCGATGAATCGAAATGAGAAAAGCCGCAGCCGCAGCCGACGCATGCCGCGAGCGGCCTGGCGCACCCGAGAACGAGAAGTTAGCGTCGTCAACGTGGGCTTCGGGAGATTTCCGGCGATCATTTTGTTGAAAATGGTTTGTCTGCTTCAATCGCAAACAGTTCACATCCGTTGGTATAGGCAAAGTCTCCCTTTGTTGGCCTGGACTATACATGTAAGAACCCTTGTCAATCTGTAAAAGAATTCTCACTCATCCAAATCTCAAACACTGATCAAGCAAAACCCGATCATTGATCAAGCAAAACCCGATCATTGATCAAGCAAAACCCCATCGTTGACAAAAAGAACCTCGTCGACCAGGTGATAGAAGTGCAAAGCAAGACTATATACGTAGCGCGAAGATGCTCTCCCAATCTGAGGTCCCTCCAGCACCCCGAGATGCTACTCGTGAGCTTGAGCAAGGCTATGTACATCCAGAGTCCGGCACTGCGTCATTCCAGATTCCGGAAACCGAGGACGCGGGCAAAGGCGGGGCCGAGGAACCCAATGAGGAGCGGAGAGAATCCGAGGACGAAGACACGGAAAGGAAGTGGAAGCCCGACGCCGATTGCTGGGAAACATACACGCACGGATATCTAAAGCAGTTCAAGGCATCGCAAAAGGTTGGCTTGGTGCTCGGTCCCCTGTTTGCCATCGTGTTTGCGTGCATCGAGTTTTCTGATGAGTATCCCAAGGCAAACGAGGCCATGGCGTGTACTGCCTTCATTGTCGTCATGTGGGTGTTTGAAACGTGCCCAATCACCGTGACAACGCTCATGCCCGTCATATTGTATCCTCTTGCCGGCGTCGAGGAATCCGGCACGCTCGCGCACCAGTATTTGAACCATACCTCGTTCCTTACTCTCGGCGCATTCTTTGTCGTTATGGGCATCGAAGATGCCATGGCGCACAAGCGATTTGCGCTCTGGGCTCTCCGTTATTGTGGCACGAACCCCAAGGTCGTCCTCCTTGGTTTCATGATCATTACTGCGATCGTTTCCATGTTTGCTAGCAACACGTCCTCGGCGCTCCTGATGCTCCCGGTCATTCAGGGTTTCCTCGAGGGTCGCATTGACTCGCGAGATGGCCAACGATTCGAAAAGGCAGCTTTGCTCGGTGTCGCGCTTGCCGCCACCTGCGGTGGATGCGGTACGCTCATTGGCACAGGCGCCAACCTTTCCTTTTCTCTGCTCATTTCAGGAACCTTCCCGCAGTCGACGGTCAACTTTCAAACCTGGATGGGTTTTGCCATGCCTATTGCCATCATCATGGTTGCTGCTGCGTGGATCTCGCTTTCGCTCATGTACCTGCGCGGCATCAACCTGAACCTCAACACGGACTCAATCAAACGTGAGCGCGAACAGCTTGGTCCCGTCTCTCGCGACGAAAAGGTTCTTGGTTTTGTGCTCTTCCTCATGGTTGTGCTTTGGCTGGTTCTGCCATACACGATTGAGCCGTACCTGGGCTACTGCACCGAGGACCAGTACACCGATGAGTATGCCTGCGAGGACGCAAGCAGTAGCAACACTTGGACGAGCTACATTGACGATGGTGTGATTGCGATGATTGGAGCAGTCGCGCTGTTTTGGATTCCTAGCTCGCAGCGTGAGGGAGAAATGCTTCTTGATGAATCCTGCTTTAAGCGGGTGCCGTGGGGCGTCATTCTCTTGCTCGGCGCTGGTTTCGCCATGGCCACCGCCATCGACAACAGTGGGCTCTCCTCGTTGATCAGCGACCTGATTGCGGGAGCAACTGAATTTTCGGATGTGGCACTCGTCTCTATTGTCGTCATCCTGGTGGCCATCATCACCGAGTTGATCTCCAACGTGGCATCTGTGACCATCTTTAGCCCTATTCTCTTTCAGCTCGCGTTGCAGAAGCGAATTAATCCTCTGATGCTCGCGCTGCCTTCGACGATTGCTGCCTCGCTTGCATTTCTGCTCCCGACGTCGACCCCGCCCATGGCCATTGCCTTTTCGACGGGCCGCGTCTCCTTTTTTGATATGATCACCGGAGGCCTCCCGCTCAAGATCGTTGGCATGCTTTTGGCGATTGGTTTCCCCTTCATCACTGGCGCCGTCTTTGGCGATATCAACGAGTTCCCGGCTTGGGCCGAAAACGTCTCGCTGCGTCGTTAGCCATATGATCAAGCAATCAAGCTTTGCAAATGTCACGACCTTGAAGCAGTAGGTTGCACACAGGCTGTCCCGTGCTCGAGTCCAAGCATTTTCATGCTGGCAAGTAAGCGTTGCCTCTCCTATTTTATAATCACCAAGAAGAGTGTTATTTTTTTCTGTTCAACCTGGGTCTGGCCTTGCATGAAGAACGCCTTGTTCTGTAGCTCTGTGGCACTATCATCAACTGCAACCAGAAGGAGTACGGGAACAGAAAAATGAGCTAAGGAATCGTGACTTGGGGGAAAAGCATCATGCTCCTTGGTCTTCGGCCACATTTTTGCAAGTGTGGCCACATGAAGAAATGATATACAGCGTTTCGACTGCCAAGAAGAAAATCATGCTCAAGACTATGGCGACCACCATGCGTCAAGAGACGCTGGCCCTCTTCTTTGTCGAGTGTTCGACAAAGAGTATCAAGAGGAAAGCTTTCAAGGCGCTTGCTTGGCTCTTGGCGCACAAGTATCAAGAGGCGCCGGCCCTCTTCTTCGTCGAGTGCTCGACAAACAGTATCAAGGCTCTCAAGGAAAGCGCACAAGCATTATTGCGCTTCGCTTATGCTGTAGGCGACGCCAGCAACAAGCAAGCAACTGCACGGGGTCAAACACCTCTGACAAGCACTTCGGTGCAAGCAGCTGCGTCGAGTCCTGCATGGACTTCGGTGCAAGCAAGAGTTAGTGAATGCTTTCCGGATTTCATGACGTGACGGAGTTGGATCGCCAAACTAGCTATACGTAGGTCGGTAGCCAGCCACCAAGCAGGATTCGGTCCAAGGCGCGCAACCCCCCCCCCCCCACCCCTCCCTCGTTGCCTTCGAAAGTTGAGATCTGCGACCGACAGAGCGATCTTGGGATTTGGCTTCGTCGACAATCAGATCTACTCCGTCGCCGCTCTTCGCTCGTTTGCCGCGAGGCTCCACTGCCACTCCTGCACAACAAGCTGCTGCTGCTGCTGCTGCTGCTGCTGCTGCTGCTGCTGCTGCACTGCGACCGAGGCGTACGTACGTATGTTTGCCCGCCATCTCTCCTACGGCATTCTCAAGCCAAATGCGTCAACCGAGCTCATCCTCTTGTTCTTCTCCTTCTTCTTCATGGGCGTTCGACCGGCTTGAACAAGTAGAGCAAGAGCACGAGCGCGTTCGCACGCTCGTCCTCGTCGTCGCCGAGCAGGCGGGGTCGAGCCCCTCCGAGGTCGGTCGCCCTCCTCCTTGACTCTCCTCCGCTCCGCTCTTCTCCTCTTGATGAGGTAGCTTGTGAGAAGCAGCCGGCGCGTCGCGACCACTGCGACCGCGAGCGGCCGGGGTTGGCCGCAGGGCGCCCCTCGCGCGTGCTCGCTCGCGCCCGAGGTTCGTTTGTCGACGTGCGAGTCTGCAGCAGCACGAGCAACAGCAGCAGCAGCAGCACGAGCAGCAGCGCGACGGCGAGAAGAAGCGCCTTGCCGGCGGGGCTGAGTCGCGAGGCAAGCGGCTGCGAGGTTTGCAAGTTTGCGTTTGCGTTTGCGCTCGTCGCCGCAGCCGCGCCTTCTGAAGAGCCCAAGGTTTGGTGTATCGTGGCAGCCAAGCTTGGCGCGTGTCGTTCATGCTCGCAGGGACGATCGATCGATCGATTGATCGATCTTGTCATCTTGCTCCGCGCGCGGGGCAGAGTCCGCGGCGCGCGCCGGCCAGGTCTCGCGGGCGCCGGGCGCGCGCTCGGGCTGCTTGGTCTGCCGCGCTTGGCTTGATCGGCTCGGCATGCGCCTGGCCGGCCGGGTCCGCGCACACCCTGCGCGCAATGACGAGGCCGCCAACTCGAAACCTCCCTTTCCTCCCTTCTTCCTGCTTCTCCAACCGGCGCGTGCGGGCGTCCCTCTGAAAAGGGGCACAGGTCCGCATTTCGCCCCTGGTTCGCTCCCCGGTCCACACCGGCCCGGCCCGGCTGCGAGGCTTGGATCGAGGTCGTGCAAGCACCTGCAGCTGCTGCTGCACGCACGACCCGGGCTCCTTCTTCTCCAAGCAAGCCTCGCGGCGGAGCAGCAGCAGCAGGCAGCAGCAGCAGCAGCTGCTGCAGCCGCAAAGCGGGGCCTCGCTCGTCGGACTGCCCGCCCTTCCGCCCGCCCGCTTCCCGGGATGCCTGCCAGCCTCGTGTAAACGACAGCGACGAAGGTGTGCGCGAGCGAGCATTTGGATATCCTTATCCACACCACGCGTTGGCGCTGCCTCGATGCGCTCGTGGCGGCCGAACGAATTACGTGCTGTCGTCGTGTCGCCGCGGTCTGTCTGCAGCAGCAGCAGCAGCAGCAGCTAGCAGCTGCCTGGCCGACTGTCCTGTCTTCCCACTGCAGGTCTCGTACGCCGCGAGGAGAAAGAAGCCTTTTCCACGCCGGAAACGCGGCTCGGTCGGCGGCGTCACGATGGCAGGCAGCGCTGGGAAGCCTCGGATTCCGCGCCCTCCCTCCCTCCCTCCCTCCCTCCCTCGGCGGCGGCAGCGTTGACAGCAACGATCTGGAGAAGACCACCAGGGCCGGCCGCGCGGACCTGGTCGCATCGCCTCGTGCGATGACGGTCGCCGTCGCGACGAGGCGGGGCGGGGCGAGGCGAAGAGCGGAACCGAAAGCGGGGCCAAGCCAAGGTCGTCTTGAGCGAGCGGTCCGCGGCGGATCCACGCGCGGCGTGCGGCCGGACGAGAATCGGAGCACCCCCCCGCGCAGGCTGGTGCGCGGGCGGGAAGATGAGGTAAGATCGACCCGTCGATCGATCGATCGATCGATCGCTCGCTTGGGTATTTGCAGTGCCAGCCAGAGAGGGGATTTCAGACGGCGCGCGATGTACAGCATTGGCCAGCATCCGCCCGTCCACCACCGCGACTTCCTTGGAGCGAGCACACGGACTTTGGACCGGAAAGAGCTCGCGGCGCGGCGCACCCAGAGCGCAAACCTGCGGCAGCTGCCGCAAACTCCAAACTCCAAAACCATAAACGAAAGGAAAGGAAAGGAAAAGAAGCACCGCCCTTGGACGAAGGAAGGCGCTGGAGGCTGAACAAGCAGCACCAGCCAAGCCAACCAGCTGCAGCGAGAACCAGGCCATCAGTAGCGAGCCAGCAAGCTTGGCTGAGCACCGCTCAACAAACAGACAGACTCACACACAAACAGATACGCGACGAAGGACGAACGATCGACAAACCGTCTGAAACGATGCTGCCCACGGAAGAAGGAAAGCAGCAAGACCGCGACTTTGGTCGCGAGCTCGAGCAGGGCACTGTCCAGCCCGAGTCGGGCGCGTCGCTCCCCGCATCCTTCCACGGCAATGAAAAGGCCGGCGCGGACGCAGATGAGTCTGGCCCGCAAAGCGTGGACGCGCCCGAAAAGGAATTCGTCATGAAGCCTCAGGATGCAGACTTTTGGTACACCTTCACACACGGGTACTGGAAACAGTTTTCGACGTCGCAAAAAGTTGGCTTCTTCCTTGGCCCAGTCCTTGCCATCATCTGCGCCTGCATCGAGATCTCCGACGAGCATCCCAAGGCCAACGATGCACTTGCAGGCACCGTCTTCATTGTCATCATGTGGATCTTTGAGACCGTGCCCATCACCGTGACCACACTCATGCCACTTGTGCTCTACCCGCTCGGGCGCGTCGAGCTCGCCGGAACACTCGCTAAGCAGTACATGAACGGCACCTCATTCCTCGTCCTCGGCGCTTTCTTCGTCGTCATGGGTATCGAGGACGCCATGGCCCACAAGCGATTTGCACTCTGGGCTCTCAAGTACTGTGGCACCAACCCGAAGATTGTGCTGCTGGGCTTCATGGTCATCACAGCCATCATCTCCATGTTTGCCAGCAACACGTCTTCGACCCTGCTCATGCTTCCCGTAATTCAGGGTCTTCTGGAGGGTCGCATCGATTCGGCCGATGGCCAGCGCTTCGAAAAGGCTGCTCTTCTCGGCGTCGCGCTTTCGGCCACCTGCGGCGGCTGCGGAACGCTCATCGGCACAGCTGCTAATCTTGCGTTT